>JABSTR010001177.1:0-252003 GCA_013339765.2 Haemaphysalis longicornis
CCCCTGCAGAGTTCCGGTTTGCGGCCTCCGCGACCGACGGCGGCAGCGCGCTGGGGACGAGTAAAAGAAGAAATCACTCCCAAGCCACTCCCGCAGGGCACTTCTCGTTTTTGCACTTCAGTTCCAGTACCGATGCGAGGCCCTTCCGCTTGTTCGCAACCTCAAATACGACGAGTTCGCACTTCCCCCACGTCGCGCACACGGCGGCACTCAAGGTCAGTCAGAGCGCCGACTCCACAGATAACTGCACCGCTCCCGTGGCTGGCTGTCTCCTCACCTTGGAAGGCTGCCGACTTCTTCTCCGATGCGCTTATAAAGCCCATATCTTCGCTGATAAAATCAGCCCCGCCTGGTAGAGCCGCGCTTGCAACGCTTGAAGGCCCGGCGCCGTTAGGCCTCACGGTGCCGGTCGTGCCGGCATTGGCCGTGGTCGTCACAATGCTGCGCCGCTTGCGCTTTCCTTTGTACCGGCATGAAGTACGCTGCTTCCGGCGACAAAAGTCACGCTTCTCCTCACCGTTCACGATTAAAAACACACGATAAGGAAATAGAAAAGATAGCGCGAAGTAGCGAAACGGAAAAGAAGCGGGCGATGGCGGCTCACAAGCGGCAAGAGCCAATGGCGGTCCCGCTTTCGCGTCACGTGATTTAAATGCCCAGTGGGAGCTCGCAAAACAAGCGGGAAGAAACATTTTTTTTATTTTTTTTACGCGGAGATACGAAGCTGGCGAGCGGCTCAATCGAGAGAAGAAGGCTTGATCTACCTCTCTCAAGTGACCAAAATGGCGGCGAGCCACGCTGCCGTGCGGAATAAATTCTCAAACCTGGCCGAAATTTGGCTTGTTTGCGCGATTTCTTGGGTCACCGCGAGTCATTCAGACACATTTTACACTAAGTTCTCGTTCGTATTTCTTTTTCATTTTTTTACCCATGAAAGAAGGATAGTCAAAGATGCTAATGCAAGGGAAAACAAAAAATCGGTATATTTCGAAAAAATCGTGTTTTTTCGACCCGCGTGTCCCCTTAAAGGGACACTGAAGTGATTTGTAAACAATGCGGGATTACGAGCGCAAATTGTAGTCCGGAGTCCCTAGGCCCTGTTTCGACCACTCTGAGCGCGTTTACGCGAATTTATTTAGTAGAAAATCAATTCAAAAATGCTGTCCTCCTCTCTTTACGCTCGCCCTTTTTTCTGTGGCGTTTTCGTGTGACGTCAGCAGGAGAGGAGCGGGCAATTGGCTGCGCTACTGCACGGCTCGCCGACCTTCCGCGACCGAGTCAGTCGGCCCAGCGTTTAGTCCGCCGGCCGCTGACGGTCGTCGCAATTCGCTCGATCAGTTGAAACTAAGCCACAACACTTTTGGGAATGGAAGAATGTGCCTTTCTTTACTTCGTTACTTTGTACACTGTATCTAGCTCCAAGTCAAGGTCGCTTCCACAGCGCTGCACACAAGCGCACATGCGACGCTTCGCTGACTGGTACGCCAGTAGGAAATAAAAGGGCCTCTTGAAGGCGGGAGAAGGTCAGCGAAGTCAATATAGGTACTAAGGAAATAAATCAACTGATATTTTTTATCGTACAAGCGTAAAACTAGGGTGCGGGAAGCACTTTTTTGCGCTGGGGCGAAACAAAGCACAGCGGTCAGCAGCACAACTACGCACTGCGAACGCTTTTTCCGTCTACGAAATGCAATTGCTAGATGGAAGCTATTGTGGAAACTCGGGGGACGCTTACTGCACCAGCGCAATACAACAAATAGTCACATAAGGTGCTTGAAATACTAAAAACAAATAAAAGTGTCAACTGGTTACACATTATATAGCTTATATTTCCATCATCGGCATCGTGCCGTAGTCTAGTGGTCTGGAGCGCTAGGTATGTCGCCCCGATATTTTTGCCAGTCACAAGTTCGATCCCCGCGGGTACATGCTTTTTTTTTTAACGTTCACATTTTCGTTTTTCGCGATTGTTTCTATACTGGGTTCACCTTTTTTGGGGCCGCAACGTTCATTGCTCCCACGAACTAGTCCACAGAACTCGCGCCGGCTGGCACTGGATCGCTAGCGAGTTCTCGTTGGCGTGCTGTTGCCATATGCACCGACTGCATGCAGGCAGTGGGCCCAGGCCAGAATCAACAGACCGTTGGACTGGTGCGAACACGCTTTTTTCGATACAGGCATGAGTGAGCAAGCTCCAAATATGGGGGAAAAAGCGCATGCATTTGAGCGTCCTGCGGGGACGCGGAGGGCGTTCATGCACTGCGTAGGGCTCAGCCAAGTGAATGCTACGATTCCAAAGCCGTCCTTGGGCGAGGCTTATCTTATGCATTTTTACAGGCGACAACATGTCAGAAGCGCGGTACTACGATTACTGTGAACTTGAGAATGCCCATCCAACGATGCCATCGGATGTCAAACATGTTGTTTTACAGAACCGAAACCGAAACCGAAACTTGTTTGGTTGCTAACCTTGGGCATCGTCCAATCACGGTGCCCCCTCCTCCCAACGTCACAGCTTAGTTGGTGCGGCCGCCGCAAACCGCGCATGGTAGTTTTTTCTTCTTTCGCGCTTTGTAAAATAATTACTGATTAGTCAACCGGATAAACGATGAAAAGTGTGCTAATTTGAGCCAGTCTACGCAGTGCAAGCAAAAACAGGAGCTTGACAAATTCACTTCAGTGTCCCTTTAAATGCACCTGGGCGAAATCCTAAGCTTCCTAAGCACACAGCACTCGAGGTACCATCGTTCAAAGTAGCTCCGTGCAGGCAACGTTTGCACCTGGCGGAAAGTCGCCGAAACAAGTTCCGGGTGGCCTGTGGCGGAGGTTGGGGAACCTGCTTCTCCGCCGACTCGCACGGCGCATCGCCGGGCACAGGGACGCATTGCCTGGGGTTTCTCCACTACGCCACCGCGCTGTGCCGCCGTCGCCATCACATGTTTCGAACTAACCGCATAGGTAGCAACATCCGCTTTTTTTTTTTTTTTTTTTTCAGTGCAACAAAAGAGATTAGAAGCCTACAAACTATACTCGCGCTTGCAAACGTTCTGGAGCTAGCAAAACTCTCTTTACTTGGAAATATTATTTCTGCTAAAACAAAGTAGTGCGACACGCACACTTGCCATACATTTGTCATTCCTAGTGCATCTATCACAGAAGAAAAGGGTCTTTTATAAATTCGTGACCATTTGCACTTCCGCGTCCAATATTTGCAATATTTGGGCTGGGCCAACGCCACCTCCATCTCTTAGTCCTGTCCAAAGTTTTGCGACCTAACTAGAGTTGTACACACGGGTATAAACTGTGCGACTTTTGCCTCACCCGCTAAGTGAACCAAAATCGGCCTTGCTCGTGGTAAGAAATACATCCGCACAAATATCGGCCGTTGTCTTCGCTAAGTGCGAAAGCTAACAAAATTGCCCCTCTCATAAACAATAAACTTGATTTTTTTTCAATTCTGAAATGAAGTACAGTCGAACCCCGCTACAACGAACGCCGCTTCAACGAAATTTCCGCTTCAACGAAATATTTCCAATTCCCCATCAGCTAGCCATAGAAGTCAATGCAACAAAGTCCTCGCCACAACGAACCATTTGTCTGGCTTGCTTTCGCTTCAACGAAATTTTAGATGATTTGGGCTGGGTTCGAACATTATTTTACAATAAAATAAGGCATAGCGCCAGCTATCTGTAACTTTTTATACATTCAGGACGCTTAGTTTCACCGAACACATGCGCGTTGCGACCACACCGGCACCCAAAACAAAACCAAAAATAACTCATAGGCGCACGCCATTGCTTGATGGTGATAACGATGTGGCTGGCCGTCTTTACACGAGGCGCAGGCCCGCTTCGCCAAGGCGGAGCCCCAGAGCTACAGCCAATCCGTATCCAGTTGAAATTGCATGAATGTGCTCCGCTGCTGGCGCGGTGCCGTCATGTATGCGTTGTGAAGCAGCTGTCCTTGCCGTTTTCCTTCTACCATTCTTCATAGCCAAGAGCAAAAATCATGTTTGCGTGTTTGGTCTTGAAGCCTCGTCATCCCTATCTTAGTCGCGGGCGCGCGGTCATGTTAAATGCAAGCGCGCGCGTCTTGCCTGCCAAGGTCAGTAGCTGCCGTGCCCTGTCGGAGGATAAGATAGTGGGGCTCTTCGATTTACAGTCTCGGACTCACCGCGGACTCCCCAAAAAGCAGTCCGGCATTCGATTTTCCCAAGTATCCCTATGGCTTCGGGGAATCCTTGGACTACCCGCGGACTATCCGTGGTGAGTCCGAGAGTGTAAATCGAAGAGCCCCAATGGCACTGCTCCTGCCACAAGCGAGAGGGGGGCTGCCGACGGCCTAGCAGTTATCTGCAAGTAATCAGCTCGGTGGGCACGCCTTGTTGTACAGCGATACGTTTTGCGCCTGCATATCTTCACCCCCCTCCGTAACGCGTTCTTTGGGTGGTGAAAAAACAGATAACCATTGGTATGTTTGTTATCCAAATAAACATGAGTTCTTGCGCGTCACTCCTTTTTCTAAACATTGTATTATGCTGCCAATGTTGCGGAAACGTACGGGGCTATTTTTCTGGCCTTTCCGTGGTGTGTTGGGGCAGATTTCGCCTAACGAATTTTCGCTTCAACGAAATTTTTCGCACGTCCCGTCAATTTCGTTGTAGCGGGATTCGACTGTATTTCCTTTTGTAGTGCACTAGATAGTTTACTTGAAAGTAAAATGTTTTCAACAGTGCATGAGTCTGGTGAAAGTAGAAAACAGCGGTAGATGAGTAATTTTTTCCTTTTAGTGCATCATTTAGCTGTGGAAGCTGGCTTGTAGTTTTAGAACATTTTATAATTCAATTCTCGATGTGCAGCAAGGCGAAAAATACTGGGCTGATCATAGGCGTGCGCAGGGCTCTCGACTAGAGGAGGCAATTTCGATGCGATGGAATTCCAACACAAACAAAATATTTCTGAGCAGAAGTTTTTACTTTCATGTGTAACACCGGCAAGGTACAGGGCAAATTTGGCGCCCCTCCTAAGATAACTGGGAGGGGGGTGGAGAGGGGGGTGCCCCCCCCCCCCCCCTTGCGCACACCTATGGGGCTGATATTCACAAAGCTATTTGCACGAAATGTATAGTAAAAATTGTGATTGATCTCCGCCCGCCAGCAGTTTAGTCCCAAGAGAGCGGTGTGGCAGCCAAGGTGCCGGCTAACCAAAGCTGCTTTTCGATATCGTACGAGCAACTAACTTTATAAATCTCGCAATGCCAATGATTGCTACAACGGCAGTTATTCTGATCGAAAAATAACTGCCGTACGGTCCATTCGATTGATAGCAACGCGGTGTCGGAATTGCGCCTAATTCAATTATCCTGAGTAAACATTAGTGGGAGTTGTTCTGTGGAAATAACAGTGAGAAACGCAACGCTACCACGTGCATTTGAAAGCGACTCTGAGCGACGGCCGGCTCTAGTGCGGCCGTTCCGTTCCATCACGTACGTCACGTCCGGCCGCCGGTACTGGCCTCCTTTTCTATTCAGTTTCGGTTCCAAAAACGCCAATGTCATGAGCCGTTTGTGTCGCTTGCGTTCATGTTTCATTTCGCGCTCTTTTTATGTGTACTATTAGGTGACATTGTTTTTACGTTGTCGAAAATTTGAGTGCCGTTGGCATTTAAGGACCCTGTGAACAACACTGTGGTAGAAGGTGTTGAGCAGTGCGAACGGGTGGTTGCTGTCATCGTTGGAGTAGGGGGCCTGTGTGGCAGGGAAGGGAGCCGGCCGGTGGTGGGGCTTGAAATGGCGGCCCTGCGGGACTCGGCCGGGCTTCCTCCTCCCAGGGGAGTACGTGTACTGGACGGACTGGCAGGGCCGGTCGATCGAGCGGCTGCCGAAGCGGGGGGCCGGCCCCCGGCAGGTGATCCTGGACCAGCTGCCGGACCTGATGGGGCTGAAGGCGGTGCGGGTGCGGCCGCCCCCCGGGGCGGGTGTGGGGAGCAACGAGTGCAACCGCACGCCCAACGGGGGCTGCTCGCACCTGTGCCTGCAGCGGCCGGGGGGCCGGGGGCCGCGTGTGCGCCTGCCCGACGGGGCTGGAGCTGCGCACGGACCTGCGCGGCTGCACGGCCCCGGAGGCCTTCCTGCTGTATGCCCAGCGGGACGACGTGTGCCGCCTGTCGCTGCTCTCGCGGCGCACCGACCTGCTGCCCCTGGCCGGGCTGCGCGAGGCCGCCGCGCTCGACTACGACGACGGCCGCCTCTACTGGGCCGACACCGCCCTCAAGGTATCTGCAGTCGCACCTCGGGGGGCCTGCTGGCGCACTAAGGGGGCTCGGAAAGAAATCAGTCAGTGTCTTGTTTCCGGTCTTGTGTTATTCTGGAGCTACAAACCTCTTTTTCTGAAGAAGTCAAGTTTGAAATTTGCATGAGAAGTTACCGTATATTGCCGCGTATTAGTTGACTCCGAAAGAAATTGTGGCTGATCCCTGTTTCCTAGGAATCGGTAAAACACGAAAGTGAAAGGGGCCTTCACAGGAGCAGTGGGATGTTAAAGGAACCTCCTTCATGTGCAAAGGGTTCGCGAGCCTGGCAACAAGAAACAGCGGATGGTGCCTCAATTCAAGCGCCTCCCCCGTACACCAACTGCCGGCGCTCATTATTAGCGTCATGACACTACTTCGCTTCTCGTTTCCTAGACGGCAGCACCATAGGAAAGGTCCTAGGGCTGCTCACGTCTCCCTTCGTAGCGCAGTGGGCAGAGCACCATGATACCTCCCGTTAAACCGGGCGCCGCAGCATTCATGGCACTTTTTCTGGCGTGACGGATATGACGTCGCCGAGATTTTCATGTACCCAGGCACAAAACAACAAAAAACGAGAAAAAAAAATCACTCAGTTCACAAATCAGTAAGTGCACAGCGGGACTTATATTCCCACTGTGGACGCTGCGGGCCTAGGCCTGGTCATCACTGCCAACGAAAAAAAAAAAAAAAATTGGGCCATCTCTCCCACGAGGGGGGACTCGAGTAAATGCGTCGCGTAGGGGGTGGGTGTATTGCGTTAACGTTAGTGTTTGGGGGGTATTGGTGGGGTGGTAGTGAATGTGTTAACTATTATTGCTTATTACTATTAATTATTATTATTTCTTTTATATATTAATTATTACTTTCGTGATTTTGCGACTCGAGTCCCCCCTTCGTGGAGAGATGGGCCCAATTTTTCTTTTTTTTGTGACGCAAGAAGTGAAGGCAAGGAGTAGGTTGTTTGTAAGTCGTTATTTATTTATTTGTTGCTGTTGTCGTTGTATTGGACGCTGAGAACGACGGCTTTGTGGTCGCTAAAGTGTACTGTTAAGGGGTCTTTAAGGGGAGACGCTCCTCGAAAACACTTTTCTTTTGTTATACAACTTAAAGCTTCAGAAATTAGACCACTGATGTAGTTTTTCCTCCCTATTCCAAATCTGTAATCAGTTTTTACATAAGTGCAATAGTTTGTGAGTTATGTTGCAAGTTATGGTGAAACTTCATAAGTTTTCCGGGAACTTTCGCGCATACTAAATGTTCATGCAGAGAGTTGTTCAACAGCTCCTTTTGCTCCCTATTAGCCATACAGTGCCGATATCTAGCTAGAAATTGTACTGAAACTTTGAAACTATGAAAAAAATATCTGCGTAGCAAAGTACTGTTTTTTTGCCACTAAACTACAATTTGATTTATTAATAGATATTTACGGCTGAGAGGTAGTGCTCATTCAAGTAGATATCGGCACTCTACGCACTCTCCTCAATGTGTGTGCCAAATTTCGTTGTCGTATGACCATTCTAAGTGCCCGAAACACTTCCCGCAAAAAATGCAAATCGGCCAAAATTGCGAAATGAGAAAAACACGTTTGAAAGTTTGAAAGTGCGTATTTACAAAAATGAAAAACACAGTAGCACGAAACTTGTGCTGAATATAGACACACATGTCCAGAGGGAATACTGAGCGTCTAGAACTCTCCAGCGCCGTAGGTTTTCCCTTCCCGGCTGGTGCGGCAGGACTCTTCCACCCGGGCCCTCTTGGCTGCACTGCGGCGGTGTGCCCTCGCCTCAGCGGTCTGACGCACATTCATCTTGTGCATGCGCATGCTGTCTCGGCGGTCGCTGAGGGTAACCAGGGCCTCGGAAGGAAGTACCCCAAGCTCTTCCAGCACCTTTTCAAAGCTCGCGTGGCCCCTGTTGAACCACAGGACTGCAATGGCTGTGGCTGTTTCCACAGCAGTCCGGGAAGCAAACCGGGTCTTTGGACACAGCAGCCATATTTTGCTGTTCAGGGACTCGGCCGCGTTCTGTGTCTTGCCGTGGAGGCACCGGGAAAGCAGCTTCGCATCTGTGAGACACTTGTAGATGGGGAGGATTGCCAAACCCTGGGCCTTGGTCAGGAGGGGGGTGTGGCAGGGTGCAGGCTGGCCCTGGGCCTCAGCCCGTCGGTGCTTGCACCACGAGTCTGGGCCTTCAGGACAGAACTTGTGGCTTCCGGCACCGTCTGTTGAGCACGAGTGAAAATATGAGGCCCATATGGCAGTGTACATTTTGCGGACATTTCCCCGATTGTTCACAATGGCCACCTGAAAGTAGGTTTGAAGCTTCTGGATGGTGGGCTCCTTCAGCTTCTCCCCTCGTGGAAGTGGCGTTGGCAGCTTCCGCAGGCCGGTGCCCAGACGTTTCGCCACGTGGTTGGTGCACTCCTCTTTTTCAATTGAGGTGTCGGCGTACACGTTGGCATCACAGACCCCGTTGTAGGCCTTGCTGTCTCCATCGCTTAGGAAGATGGTGAACCGCAAGGGCGTCTCATAGTCTGCAGTCCTCTGCCAAATCCGCACTGCAGCTTCGGCCTCCATGGCATGGGAAGAACAGTCGCAATTCTTCTCACAAACGGGATGATGAAACGCCTGCCATGTTTCCTCCTCGCCTCCCATGTCTTCATGTAAACTGCACGACAGGCAGAAGTTAGAAAGCACTTCATAGTCCAGGCACAAACCAGTGTCCAAAGACACCACAGTTCCCACACCATTGTGGCTTTTGTGGCCTCTTTTTTGCCATGTGCCGTCAAACATGACTGGCACGTCACTATTACCAGCCACCTCTTTGGTCACGCTGCGTGCCCTTTGCATGTTTTCACAGACAGCCTTCACCGCCGCACTGTGAATTTTTTTGCCGATAGCATGGAAGGTCTTATGGTGCATAGGGTTTGGCAATCCAACTACTGCCACAAAATCGTGAAAGTTGCTCATGCCCGATACCGACGGCACGCGCTGCAAGCACCACTTTCAGGTTCCCGGCAAAGCGTCACGCGAACTCCCGCTGTCGTAGCTTCTGCTTGCACCGCGGCCGCCATCTGAAGCGACCCCGCCTTCGACGAGTACGCGGACGAAAGGATGCTCTCCGAGCACTCCGCATTCTCGCAGTGTAGCTCCAGAAACGCCGAAAGGCCTTTCCGCTTTTATTCGGTGCCCGAATGCGAGTTTACTCTCGTGACAAACGGGGCATGCCGCGCCTGCGACGACGGCCGTCAATGCACCCAACTCGCACAGCACTACGCTTTCGGCACGATCGGCATTCGGCCCTGACGTCGTTTTCGAAATAACGCGATCTTTTTCTGCGATTGCACTCACAAAATTCACTGCAGCGTTGATCTCGTCGTCGCAGTTGCCATGGTCGACGTTGCCGTGGTCGATGTTAGGCCTACCGGCCGCTGGCCCGTCGCGGACATTTTCGTTGGCGGTGGCTTTCTTGTACGTCCTCCGCCGCTTCCCTCTGAACTTGTTCTTACTTCTGTATTTCCGATGGTCGGCAACGGCCTTTTTCGGGCTTGCCATCGCACGAAAACAGCGAAAATAACTCCGGAAAACAGTGTGAAGCGAACTACGGCAAGAAACACAGGTGCTGTCAGCCAATGGCGGCCCCTGCGTTAGTGGCGCGCGGTTTGAAACGGCGGGAAAAGACTGTTTTTGTTGCTTTTTTTTTAGACTTTTTCGTGAACGTACGAGACTTCAGAACCGGGATCGTGGAGAGTAAGGACAACTCTACACGAGCCGCGGCCCGCAATATGGCGGACAGCTCTCTTCGCGGCCCCCGCGAGCACGCTGAACAGCAGCCCGTTTTGGTAAATTTCGTGATGCCGCGCGTCACTGCCGCTCACTCAGACGCGTTTTTCACCTGACTTCTGATGCTTAATTTCGCTGTGATATTTTCAGATGTCAAAATATAATGTATAAAGATGATAAAGCAACAAAAACAGAAAAGGTGAAATTTGGAAAAAAAAACGCGACTTTTCGACCCGCGTCTCCCCTTAAGCAGTGGTTGTGCGTTGCAGCAACTGGTGAAGACGAGATCGATGCAACTGCTGCCGTGCATCAGCAGCTTCTTGACGTAGTTTGAATGAGTTCAAGGATATAAGGCGCGTTCGTAGCTTTCATCTGTGTCGCTTTTGTGGCGCAAGTGGGAAGAGCACCATGTACCTCGCGTTCCGCCCACAGGGTCGTGGGATCGAAACATAGGGTGCCGATAACTATTATTTTTTTTTATAGTGTAGGGGGGGGGGTGCGGACGGACAACAACGCTGCACCTGTTGTGAGAGCGAGGAGAATACGGGGGAGAGACGCGCACCTGCGCCTCGCCGTGACGCCACATGCGCAGTGAGCGTTGTTGGACGCCGCCGCGACGGCCGAGGGACATCGTGCGACTAAGAAACGCTCCGCGTTTAAAATATATCACAAAGCGATTGGTGACAGAACCAGAAAGTGTGACACGAGTTCCCGAGCGGCAGCTCGAAGCCTAAGTCTATTCGTTGTCAGTGTATCATCGGAGGTGGCTGGCTCAAGTGGCGGGCAAATTGAGCATTTCCCAAAGGTGTCAGTGCTGTACAGTGTGCATCAGGTAGGCCCATGCCAGGCGTCATTAGCACAACTTGGGAAACTGTGCTCCGGGCCTTCAGCATGAACTCCCTTTGGACGCCTGCACCCACCACCAGCCGAAAGCCACTCGAGCACGAAACCCTTGTGGTTCGCTTTAGGCGGCAGCAGGGTTTCCTGCTTCAAAACGGTAGGACGGGTGCGAACTTGTCTGCCATACAGCACAGCACGGGACCGTGTGCAGGGGCTGCCGGACCTGACTGCTCGCACTTTTCGAGGGACGGTTTTTACCTGCTCGGCACATGTTGGAACCGAGGGCCGGCGTTTTTTGGTCGGCGTTGCCCGTCTGGCCGAGCGGGAACCCCCGCCGCGTCCTCTTTTGCGAAACGGCTGCGCGGTGTCTGAGGCTGAGCCCGTTCCACTTTGCAAAGTTCGTGCTCGATTTTTTGGATGTCTTGAACTCGTCACACTGGATGTTTAGGTCATTAGCGAGGTCCTGCGACTTATCTGGCTGTCTCGTACAACACCGCTGCACGTGTACCCGTGTTCTCGGAGACGCCGAACTCTCGTCTGGCAGCGACATTGTCATTGTCCTCGGCAAACAAAACCACTTTGTGCTCGAACGACATGCTGTATTGTCGCCGAGCAAGGTTGGCAGCCCTCTTGCTCCAGGCAAAAGCAAGCTCAGTGTGTGCGCTGGCAACGTAATGAGCGAGCTTTCGCCGAGGCGTGAAACAGGACAGTTGGTGTAGTTGATTTTGCCCCTAGTTCTCTGATATGGTATTTAACCAGTATGTAACGCACAGTGAGCCATAAAATATGAGCTAAGGTTATTCGCGCCTGTGCTCATTCGCCTGCAACGTTCCCGATGTGAGGTGCACTGTGGAACAGATAAAGTGGCAAATAAATTTTCGTTTTTTGAAGGCTTCAGGGGTGTAGCCAGAGAGGGGTGCTTCGGTGTCCCCGAAATTTTCTGAGCGGTGCATTCCTCCCTCTGTCTCCTCCGCATTTCGGCCCTTTTTTTTCATCTACGCTGTTCGCAAAACAAAAATAAGGAAATTAGATAACAAGATTAAATCACTTTCAGTGTCACAACTCCTGATATATATATATGCCACTACTGCCCCGACAACAGGCGAAGGGTACTTCCAAAAGTCCCCCTTGATGGGTGTGGTCGATCGTGATCATCACCCAATGGCCGCAGCAGTACAGATTTCGGTGTATTGTGCGTGGAAAGTCGGAGAAGTGGCAGGAATTCACCCCCTTGCCGCGGCGTTGTTTGGCCTGCCATGCCAAAGCAGGCAGCTGCAAAATGCTCCGAGAAAAGAACTCTTGGGCATCCGGCCGTCCTTCGGGAACCTGTGACGCTGGCAGAAAAACCCATTTCACTTTGCATTCGCCAGGTAAAAAAGATCGTGGAGAGAGTTTCCCGTTGCAACTGCGCGAGGTAGTGGGCTGAAGGTCACAAGGCTGTTTCGTGCGTACCGTATTTACTCGCGTAATGAACCCACTTTTTTTCCAGAAAATTCCGCATTGATTTGGGGGGAGTGTCATTATGCGGGAAAAAAATTGCAAGAGGTTTTTAAAAGTTGAAATTTCATACAATAAAGTTGTAAAAGAAGCGCTTTCAGAGCCTTACTATTTTCGTAAAAACACGTGGGTAAGTACGTAATGAATTCCATTTATTCGCAACTTCGCCATCGTCCCCCTTCGCCATGGAGCCTCCCTCCTCACTGAAGTCGCTTGCGGCCGCACTTTTGTTGTCGGCACCGTCTTCCGTGCCGATGAGGCACTCCAAAATTTCTTTTCCGACACCGGCAAACTTCCCTTCTTTGGGCCCACGAAACACACGGCGACCCCTGTTCACCGCCTGAAAACCTCTCGTTTTCGCCCGTAGCCTACAACGCACTCGGGTCAACACTGAAGTGCCACACAGCTGCGCCATTTCCATGTGTAACGCATGCTCCACCACCGTAGTTTAAAACGCCGCGCACTAGGAGCACAAAAAAGGTTGGAACACAGCTGAACAACAAAACCACGGAGCGTAATGGCGAAGTCGCGTAACAGCAAGAGTCGAGGAGTGCGGAGTGCGGACTACGTTCAGTGCTTTGTTCGCACGCCGGCAATACCAGCCCAAATAGCAAAGAGCAGGGGAGGAGTGCGGAGTATGTTTTGTGCTTTGTGCGCACGCCGCAATGTTTTATAGCGCAAGAAGGTTTGTTTTGCATTCAACAGGTGGCACACCGCAAGCGCGCAATTTTTCAATTGTAAGCCACGGCATTTGCGCTCACATCTCCGGCTACGCTTGAGATTTCTTTTTCTTGGAATGCATTTTTAGCATTTCTGCGCTTACTGTAGCAAGATATCAAGTTACTGCGATCGCCTACAGCATCAGCAACCATGCTGAAATAAAAACATATTTCCGCTGCATTTTTTATTCAAAGTGACAAAAAGGTAAATTCTCAACAAGAAAAGTGGGGGGAGGGTTCATTACACGAGTGGGTTTATTACGCGAGTAAATACGGTACTTATTCATCAAAAATGATTCTAGGCTTCTGTGTCGCAGTATTCGGGCAGCGGAAGGCGTTCAGAAGCGTTTTAACACACGAGGAGTGGAGAACCACCACAAATGCTATACGCCTCAAGCGTGGCCTGTAGGGGCACCACTGAAATCCCCCTAGTGGCCCGTTTCGAAAGCAGGCGCTGGAGTCTCCGTCCCGCTCCCCACGGTCGCTCGCTGCTTTTGCGGCATGTTCACGACTGAGATTTAGCGTTTGCGAGCATTGGAAATCCATGTTTATGTGGAGCAGTCACTCTGTTCGCAATTGGGGTGTGTTTACGAGAGTGTAAATGTTTCTGACGCGAATTATAAGCGCCAGGCGTGTGTCACAGGCCAGCGTCACGGAACCGGTGTATGCATGGACCTGATTGTAGTTACACTGGCCTGAATTTACTAGCCTTGCCTCCGTAACCACCGGTTCCTCAGATGTTCATGCTACGGCTATACACTACGATGTAAATCAGTTTTATGCGCTTACATATTCAGCGGAACACTCATACCTGACAGCACGCCAGTTACTTTTGCCAATAATATACCTCAGATATTGATCACCATCATTTACAAGCTAGTGTGTGTTAATTTCAGGAATATTCAACGTAAGTATGATGGATAATGCAGAATTGTATTCGGGTATCAGCACACGGACAAAGTCGTCTTGTCGTGAGGTGAGCAGCCCGCAAACATTCATCTGCTACATATATCCTCTGGGAGCAGCGCGCAGACGGGCTTAGAATATAATCGCGTCTGCGACTAATCCTTCTTTCTAAATATCGTCACATGGCACAGGGAGCCTGCAGAATAAAGGAGAAACTGAAATCAGAGGGCCTTATCACATACCACACTCTTCCAACGACACCTTTCATCGCTTGTGAACAGCCTACCCTGTATACTTCCAGAAATGCGTCCGCCGAGCGATCAGCTGTTTGCTGAAGTCGAAAAACAAAAGTAAAGTGAACGCGAGATTTATGTGTGGGATTACTAAAACGTTCATTGCTTTATTCCGCTCCGCATTTGTACACGGCGTCCCCCTTCCCGCCCCCCCACCATTTCTCGCGAAATAGCAGTGCATTTCGCGTATAGTTGGGTCTAGTGAAACCCTACCTGACCTGAAAGTTTAGACGAACGTCTTTAGCATGCAGAAGCTGCACTGTTTTTTTTTTTTTTTTTTTCATTTCCGTTAGAGCTATTATGTTTCTTCCGCACTTGCACAGCATGTATTTTTCCGTGGTTTCATATTAGATTGCTTTGGTTCTTGCTTTATATAAGGCATGTGTGGGCACATATTTAACGACGTACAGGCTTGGAATATACTTCACATTTTTGCATGGTTTATATTCTTATAGAATTTTCATAAGTTATTGTCCAGGATTGGCTAATCACATTCCCGAAACATATTTTTCTGCGACGTATATATTGGAAAACGAAGCCGCATTCGTTGTCCACGCTGCAAAATGAAGCCAACCTCTCACTGTGCCAGTATTAGGTCTAAACGAGGCGACAGCAGAATTCATTTGTGCCTGACGTATTCCGAGGTGACAGGGGTGATATGCTGCTACCGTCGCTGATGCCCGAAAGAGCGGCGACGATGCGCTCAGAACCGCGTTCCCGGGTAGCTCTTGCAGGCGATCGCGTGCTCTACGAAGACGCAGATGGTTTTTAAGTGACCTAAACATACTCTTTGCTTATAGACGTCACTGTAACAAGTTTTTTTTATGCGCGGAAAGGCGAAAAGAAGCGAAACAGAACCAAAACAATGCACGAGCCCTATCAGCCACACAGCACACATCAAGCAGCGGCAGGCGGTGCAGCAATCGCGAAGCTCGAGGCATATAAGTGGCCGCTTTCCACGTTTTCCTGCCTGGAGCAATATGGCGCCGCTTCCGTCCCGCTACAGAAGTCTTTTTCAAAGCTCCTTGGTGCTGAGCTTGTGGAGGCATTGTTAGGGTAGGTCAGGAGCGGTCACCGACGCCTCCTCCGCGCCGCCCACAACACAAAGAACCGTTCAAAAGGGCGAGCGACTCACGTGACTGGCTACACAAGGGCTTTGTAGCGGCTCTAGTTGCTCCTGAAACAACTTTGAGCCTGCAGCAAATTGGAATTTTCAGCGGGTGGCGGAGACGGGCGGAACAGCTGCAGCCATCTGCGCCATTGTCTACCTGTCTACCTGCGCCATTCTGCTCCGAAGCGGCCCTGTTGCAACAAACTCATTTATCAGGGCCATCCTGTGATGCAGAGCCCGAATTCTCCCACAAGATGCGACTACCATGGTGCCCTACGCCTGATTTTCGCTTTCACCAAGGATGCATGAGCAGCTATGGACGTTGGCTTTTGCTTAGCTGTAAGGCCGCAGGCATGGCGCGCCTTCTCTTCCTTTCACTTTGCAATCTATTTGTGTCACATTTTTACGGTTTTTACGCGTTGCCGGCCTGCTCTGCCACAATCAATTGAAATGACCAAAAGTGGGGGAAATACTCTTGTGTCACATGACAAACAGATAGAAAACAGAACAATATTCGCACGAGAGGTTGCAGTTTATTGCCGGTGAACTTGAGTTTAGTCGATTACTTTTGAGAAGCGTAGCTGCACGACCAGTAGTGTCTGGACACTTTGCCCTCACTTGTCGCTTCAGCCCGCCTTTGTAGGGAGGTGATTACGCCCGTGGACCTTTGCGTGAGCTTGGAGGATGGTCCAGCATTATTATGTCTTGGAGCACGCTTTCGTTACGGGTGGACTCTCGCAACACCTAACGGGCCAAGGCAGAGCTTTGTTCTGCTTAACATGCACGGAAACCACTGTTAGAAAAAATGCAAACAAATGCCTGTTTGAGCCCGGCGTTTGCTTAACACTGCTGCCTACTGAACACGAACCGATGGCCTGTTTGTCTGATCTTTGCCTGTAGGAAAGCTGAAGGGTAGGTGTTGCAAATTGTGCGTACAGTCTAACTGTGTTCCCTAGCTTCTAGTGCAGAGTATAGGCCTGCCTACTGTAAGCAGATAATACCTCCAGCCTGCTGCTGCCAGGCCTGCTCCCCACACCCTGTTCCCGCCATCACGCAGCGCATCAGCCGGGCCTTCCTGAACGGCAGCGGGGGCGGAGCCCCTGGTGAGTTTGGGCTGGAGCTGCCCGAGAGCCTGGCGGTGGACTGGGTGGCGCGCAACCTGTACTGGGGCCGACCCGGGCCGCCGGCGCATCGAGGGGTGTCCCTGCTTGGACGGCGCCCCACCGCCGGGTGCTGCTGTGGCGCGGCCTGGCCGAGCCCCGCGCCCTGGCCCTGGAGCCCAGCCAGCGCTGGATGTTCTGGGCGACTGGGGCCCCTCCCGGGGGCCGGGGCCGGCGGGCGCCGCGTCGAGCGGCCGCCCTCGACGGGAGCCAGCGGACGCGCCTCCTCACACAGGTGATCCTTGGTTGAGACGAGGCAGTTTGTGCGGAACAGGTCCTGAAATATGCAACTGACTTGTGTGCCAACATCAGAGCTCCATACCAAGCTGTGACTGAATTCTTGTAGTCGGTGCAGGCATGAAAGACGGGTCCCAGAGTTATGTTGAGCTTGCATAAGGTAGTTACCGTTTTCCAGGTGCTTCAAAAACAAAGCTGTAAATGACATGTCGTCAAGTTCTGCAGCACTCACTTGTGAGCGAGATTGGCCCTGTCAGGAGGGACGTTTTACTTCAGCCACCTCTCGGATCGGGGCTGTGCCCTCGTTTGGCAGGCACGTGCTTAATTAAGATGTGGCATGAAGCAGCAGCGCCCGACGGCCCGTGCAGGTGGGCCGGGTGAACAGCCTGAGCGTGGACCACGAGGAGCAGCGGCTGTACTGGACCGACCTGGACGCCAACACGATCGAGTCGAGCGACCTGTCGGGGGAGCGGCGGCGGGTGGTGGTGGGGCCGCGGGCGGGCCAGCGGCCCTTCGGCCTGGCCCAGTACCAGGAGTTCCTCTACTGGACCGACCTGGAGGGCCACAGCATCGAGCAGGCCCTCAAGAGCACGGGCGCCAACCGCAGCCGCCTGCTCGCGCCGCTCAAGTACATCGACGACCTGCTCGTCTTCCACAACGCCCGCCAGGCCGGTGAGCCACATCTCTCGCCGTTGCTTCTCTCGCTGCCAGCGCTGTTTTCTTCTTGCTCTGCCCCCCCCCCCGGGCCAAGGGCTAATCGCGACCTCTCCTTTTGAAGACCTCTCTGGTGGGCGTCGTGTGGTGCACCGGCTTTTGCCCGTGTGTGGCGTCTCTGCGAAGGGATGGCCAGTGACAACGGCAAGGCGTGCTGGTCGTGCGAGCGTTTAGCCACCAGCCCTTTCCTGGGCTGTGAGGAGGGACCGGAGACAAAACGAGGGCCTCAGTGGGACGACGCTCTGCACCTGTCAGACTGTCCGCTTGCGTGAAAGAACACCTGTCAGAGGGGACTTCTCCTTTTCAAGCGAGTCGTGTCTCTCAGGTGGGGGTGGATAGTTGGCAGTGTCCAGTGTGCTGTGGGAACTGGTTTGCAGAACAGGATGAGCGCATTTGTGCGGTGGCATCCACCACGAGTGCTGCAGTGCTAATGACTGCTGGCCCGAGTGGTGCCCTCATTGCCCCCGGCTTGCAACCAGGCCGGGCACGGGGGCAGGGTGCACTTCGTCCGCGCCAGGGGAGTGGCTGCCAAACAGCCGAATTCCTCGGTGGCATTTACTGCTTTTCTCATCCTGCAACTGACGAGTAGGTGCATCACCAGCGTAGAAATGTGAAAACACGCCCTCTGCCACTCCTGTGCACAGGCCTCACTTCAGCAGGCAGAGCAAGTGGGAGAGAGTATATCCCACCGACAGCATGACCTGTGGTGCTTGCTTTAGTCCCAAGGATGAGATAAAGGCTGGGCGGAAAGCAGCTTTCTCCCTTATACCTGGCCTAATGCATACCGTTGCATTCAAAATTTCACAACTTTTGCAGAAAAAAGCAGTGTTTTGAATGCGCCAGAATTGTGTTTATTTTTTATGGTTTTCATAGTTCGCCAATAATTTAACTCCAAACCAGTTCGCGAACCGGTTCGCGAACCGGTTCGGTTGTGATTTAGTCGAATCAGAACTGCACTGGAACGATTTAAATTTCTCTGAACCCAAACCATAATCGAACTGGTTTTACATTGATAAAAATGTGACAAAAGTTTGCAGTTTTCCGTTACATCCAGGTTTTTGTTACATGCAGATTTCCAGTTAAGGCTCATGGGAATGAAGCAGAAACGAAGCCAAAATGTGAGAGTTCAGTGAAGGTAAATGCCGATTTATTTCAGTGCAAAAAACTGCGCGAGTTGCACCTCCGGCTTTCACACGAGTGTAGGCGCTACACGGCGCTTTTTTTAAAGAAGCAAGGTCACCTAAGTGACGCCCGCATTAACAAGCGCAACTTAAGTACTATCACTTTTGCCTTTTGACACTTTGGAGCGTTAACGCGTTACAAGAGTGAAACTTATGCTGAAAAGGTGCCTTTTTGCGAACTTGATGCTATTTACCGCACTCAAGATTGTTGAGAGGGTGCAAGCTGGGATGATATACCGGGTGGCAACAGGCTTCTTCCTGGCCAGCGGGGAGGGCATTCAAAATTGTGCGCTTTTCTTGAAAAGACAGAACTGTTCAGTTTCTAGTAGCAGCATTCATCACGGATGAATTGATACCGCAGATAGAGGTGGAGGACAGGACGGCCTGGCACCTCAACAAGTCGGAACTGAAACCGAATTGGAACTGGAACTGAAAAAAAATTGCGAAGGGTAGTTGCTCTTGCTAGCTGGTGTGGTGTCGCGCTACACAAGCAGAAACCAGAAGTGACTACTACTATCCCCTCCGTTCATCACCATCGTCATCATCAGCACGATGAATTTCGTGTTAAGGCGATTACAGATGTTTTCATTGCTGCTGGCTCCTTGCGGTAGTGCTATTATTCGCTAAACTATTCCATTTCTCCGGCCGATTTTCTTAGTTAACCGCCGCGACGTTTTGTTACATACAGGTCGCAGACGCATGGGCTTCAATGAGGAATTGGAAAACTTGGTTAAATCCAGGAATGTGTTACATCCATGTTTAAGGGGACATGCTCCTCGAAACAACTTTTTTTTTAATAATGAAGTTAGGAGCCTGAAATTTTCACATCTTGTAGAGATTGAGCTCCTCTGGTCATATATGCAATCAGATTTCGAATAGCTGCTCCGGATAAAATGTTACGCAGCATTACTTGCAGAAAAATGGCTTTTTGTGCACACTTTTTTTTATAGTAAAAATTTTTTCTGAAACTTTTAAAATAGCCTAGGTGGTTCCTTATGAACTGCAGAGTGCACAAAACTACCTGAAAAAGCCTCATATTCATTTTCCTCACCACGAAAAAAAAAATTACTGGTAGTGTGCCTTTTCTTGTTCTGTATATTTTTGTTTTATGACCGTCAGAAATATCTAAGGACACAAATTGCATAATGAACAAGATTTGTGCACTCTACGTGTTATAATGAACATCTGTGCAAAATTTCATCGTGATACAACAACTTTAAGTGGGAAAATAAGTGTGCACAAACTCAGAAAACGGACAAAAACAACAAACTGAGAAAAACGCAATTGAAAGTTTATTTCTTTGGCAGATTCAGAAATTCTTGCTCAAGCAACATGAAACTTGGTGGGGATATAGTCTGAAATGTCCATATTGAGGTACTAAAACTAGAACGCTCCTGCTGCATAAGTTGTACCGTCACGGTTCTTGCGGGTGGAGTCCTCGGTACAGGCCCGTTTCACCAGGCTGTGGCGATGGGACCTAGCCGCAGCAGTCAGCCTGGCAGACATCTGCCTGATCCTCCGCTGGTCACTTGCACTGCTTAGTCTAACCAGTTCTTCTGAAGGGAAGATTCCCAGTTCTTTGGAGAACTTGCTCAAAGCTAGTGTGGCCCCTGTTGAACCACAACACAGTGAGAGCAGTGGCAGTCTCCACTACAGTGAACTGCAGGCTGTACGATACCGTCCTGTGCCAGATGCGCAGTGCTGCTTCTGTCTCCATGGATGACTGGTCGGCATTTTTTTCACACACAGGGGCATGAAAGGCTTGCCACACTTCCTCCTCTTGCTAATCAAGCTTTTGGAGGTGGCTGCAGTCTTGACAGTAGTTTGACAGCACCTCAAAATCCAGGCAGAACCAGTGTCGAGAGAAATGGCAGTGCCAACACAGTTCTGGCTTTTGTGTCCTCGTTTTTTGCCAAGTACAATCAAACATCACACTGACGTCAGTCTGACCAGTTTACAACACAGTTACTTGCCTTGCTTCAGCATGGTTGTCAGAGACGACTTCTGTGGCCGCGGCATGAACTTTCTTGGCAATGTTGTGGAACGTCTTTTGGTGCAGTGGTTTTGGTAGACCAAGAATAGCACAAAACCTGCACAGCTGATCGTGTCCGATGCCAACCGCGCGTGCAGCGAGTACCGCTTTCTTTCATTGATGGCGAAACTATCACGGGGACTTCCCCTGCAGAGTTGCGGCCTCCGCGGCCGATGGCGGCAGTGCGCTGCGACGAGTAGATAGAAGAAACCACTCCTGCAGGGCACTCCACGTTTTTGCAATTGAGTTCCAATACCAATGCGAGGCCCTTCCGCTTGTTTGCGACCTCAACTACGATGAGTTCGTACTTCCCGCACATCGCGCACACGGCGCCGCTCACAAGGTCACTCAGACCGTCGACTTCGGAGATAACTGCGCTTGCACCACTTTCGTTGCCGACTGTCTCCCCGCCTTGGAAGGCTGAAACTTCTTCTCCGATGCGCTTACAAAGCTGATAGTGTCGCTGATAAAACCAGCCTCGCCTGGTTGAGCCGCGCTCGCAACGCTTGAAGGCGGGTCGCCGTTAGGCCTTGCCGTGCCGGTCATGCCGGCGTTGGCCGTAATCGTCGCAATGCCGCGCCGCTTCCGCTTTCCCTTGTACGGGCGTGAGGTCCGGGACTTGCGGCGATGAAAGTCATGCTTCTCACCGTTCATGATTAACAACACACGATAGAAAAGATAGCGCGAAGTAGCGAACGGAACTACACGGGCGATGGTGGCTCACAAGCGGCGAGAGCCAATGGCGGTCCCGATTTCGCATCACGTGATTTAAATACCCAGTGGGAGCTCCCAAAACAAGCGGGAAGAAATATTATTTTTTTATTTTTTACGCGGAGATACGAAGCTGGCGAGCAGTTTGATTGAGAGAAGAAGGCTTTGTCTACCTCTCTCAAGTGACTGAAATGGCGGCCAGCCGCGCTGCCGTGCAGCAAAAACTCTCCAAGACGGCCGAAATTCGGCTTAATTGCGTGATTTCTAGGCTCACCGCGAGTCATTCAGACACGATTTTCACTAAGTTCTCGTTTGTATTTCGTTTTCATTTTTTTTTTTTCATGAAGGAGGGATAGTCAAAGATGATAATGCAAGTGAAAACAAAAAAAACAACATATTTCGAAAAAATGGCGATTTTTCGACCCGCATGTCCCCTTAACTGTATATCCTCATCCAAGCCTTGTAGCCAGTCTTGGACAGTAACTAGTTACTAGTAACGCGTTACCGGTAACTAGTTACTTTTTTCAGTAACTTGTAACTGTAACTAGTTACTTTTAAGTTTAGAGGAACTTGTAACTGTAACACTGTTACTTTTTTGTGGAGTAACTGTAACGAGAAATATCGTTACAGTTACTTTATTTCTATAAAAAAAATTATCCAACAGCAACACTCATTAACGGCCGATATTCAGTTTGCGCGTTTCACTTTTTCGACCTTTCTTCCGCAGAACCCTCGTCCAGTTCATCTATGCCAGCTCACTCCCTTCACATAGGTGAAAAACATCTGGACTAGAAATGTTTAGGCGTGCACGTGTGCGTGGTGTCTTACGCGGTCTACTAAGGGCTCGAAGTTTCTAAGTCTAAGCTGCAGTATTTTCCTCAGCAGCGCGACATCGCTCTCACCCAGGCCATAAGTAACGCTGCGACACGCGTCTAAGCGCACGTGGATGCATGTTGACGCGCCAGAGCCTATAGGCCGACGCGCGGCTGCACCATTTGCGCCACATCTGGGCGCAGTAAAAGTGTTTGACACAAAGTCGAAAAGAAAAACAAACACCCACAAACGCCGCACAACGCACTGAAACCTTTGCACTTTCGCGGAAGCCTGAAAAACTCCGGTCAGGGCGTCGCTTTCTCATTAGCGACGTGCAGCCCCGTTTGTGGGGTCATAAAACGCCGCGGGGAGTCTCTCGGCGGCCTCGCGCTCGTCCAGCCCTGTGCGCACTGTAGAGCTACAGTGTACTAGAATTGGGAAGTGTGTCGTGCGCTGGCGCAAAACGGGTCGCCTCAGCGATGATACCCTCCTCTCCCAACCAGCTCTCAACAGCATCCCTTTTACATGCAGTGCCATCTCACGGCGCGCGGAGCAGTCACCGCTGAGACTGCCCGCTTCGCTAGTCCGCGGCAGCGGGGAAATTTCGTCTGCTTCGCAACGGCGCACGCCGTTGGGAAGTCGCAAGTTCTTTTTACTCTTGCCTTAAAGGGGCCCTGAAAGGCGTTTTGAGCACACTAAATGAAGTAGCGCAATCGTTCGATTGGGTCGTCAAGGTCATCTGGGCCAAGTATTACTCTTTTACGCGCAGCGGAAAGCTCACACTTTTGTTGCAAAGTTTGTCGCTTTTTTTTCACCCTTTCCTTCGTGTTTTTGGACGCCGCCATCTTCACATGTCTACATCATTGATTCCCAGATGTTCGTCATGAGCTAGACATCCTGCTATTGGGCGGCTTTTTCACGCACTTCCGGCAAAGAGATAAGTCGTCTGCTCAGCGTCGGCTCGCCGGCTGATCTGCCAGTGGAGTGTCGGAGTGCTTGTACATTTTACGACAAACGAAACAAGTGTAAACAAATGCTTAACCGTTTGTACTAATGCAACATGGCCATAACACGACATGGATATTCTCTTACCTGGAGTACGTTCCATAAAGAAAGCGTTGAAGCCCCGTGCCATTCTTCTTCCGTGCCATCGCAGAGAACCCCCTGAGCCGAATGCCCGGGTTTGACGGATACATTTATTCCACTTCAAAACAATCCAGAGATGCATTTCGAACGAACACAACGTCACAACATGCGTTGCAAGTCTGAACCGCGATTGACAGAGGATGGGTTGCCTCCTCCTGCCCGTCGTAAATTCGGCACTCACCTCGCGCGCCGGTTTGCGGGAACGAACAGCAAGTCACTTAATTCTGGCGCGCAAGCCAAGATGGCTTTTAGCCACGCACACTGCACATACCCCATGCGAGGTTGAGTCGTACGTCGCTCGAGAAAGATAATCCAGACGATGAGAAGCACTATCCACCCGCAGAAGCACAACGTCGCATTTCATCGCGAAACAAAGGCGTCCACAAACACACACCATCGCCTCCTGTAATGCCAAACGCATCTCACACTTCCCAATGGGAGTGGAGTGGTACGCCTGCAGTGCCCACATGTCGCGAGGTGGGGCCCCGAGCTGAACCGGGATCTCGCAACCGTAACTGACTTCTGGGGCGGTTTGTGCCTTGTTGCCAAGGCAACCGATGTTTGAGATTGTCAAAAAAATGGCGCTGGCTCCAGCGCTAGAAAGCTCTCAAAGCCACGCCGGAGCATGTTTTGCCAACCTTGCCGCTCTCCACCACGCGTCGCCCCTAGCTGAACTGGTCACATGATTGAAGCATTTTGTGCACGGGTTCTGTATCGGTTTAAAATGTCTTTTTCACATGCCGCCGCCAGGAATTACCACGCCGCAAAATAAGACCCGGCACCAGCGGGGCCACATCTGATACGGCGCTTTTTGGATAAACAGTGCGCGGTGCATGAGGGACTGAGCACACTATCCTCCCCGAGCGGCTGCAAGTTCGCCGCCCATTAAAAGTCACGTGCTGCCCTGCAGCAACCCACACCGCGAAAGGGCAAGGCCAGGCCGCCGCACAAATGTGGCCAGCTCTTTCGTTCACTTTTCCAGCCTTGAGCGGAGTGCGGGGTTCATGGTGTCAACAAAGCTTGCCCGTAGCAGACGGCAGTCTGAGGAACGCCATAGCGGAAGTACGTCACCGCTGAAGAGCGCAGTATCATGGGAGGGAAGGCTCTCCCGCCGTCACCAGCGAAAGGAGGAGGAAACGCGGCGCGACGATAATGCGCGGTTTTTGATTTACGATTTCTCAGCTAATACTCATCGCTTTAAGAAAATTCTTGCGGGAGGAGATTGCTAATACATTGTCTTATTTGGTTACATGTACATCCATGCATCGGCGGAAGGTACCGTATAAACCGGAATATAGGTCGAGTTTTTTTCCAAAAAAATCCGCACAAAAGTCACCCCTCGTCTTATATAGCGGTCATTGGCAGAATGTAAATCGTTGTCTGGCAACAATGTGCAAGCGTAGTCCGTCCCCATCGCCATTTGTGTCGGACTGCTCTCTCGCACTATCAGGCCTTTATTTGATTTCGCTTTTCTCTAGTTTTTCGTCTTTTACTCGTCTATTGTACGTGCGTGCGTACATTTCTGTACGTCTCTGTACCGAGATGAGTGGCGGCCGTCGACGTCAGTTCACCGCGGCGTTTAAGCTGACGGCGATTGAGTCACCGAGCAGAATGGGAATATGGCGTAGAAAAGTGTGCGGTACTGGCAGAGCCAGAAAGTTAAGCTGTGCGCGTGCAACCCCTTGAAACCGATTGTTCCGTGGACGTCAAGCGGTGCACCCCGAGTTGGAGAACAAAGTGGCGGACTTCGTCCGGGAAGTTCGCTCACGATCGCTCCGGTGGCCATGCGCGGACCGGCTCCGCGAACTGTACAATGAGTGGATAGCCGGCGACAACAAAAAGACCCATACGGGCCGGTTGCGACCGTGTCAAGCTGGGTGTCCTTCTCTGGGCAGTCGCTGCCCGACGATATGGTTACACGAGCGTTCAGAACTGCTCCATCAGCAACGCGCCTGATGGCATGGAGGATGACAGTGCGAAGCAGTCATCCTCGGACGACTCTGAGAGCTCGGACGAGTGACTTCGGCAGGCATAGTGAGTGGCAGTGACGGACGGGTGTCGAAAATAAATATAGACATTGTGAGTGCGCTTCTGTGCGGAATTATTTTTTTTGTCAACTTTTCCCACCTCAAGGTAGGGGATCGACCTATATACCGGGTCGACCTATAATCCTGTTTATACGGTATTTCAGGACCCCTTTAAGACTTCCTCGGAAGAAAGAAAAAAGATGTCACGGCGTGCGGTAAGCATGCTGTTCACAGATAGTCGGCATTTTCCCCATTTTTATGGTGCTTTTATAATGTCGCTGGGAGAATCGGATATGATGCTGGGCGCTTTTGTTGCGGTCAGCCTCGGGGGATCTCAACTTCACCCTTAGTCGTTTTCAGGAACGTCACCTCAATGAACATTCCCCGGTGGATTTTGTATTATCTTAGCCCCTAGATTGTGTTACCTTCATTGAGGACATAGCAGCATGCGTATTCTAGCCTGTGGGGTCAGATCTGTTGTAGCGCAATCCGGCGATGCCCGAAGTAGCAAAAACCTATCAAGCACAAGGCGACTGCATCCGCTCTACTTCTGGTATTCGCAGACAGCTGAGCTAATGGACGCATATTTTCGGACACTTTAAAGAATTATCCGAGGGGGCTCCTATCTTCCGATTAAAAGCGCAGTTACAATGGGGCGAAGGTCTAACGAGATTAGCGATACGATCGCGGAGGCACATAGTAATAAACTGCTGGCATCTTTTGCGGACGATCGTGGACGATCGCGTGCGGACGATGGCGTGCGATTTCAACAACTTTACCATTAATAGTTGTTTTGAAAGTCCGCTCAATGAAGTGGGCCTCAAAGTGCAGATCGCAAACCGCACTTGCGTCGTTGAGGTCTCTGTCGGCTCTTTTAATAGCCGGGACCAAGCATCCCGTTTCATCGACGTCAGCCGGAACGCGAAACAAGTGACCGCGCTTCTTTGCACGACCGATAGCCGCTGTTGCAGTTGGGCACAAAACACGTGCGGTCGCGCTTGTCCCGCCGTCGTTCCGCCATCCCACTGGTTCACGTCGCCACTGCACCAGTTCACGGCGAGCACATTCTTCGCCGTAGGTTCAAAACATGGGTAGAAATTTCATCCACTACGCACCTACAACAAAACATGCGAGCGCCACTGCAAAGGTATCGTTAGGCCGGCCGCCGGAGCTGCATGCAGCCGCAGTAGCATCCCTCTTGCTGGTGGCGCCCTACCGGCCGCCGCGATTTTCATCGCGGCAGTGACCCCTCCGCTCCCATTGTTCGGCCCCGCGGACGACACACTTCCCAATTCTAGTACACTGTAGTAGAGCGTTCGATTCACAAGTCGCCGTTGCTTGCGACCACTGTGCTCTTTAGAGACGCCTGGCCGTATTTGGGACCACGCGTTTGGGACCCCTGGTCTACTTCATCGAGCTGTCAACAGTACTCGAACGAGGTCGAGGAAGTAATAAATTTCACGCCCCTCCACACATACGACCCCAACGATGGTGGCCCCCGAGTGCCCTCACACCAGCCAGCATCTTGGCCGGCAGACGTCTGACCACACTGCCACTGCACGAAGAAATGTTCTTGGAAAGCCTCTCGACTTCGTTTCGAGGGCTGTGGCCGAAACGAAAACAGTAGCTACATCTGATTCTGAATGTTGGGTGCAAGGAATACTTGGGCGAGATTCGTTTGGCCTACGCCTTAAAGCAAACGAAGGGAGGGGTTCCTGGGATCGGCGACGTGGTTGCTGTGGAAGGCTGTGGGATTGTGAGAGCAGTGTTTTCCCGGTCTAGACGGCGAAATCCGCCTTTGTGAGGACAGGGGAGAGGAGAAGGAGGGAGGGGACAGTAAAGCGTTTATTTCAGTTTCTATTCCCTTTGGAAATATCTTGTCTCATTCCGGGGAGGGGGGTAGCTGGGGGTTGGGGCGGGAGAACAACTCCGAGGGCCCGCAGACAAACGTCGCTTCGGCAATGGCTCAAATTGCTCTCCGTCTCCGATCACAAGCACGAAATAAAGTTAACAAAGCGCATTTTTAGAGTATCTTTTCAAAACACCTCGACAAACCGATGCACTCCCACGTCCGTTTCCCCATTCCTCCAGGGCCTTCCGTCGATCCGCCACCTTCGCCCCCTTTTTCCCATACTCTCTCACTACGCGGGGCGGACAAGCGACGGCATTGCAGGCGAAAATAAATTAAAGGGACGGACAACCGATTTTTGTCGCGTATATGTTCTCTAGCTCATATGAAAGCCAGCGTTTTATATAGCCCGATAACCACAAGCAATTTCTAAACAAACTGGCGGAAATAATTTTAATTTGGCAGCAAACTTCCTGAAATCGGAAGGGTGGCGGTTAGTAGTGTCGAAACTTAACACTACAATATGTGTCCCCTGTCATGTGACCTGCAAACCTAGCAGCTACTGTAACTGCTGAAACGTTTATTTGCGTATTGAAAACCTTTTAAAACAAGTATTTGTACAAGGTTAAATTGCATATGTATTTCTAAACATTATTCTGAAATTTTTAAAGACACGCCGCCCGCCGTCGCTGGGTGCCTCTCAGCATGCCTCTCAGTGTGGCTAACTGAGCCTCCATGCCCCAGAATCAACGGCAGCGTTCAGTAAACAGACCCAGCGAAGGAGCTTTGACGATTCTGCCTGAGGTCAGGGGCGTTTGTTCTGCCAAAATATTTGATTTCAGTTTCCAAATACGCCAACGGCTAGCTTAACAAAAAAAAAAAAGAAACGTCGCGCCCGGGGAGAATCGAACTTCCGCCTCCACAACCGTGCGGCCAGATTCTACCTATCGTCTATCCCAACAGATGGCGCGTTCGTGCAAAATAGACCGTTGCATTAAAAAAACACATAAAGGAGCAGAAGCCTGCCATTCAAACTTTTTTAGCTGGGGACAAGTTTTTAAATATTGTTTTTATTTCGCATACAGACAAAAGTATGTTGCCGAGCTACTCTATGTCATGGTTGCGAGCATTAGTTTTGGAGAGGGACACATACGGCTCGTAGATCAAAAAATTCGGTTTAAAAGTTCTAGTGGCGTTATCAGCAAAACCGTTTCGCGGTCAAGGTGCTTTAAGTGATGCCCTTCATTTGGGATAGAGAATATATACTTGACAAATATCGGTTGTCTGTCCCTTTAAGTTGACATTGAAAGATTGTTTCGGCTGTGTTGTCATCCAGCTCGGTATACTATAAGTTTGGCCTCTCTGATTCCAATTTTGAAAAACAACTAATTCTGTGCTACAAGGATGATTGCAAATAGATTTCTTACAGCGAGAGTGCAGCAACAAAAAAAATAAAGTTCTTTGTGATGGATAGCAAAACTTCTGTAATAAAAAAAATGAGGCGTACACAACGATTGTTGGTTTGGGCATGAGAGGGCATCATTTTAGGTTCCCCTCGTGTAGGCTTTACTACGTGTAATTTTTACTACCCTAATGCCTTCGTACGTTTCTATTAAAAAAGCCAAATCTTTTCAGTAACGCAAAAAGTAACGACGTTACTTTTTTGCAGTAACCGTAACTGTAACTAGTTACTTTTCGAAAATTCGTAACTGTAACTGTAACAGAGTTACTTTTTTGGGTTAGGTAACTGTAACTGTAACACTGTTACTTTTTTTCGGTAACGTGCCCATGACTGCTTGTAGCGCATTGATAGCGCAAAAGTTCCACAGAACATGGGGGAAAAAAGAGAAGAAACAGAGTGCGAAGCAGCAGTCGTTGAGACCCTCGAGCACAAGCGCGTTGCTGCTGAAAGGGTGCAGTGGGTCGTGCCGGAGGACTCCTGCTGCGTGCGTTCGCCAAGAAGCGGCTCCTCTTTGTGTTCGACACTACGGTGCCATTCGTTGAATCCCACATTGGCAAAAGCTTCTTGAGAGGTACAAGCAGATGCGCACCATGAGTTGCAAAGCAGTGAATGTTCTTGATCGAAGTCTCTCTCTGCCCCCCATTTGGGCGTACAGTAGACAGAAGACCCTCAGGGGGTTGTGAGGGTCGCTCGTTAAGACGCCTCTCTTTCTCCTGCTACAGGGTGGAACCAGTGTGCGGTGTACAACGGCGGCTGCTCGCACCTGTGCCTGGGGGTGCCCGGGCTGCGAGGCTTCCAGTGCGCCTGCCCCACCCACCACCCGCTGGGACCCAACAACCGCACCTGCCAGCGTGGGTATAGTCCAGCTTTTGACGAGCGTGCGTCTCGTGCATCGTAAACAGCAAAAATGGTGAACCGTGTATTGCAGACCTGTAATTTTTATAACAGTGTTAGTGGAGATAACTTATTGGGCATAAAAAGCGAAACATAAAAAAAAAAATAATAATAAAGTTTGCAAAAATGACCTGAAAAAAATAGAAAACATTTATCTTACAGACCGTCGAAGAAACCAAATACTAAGCAATAAAGTCCTGCAACAAAACGTTAGAAATACTTGGAAAAAATAGTGTAAACCATGGTTTCTCAAAGTGGGTTCCGCGGAACCTAGGGGTTCCGCAGGCCCCTCCTCAGGGTTCCGCGAGCCACTGATAAATTTTCCCTGGTTCCGCAGTCGCAAAGTCTTATATGGTAAACTTGAGGTGCGATCGATCTAAGGAACCTCCATTACTCACGCCCGAGTGTCAGTAAGCACATCTCGGCGCATAACAGAAACGCGCGAGCTGCGCAATAAATCTTGCCAGCAGCTTGTAGCCAGCCAGACTCCGAAAACGGGCCACGTGGTTAAACTATTGCAGTTGAATCTCGGCCTTATATTACCCCCATGCACATTTCTCCTGTTTGGAGATAGGTGCCGCTAGCGTACGCATTCGCGTAAAGTTGACGGGAAAAAAAACGATACCCTTGCTTGCTTTTGAATTTATTGCACGTTAATGTAGCATGAACGGAATGAAAACTGGCGGGAGGGGGGGGGGGGTTCCTTGGCACTTAACGGAACTTAGCAGGGTTCCCTGGGACCAACATGCTTGAGAACCCCTGGTGTAAACGGATGAACTCTGCAGCTCCGAGGTTACGGACCAGGTGCTAGTCGCCTCCCGAGGCCTCCAGGTCGCTGCGGTCCTGTGGGCAGCCGCCACCGCCCCATAAGGGGGAGCTCTTTAAATAAATGTTATTTCTCTCTCTGCAGTGTGCATTTCATCTTCGGAAAAAAAAACATCATTAGCAAAGTCAAGCCACTTTATCGCTGTAGTGGTATAAATTTATATCATTGGCGAAAAGAAACAAAAAAGTCCAACTTGTTTCGCTACTCATAGCCGTATTTGGCAGTAAAGAACTCCCACTCTAGACAAGTGCCATACGAATGCTACGCATCAGTAGTCAGTTCTGTGAATTTTTTCCAATTTTTTTTCTTTTGTATTAGCTTTTTCTCAGATCTTGACTACCGTGTTTTCCGGTGTATAAGTCGCGGTTTTTTTCCGAAATTTTCATTGGTGCGTCTTATCCGCCGGTGCGACTTATGCATGGAATAAATCCAATATGTGGCAGCCGCGCATGGTCTGCACTCCAGAAGGTGCCTATGTGCTGCGTGATGTCAGCGCATGTTAAGAGACACTGCTGTATGGTCTAAATCAATGAGTTATTTGTTAGCGAGTCGGAGGAAGAAGGCTTCGATGGTTTTGCCTAAACGCCGTCTGTGAGTACATGCCATCTGTGTGTATCAATAAACCATTTCTGAGAAGTTAGTTCTGTCTAGACTTTGGCCGGTAGATGCACGTGTCTAGCACTGCTTACCGGGGGATGCGTTCAGAGGCGGCGGCCGCCGCAACCATGTACTTTCGCCGCACTTTCAAACGAACTGATCCTCTATGAGTTTACCTGATTAACAAGTGCGTTTTGTACACCGGTGCGTATTATACAGCGGTGCGACTTATATACTTTTTTTTTTTTTTTTTTTTTTTCGGAAAAACTGTTGACTTATAGACCAGGAAATACGGTAAACATTGGCATTCGGCAGTTCCGTCGCTGTTACTCGGCTCTTCTCTTGTGGGGGGAAGTTTTGTTTCTTTGTGGGTTAACTAAAGATTTTTTTGTGTGAAAACTGTTGGGTGCAGAAATATGTAAAACACACGAAAATGATGTAATGGTTGAAAAAGTAACAAATGGAAATGCAAGATAGAAATTGTCATCTATGGAATTTTTGGTAAATATTTGACAAAATTGGTCAAAACTTTTTGTATTTCATGAAGCTTTTCTACAAAAACTTCAAAATATAAAAATGTTTTGCACATTTATTATTGATATGCAGAGTAAAAATCAATCTTATCTTTATTCTGTCGCCCGCGTCCTTGCGCTGTTTGTTCAAACGATGTATAGCCAACTAGCCCAAACCACCTTACAGACGGTCTTTACCCACTACCAACCCAAGCCTTACTTACTAGAACGGTCTTTTAGCTACAAAAATTTACTTAACAGCGCTTCAAAGCCTTGGGAAAAAAGTTCTTTTTCGGTTGATTTATGTGAAACATTCTTATTGCAAAATCTTGCAAAAACGGTTGGGCACAAAAATACACGAGGCTTGTCAAAACAAAGCTATAAATACGTCCTGTTCGACTGTATAGCTTTCTATGCAGAGCGGAGCATTGCAAAAAATTGAATGAGTGTAGGTTGCAATTGATGTGAAGTGGAACTTCAGGGCCGTGCCGCTTTGAATTCGTCACTCACAGAACCCTGCCCCAAGAGTTGAGGTCGCTGCTCTTGCAAGGCCACTTCTGTCAGCGCCGCAAAGCCACCTGAGGCGCTTGTTTGACCTCGGCTGAGCTTGAAGGCTCTGAAGCTCCAAGGTTTGCACCTTGGAGTAGCAAGCGTCGCTTGAAAATTGACTGGTGCAAGATGTTTTGCAAGCATTGTCCGAGGTATCTCAACCAAAAAAGCTAAATAATTTGGAAGGAAAGGTAACAAAATCGTGCGCCTTTATGGCTTGACTATAGCGCCTTTACGGGGCAGGGCCGCGTGAAGCACAGAGGTTGTCGTTAGGGCCGGTCCGAGATGTTTGGCATGTTGTGCCTTGGCATGACGTTTGGCAAGCCACTCGATTGCCACGTTGCAGCAAAGAAGGCCAGTGAACCGGAGCGCCTCCTGTAAAGCCGGCACACTCTCGGGAAGTGGTGCTCGGCATGGCCCTCCAGTCTCCTTTCACGAGGATAAACTGCCCGAACCAGCTGCAAAGCATGCAAAACAGACCAGGAGGCGAAACGTAAGCTTGCGTTAGCGGCCACTGATGTTCCAGGCTGGTTTTCTTCGCCGTCGCTCGCAGAACCTGGCTCTGGCATCGTCCACAGACCCACTGCTGCTGCTACTGGTGCTCTCGAACCCCGCAATGACAAATCTGCCAGAGACAGCCGAAAAATTCGCTTTTGCGGGAATTTCGTTGCCGCGAGAATGAAACATATACGACAGGAAAATCACCCGCAAACCGAAAATTTATTTCCACACGTCAGTTGTAACACTTGTGGCAGTCACCGCTCGGCTCTCGCACTGCAAGCAGTGCTTCATTGCTCGTCGGCGTGCACGCCTAAGGACGCCCGAATCGTGTCAAACGCATCCAAAACGTCCTGCGGCTTGGCCTTGGTCCTCGGCACGGAGTATGAGTGGGCATGCAAGCCAAGTAACTTCGCCAGACCTCACTGTTCCAGGGCTGCCCACAAAACTGAGTGGGCGCCGCTTTGTCAACGTCCCAAAAGGCCACAGCCGTTGCCGTTGTTTTGCGGACGTGCACCATTAAAGAGTGGACTCCCTGCTAGTCCGAATGGTAGAGCGAGCTACAGGTGGTTCAGCGCTGTCACTTGGGCCACTGACTTCCGCTTTTGATTGAAAGCAAACGTGCCGCGCACCCAATGGATGCACGCGCACTGCTCACTGGTGGCCAGCTGCTGCAGCCAAAGTCAGAGTTCCTCGGACAACCTCATGTCTTACGTTCTTTGAGGTAAACAAATGCGGTGGCGGCCATGCAGGCGTGCTGTAGCAAAAGTTTACGCACTTTGAGTGGGACGCAAAATGCATTTGAGCACTTTTTGGACACACTTAGCCTCAAATGGGTCGATGAAATGCCGACCGGACTTTCAGCGAATTTCGTTAACGCAGGATCGCTTTCCAAAAACGTTTCATTGCCATGAGATGTGAAATACGTGGGCTTCTATGGGGCATCCAAAAATATTTCGTTGCCGCGGGAGCTTCATACCCGTGGGGTTTGGCTCTGTCGTGAAAACTTACCAGAGACTGCAGATCTTGAGATTTGCAGCGTCTGGAAGCCCGTGTGAAACGCATGGGCACTGTCGTGTCCCTGGGCAACTACAACGAGTTTCGTGTCTATCGGCGGACTTTAGCAATCAGCATCGAGCTCACAAGATATGAACTACGGTGTTTACTCGCGTAATGAACCCACTTTTTTCCAGAAAGTTTGGCATGAATTTGGGGGGAGGGTTCATTATGCGGGAAAAAGGTTGCAACAGTTGAAATTTCATATCATAAAGAGAAGCGCTGTCAGAGCCTTGCCAGCTTGGTACAAACAGATAGGTGTAGTGAAATTTCTTCTCTATTCCCCTCACTGTCTGTCTGTCTGTTCCCCACATGTGGTTGTCGGCCCACCGCGCAGCTGGGTCGACACTGAAGTGCTGCACAGCTGTCCATGCTGCACCACCTTCAGCTTAAGCCTGGCTGTGCAGCTCGTGTACTGGCCCATCGTGCGGTGCGCACCAGGTCGCAACACAGCTGAACAACGATGCCGCGGAGTGTAATGGCGAAGTCGTGGAACAGCACAGACCAGAGGAGTGCGGAGTGCGTTTAGTGCTTTGTTCGCACGCCGCCAGAACCAGCCAGAACAGCAAAGAGCAGGAAAGGAGTGCGGAGTATGTTTCGTGCTTTGCTTGCACGCAGCAACGTTTTTGTGGCGCAAGAAGGTTTGTTTTGCGTTCAGCAGGTGGCGCTCCGCAAGCGCACAATTATTAAACTGTGAGCCGCGCGGCATTCGCGCTTACGTCTCCTGCTGCTGTTGAGATTTCTTTTTGTTGGATTGCATTTTTAGCCTTTCTGCGCGTACTGTAGGGTGATGTTGAGTTACTGCGATGGTCTACAGCATCAGCAACCATGCTGAGATAAAAATATATTTTCACTGTATTTTTTATTCAAAGTGACAAAAAAGTAAATTCCCAAGAAGGCAAGTTCATTACGCGAGTATATACGGTATACACGTACTGAAAGCCTCTTACCCTCCCGCAGAATGGCAGATGGTGACGACATTTTGCCAGCACCCGGCGTGAATTTCAAGTGGGCGTCTTGAATGTGGCTTTGTTATGCTGCATTGCATTTTCTGGCCTACAGCTGTGGCACGCAACTTAGACCCAGGTGTGAAGACGGGCTAGCTGATTCGGAGGCAGAAATTGTTTCCACTCCCGGTGGACAGGGCAGCCTCTTCTTGCTGTCTCGAGGCTGCTGCTGTCGGGGGCATCACATGCCAGGGTCTTGTCGCTCTGCTTGGCTGTGTGAGGCGAAGCTTGTATGGTTAAGGTTGCATGGATTAGAAACTGCCGAGGTGCTCTGCAGCGCGTCCAGGCGTGTGCGTTCTATTACAGGGCCACACGCCACTCAGAGCATGACTAAGACCTGTATACAAGTGTGTGCGTACGTACAGTCAAACTCCGCACTAACGAAACCGCCGGGGAAAGCCCAAAAAATTTGCTTTTGCGAGAATGAAACTTAAACGACAGGAAAATCACCTGCAAACTGAAAATTTATTTCAGAAGGTTGGTTACACAGTCAAACGCCGTGATAACGAAATTTCACGAGTACGAATTTGCCACAATTAACGAAAAATTTTCAGATCACTGGCGATCGTCCATAGAAACTCATGCATTTCACATCAAGCGGCAGCAAAATGTTTTTGGAAAGTGATCCCGCATTAATGAAATTCGCTGCAAGTCCTGTCAGCATTTTATCCACCCATTTCAGGTAAACAGTATTTAACTCTTTCATTACCGCGGGAAAATTGACCGATTTTTAGGCGTCCAAGAAAACATTTTTTTTTGCTTAAAAAATTGGTTAGGCACTAATTACAGGAACACAAAATGCAGATTATTTAACGGCCTTTCCAATAACACCAGTTTTTTAAATGTTTTCATATATCATAGTTGTGAAAAAAAATATCAAAATCAAAATTTTTGTCAAAATGTCGAAAAAAAATGATAAAAAAGGAGTTGTGTATAACAAACCACCGGTAGTAGAAAATAATTAGAATATGCATTTTGTAGGAAAACATTTCAGAAACACGCCCTAGAAAAAATGTCGACGTGCGCGGAACAGTTTTTCAGATATAAAAAAAATGTTAGCACGCGCGGTGCCCGTGTCTTGCAGTGAAGCTCAACCTCCAGTTCGAAATGTGCCATTTTGGTTGGTTTCATGGAAGAAATCTGGCGGTTTCACATTATGAGAAGCACCTATTTGCCCCCACATAACCCAAAAACATCTTGTCAATGACTGACTTTGCATTTACAGCGAGCACAGTATTTGGGACAAGCACGCGATGCGGAAAAACATGTATGAAGTTGAAAACGGAACTCTGTGGTTGATACTTGTTGACGTTCAGGGTCAGTTATCTCTCAAAACATAAAGCTGAGCTTTATTATCATCTTCTGACTCGCGATTATAGCCTTGCTTGCAGGAATGAGGTGCGATGCGCTAGAATCGGGGCCTGCAAACTTTGGCCGAGTAACAGTTGCGCGATAAAAAAGATCTGAACAACGAGCCTCCTCCATTGCTGCACCACCTAACAGCTTTGAAATGAAACTGTACAAAAACTTCTCGGAGACTCCGTCCAAATAGACAGTTCAACTAAGCAGCAACACTAGACCCCCGGAGATACCCTCGTATGGAAACGAAACTGGAAGGCGAACAGCTGGCAGTGTGTAAGGCCGGTTTGAAGCGCTGTCCTCGTCGGAACAGATATCTGGCGACTTGTGATCTTTTGACTTTCATCTGAAGTTCTTATCGCAGAAATCGGGTTAGGGTTCAGTGAAATCAGGAGCAGCATGCTTTGTTCGAGGATCAGCCATGGACACTCAAGGTGTAATGGCCGGTAGCCTTGAAGTTGGGTAACTGCGCAGTAGCGCTAAATATGAATTTTGCAATGCAGAAACGAAACCAAAAGTGTTGTAAACTGTTCGCGAATGGTCCTGGGGTAAGTAGAACTACCACACAACTTAGAACAACGTGTGCAAAGGCAATAAAACTGCCTAAAATCATAAAGTAGCTTTGCAAACAGGCACTGCTTGACCTTTTCAGCCGATTTCTGGGATTATTACTGTCAGAGTGCAAACCTGACGATTGAAAATCATTTGCTGGTTCATCATTCATGGCCTGATAAAAAACGAATGCTGATGCAGAATAATTACGAGTGGCACATATTCCTCGTTGGTAGCAGTGACGCGCGATGACCACGCCTCTTTTCCACACCCAGGTGATTCAAAAGTGTGTCAAAAATCACGTTTTTGTTGCAGAAATGAAAACAAAACTGAATTTGAAAGGCCATTTTCTGATCTAACTCCAAACAGCTTTACTTGTTCGAGCAACGCCTGGAACGCTATGAAAAGGCGCTCCCAAAGTATCGTTCAAATTGAACGATTCTGATTAGACGTGGTAAGGAAAGAGTTAAAAACTGCTCAAATGCGCTTATTTTAGGGCGCAGCCTCTGGATGCCGTTACGTGGGGATCACGGCGTAACCGTCTGCGTAACCTTGTCTGCGTCAGTCTTGTAGATGGCGCCACGATATCACTCAGGCCCATCGTCCGCACTGGCGTGGTTTTTGACCTGGCTAATTTTTTGTTACATCTGATGGTAATCGTTTCGTGAAACATCGACAGAGAGAGTCACAGAATACGATGTCTCTTATGCCAGTTGGCCTGGGTAAGCTCAGCATGCAGCTATAACTGGCATAGCACATGCAGTGCGCACTTACGTGTGCGTTTGGAACTTTCATTGTTTACACACTGTTCTTACTGCTATAAAAAGTACCGTAAAAACCCGCGTATAATACGGACCCGCGTATAATACGAGGTGTAATTCGGGGGCAGCAAAATCAAAAAAAAAGTTTTCATCCGCATATAATGCGAGGTAAAGAGCACAGAAAGCATTTATTTGCACTGCAGTTACCGTTCAGTCATTGACAGTTTTCGCTGGCACTGTCTCCCGACGTCCGTCCAGTCATCGTCAGGTTCGCTGCCGCTGTCTCCTGAAGTCGCCTTGTCAGAAATGTCTTCCCACAGAAAGTGGTCCTCAGTGCCGTCCAGGGCGTTCGAGAATGCCGCATTTCTTAAAAGAGTGACTGACGAGCTCCTCTGGGATGCTGGCCCACGCATCCGCGATCCAGCCACAAAGCACCGCTGGAGAAACCCGCGTCAGCCATTCGGTAGCTGTCACTTACGAGTCTCCTGATCTCATCCACTCTTGGTAGCAGGACCTGATGCTGTCTTTGAAAAGCTTGTTAATGCAAACGTCTTGCGGTTGCATCTGGTATGTCATTCCTCCTGGCATGACAATGAGTTCGGTGCGGGGTTCGCGCAACAAGTTCTTCATGGAATCGGCCAGGTGGCAGCGAAAGGCGTCCAACACGAGCACTGACAGGAATCCCCAACAGTGCTGCAGGTCGCCGACACCACACAGACTTTATCCAGTCAAGCACCAGCTGCTTTCTCCACCCATGAATGCTGCCTTCGGTGACGCCGAACTGCCGTCCTGCGGCGCAACTCCTGATGGTCTCGGCACATAAAATAACTTTTCTTTTAATTGCAGCCGAATACTGTTTTCGTGCACCCGACATCGTGATAGACTTGCGGTGAACGTGCCGAGATCCTTCACATGGTCAAAACAATCAAAATGGCGCCGGCTGAAAGAAGCAGCAGCCAGCTAACGACACCGCAAGATGGCGCACCCTCCACTAAAACGGAAATTGCAAATTTTTGACTGAAAACTTTGGGATCCACATATAATACGAGGCACAAATTTTACATAGCAAAATTTGGAAAAACACCTCGTAATTTACGCGGGTTTTTGCGGTATATGCATTAAGTTTAAAGGGTCGCTGAAGTGAACTTGTCAAGCTCTCGTTATTGCTTGCACTGCGCAGACTGGCTCAAATTGACCCACTTTTCATTGTTTATCCGGTTGATAAGTCGGTAATTATTTTATAAAGCTCGAAAGAAGAAAAACTACCATGCGCGGTCTGCGGCGGCCGCACCAACTAAAGGCTGTGACGTCGGGAGGAGGTGCACCGTGATTGGACGATGTCCAAGGTTAGCATTCAAACAAGTTTTGGCTTCGGTTCTGTTGAACAACATGCTTGACATCCGACGTTATCATTGGATGGGCATTCTCGATATCTCAGCAATCGTCATACCGCACTTCTGCCATGTTGTCGGCTGTAAAATGCCTAAGATAAGCCTCCCAGGACGGCTTGGAATCGTAGAAACCACTAGCCGAGGCCTACACAGTGGATGAACGCCCGCCACGTCACCACAGACGCTCAAATGCCATGCACTTTTCCCCCATATTTGGAGCTTGCCTCACTCATGCCTGTATTGTAAAAAACGTGTTCGCACCAGGCCAAGGGTCTGCTGATTCTGGCCTTTGCCCACTGCCCGCAAGCAGTCGGTGCTTGTGGCAGCAGCATGCCAACGAGAACTCGCTAGCGCGTCAGTGTCAGTCTGTGCGCGTTCTGCAAACTCGCTTGTGGAGCAGTGAACCTTACAACCCAAAACTGGTGAACTCAGTATAGAAAACAGCGGTCGAAAACAAAAAAAAATCAAATTACAAAAAAAAAAGAATGCTTTCGGGGATTCGAATTTAACGTACCTAGCACTCCACACAACTTGGCCAGAAGCCAGCGTTGGAAATATAAGGTATATAATGTACCGCCAGTTTACACTTTTATTTTGTTTTAGCATTTTAAGCAGCTTAGGTGACTATTTATTGTATAGTGCTCGTGCAGTAAGCGTCCCCAAAATTTCCACAATATCTCACATCTAGCAATTGCATTTCTTAGACGGAAAAGCGTTTGCAGATGTGTGGTCGTGCTGTTGACCGCTCTGCTTGTTCACTCAGCGCAAAAAAGTGCTTCCTGCTCCCTAGTTTTACACTGTACGGCAAAAGTTCCATTTGATTTTATTTCCTTAGTACCTATATTGACTTCGCTGATTTTCCTACCAGTGTACCTGTCAGCGGAGTGTTGCCTGGGCGCTTGTGCGTAGCGACCTGGGCTTGGAGCTTGATACAGTGTACAAACTAACAAAGTTAAGAAAAGCACATTCTTCCGCTCACAAACGTGTCGTGGTTTAGTTTCAACTGAGCGAACGAATTGCGATGACCCATCAGCGGCCGGCGGACTAAACGCTGGGCCGACTGACTATCGGAATGTCGGCGAGCCGTGAAGTAGCACAGTCAAGCCAAGTCAACTCCTCCTGGCAATACACGAAAACGCCACAGAAAATGGGCGAGGGTGCAGAGAGGAGGACAGCATTTTCGAATTGATTTTTCTACTAAATAAATTCGCGTAAACGCGCTCAGGGTGGTCGAAACATGGCCTATGGACTCCGGACTACAATTTACGCTAGTAATCCCGCAATGTTTACAGATCACTTCAGTCTCCCTTTAAGTGCGAATAGCTTGTTCTGCAAGCCCTCGGCGAATCGTGCAGCTGCTGCCCGTAACACATGGTAGGTTCTAGTGGAGCCATGCTGTGCCCTCCTTGTCCCTGCAGGGCCGCAGAGCTTCCTGCTGTTCAGCCAGAAGGCGAGCATCAGCCGGCTGGGGCTGGAGGCCGAGGAGTCGCCCGACGTGGTGCTGCCCATCCCGGGCCTGAAGAACGTGCGCGCCCTGGAGTACGACCCGGCCGCCGACTTCCTCTACTGGGTCGACGGCAAGGCCCACGCCATCCGCCGCGCCCGCGACAACGGCACCCAGGTCGGCTGCCCCCCTCCTCTCCCCTCGCTCTTGCACTCGCGCTGGCTGGCCGGCAGCAGCGAGGGCAAAAAAGGTTTTCTTAGAGCAGGAGGTTGTCTAGCACAAAAGGGGCACGGCGACTCGTCTGGCGAGGAAGTAACATTGGCGGAACCAAACTGACACTTGCCAAAAAATGGTAAAGCAGTAGGTAAAAACAAACGACGTTTCGGGGCCCGTAGGGTGCCTTGTTCACGCATGGAATGAAAAGCGGCTCGGCCGTATTTATACATGCATGGAACGTTGCAAAGCGCCTATGTTGTAGGCATGGGCCCACGTGTCCGATTAAGAAAGAGTGTGCGAGGTTGATTGGGTGCGGAAGGATGCACAGAGTAGGCGCGTTGATAATACTTTCTCAGCGGCAATTGTTGAGGGTGGCCGAGCGGGTACGCCGTGGGACCGCCCCGGCAGAGCACGCAGCCCTGAGAGACACACACACACTCGATGCTTCCAGCAGGAACATCACCCGCCCCGGCGGGGAGCTTGCTTTATTAGCGCACTTAGAGTCCCTAGAGCGCACCTAGAGTGCCAAGCGATGACGTGACTGGTTTCTTTGCGGTGTTGTTGATACAGTTGTTGGCAGCGTCATTCTCGTGGTGCCAGGAGGGGGTTCGGTGGGGAAACTGTTCTCCTCCTCCTCCTCACTTCCTTCTGAGGGTAGAAGGGATGCAAGGCACATCTTGGCTCGCATTTTCGCTGCATGCTATGACCGGATTCAGTCGTATCGTATACTGCGGCGCTGAAGCATTGTAATAAACGGTTTATTTTTACCACAGGACGTAATCAAAAGTGGACAGTGCCATAGTTGTTCATCGTTATATTGTTAGAAACAGTACCACTTGACTGCAGAGGCTGCGTTGCAGACCCGGCGCGGAATTTTATAGACTATTCCGGGGTGCCTGCCTCTCTTCTTCTGCCCTCCGTGCCTGTGCAGAAGAGGCCACAGAGCGCCTGTGTCCGACCGGCGTGCTCCACCAGCAGAAGCGGCAGAGGTCAGCAACTTCACTCAGACACCTTCTCACAGCACTGAACTGCAAAGTCCACACGTACCCAAGTGAACACAAATTTAACGTCACGTAGCGTCGTTGCAAAGTGGCCAGAATCCCGCACACGGGTCTCTGTTGTCCCAACGAGCGGCCGCATGATGCTGTGCGGATATTGAGACAGGCTAGACGGGGGATTGAGGGGAGAGTAGGCTATGGGCCATAAAGGCACGTTTGGCTTGTGCATCTTGGAAACACTGTAGATGGCTCGGGCTGAGCCATTGTGACACAAGAGGCTCTAGTGCAGGTTCTTGCTTTGAGTTGGAACACATTTTAAGACATCTGTCTAGATTTTTTGCAGTTCGCTCTGTGTTTTTCTTGCTAGGTCACGTTTTACTTTTTCGTATGTATATAGTCTTGCCATCTTTGCCAGATAATCCTTGCAGTCCCTTTTATCAGCTGGCAAGGTTATGATATCTTTATGGCTCCCCTTTCCGCCTCTGGCAGAACAGATTTTCTTTTGGCAGTTTTGACAGTGCTTCACTTTGTAGCCAAGGAGCAACTTTACGCACTGCTCACTCCCCTGCACAGGCGGCCATTGTCCTGCGTTAAAGTTCAAACCGCAGTTGAGGATGCTCAGCTGGCTGGGACCGCAAGGGACGACCATTCCTGTGGCCTTCTTTGCCGTTTTTCCCGCACCGCATACGCCACACTGTTTGCGTGTATTGGCCCGTCGGTGCCCCAGGTTGCGCTAACCCAAGAAATGTCCTTTCCCGCACGCTGGATGGTGGTACGTCAGCTTGCAGGGGGCGCTTTCCAGCTTGCCCATTGGTATCCATGCCACGGGAGCTGGAGAGTCTTCGGAGGTTCAAGTGAAGATGGCGCTGGAATGAAGCCAGTCTGGTTTTAGTGGGATGAACTGTCGGATCTTTGTTATGGCACATATTGCGGAATAAAATGTAGTCCAAACGTTTGACCAAAACTCACCAGGAAAGCTAGGAACAGTAGACAAAAACAAACGACGTTTCGGAGAGCAAAAGTACTGGCTTTGTGATGACCCACACATACCCCGAGTGGTCTTGCCTTGCGATGCAGCCTGTATAGGCGAACTGGAAAGGAGCGCAACAAGGACGCTGCCAGTGGCCGTGCCCAGTTAAGGGGGGACGTGGGTCTTGAAATGAACTTTTTTATTAATGGTCTGTGATAATGAAAATCACTGTGCATATGTGTTTTGACTTCCTCATTTCAAATATGTAATTAGGTTTTCAAGTGGTATAATTATTTTTGAGTTATAAGGAAAACACTGGAGCCTAATTTAAGTAATTTCTTACGGGCCTTTAAGGAACTTTTTATTCATTTTTTTTAAATAAATGGTATGGATGTGTAGCTTAAAACCTGCCATGCATGCTGAGGCTATTTATATTCCTGTAAAGATAGTTGATTGGATAGAATTAGTCTAATTATGCCAAGTACACTTTTCAGAAAACTTAATGACCTCTAATTATTACTCATAACATTTATTTGGGGCAAAATGAGCCAATTAAAATAGCATCAGCATGCAGTTAATTTTATCCCGAATTCAACGGTATAACACTTGTAGAAATCCTTTAAAAAAAAACTACCTCAAAACCCCTGTAAGGCTAGGCACATATGCAAAAAAAAGAGAAGCTGAGAAAATCGCATTTGAAGTTTTACTACAAATGACAGACTTATCTATTGAGCATATGAAAAAAAGAAAGGTTCTAGAATGTAGCTCGTTTTTCTCTCAACACGAGCATACCAAGTTTGCTGAAATCAGTTGATGGGAAAATTATGAAATCCTCTGTCTATAGATGGCACTTGGCAGAAAAACTGAACAAAAGCAAAGCCAGAGCGTTGCTTCAATTTTTATGCTGTTGGCAGCGCGCCGTCACTTTTTGGCGACTAGAGCTGAGGTCCCGATCGTGCGCCACAGTTGTAAACGTTTATTTTGTTATGTTACTGCTTCATTTGTAGCAATCAAATCGGATTTGCATCGCGTGAAATGAGTTGCAGTGAAGGGGCTGGTAACGGAATGCCCGCCACTGTTCTGTGACGTGCATGCGCTTGGCTAGGTGGGATCACCACGTTTTCGGTTTACTCTACTCGTATATCAAGTCACCAACGCACATTGTGCACAGTGCGAACATTTATAATTCTCAAATCGCTCATCTATATGGTAACCTGCCGACGAGGAAGCGCGCGCCTGAGTGCGGGCCGACCCGCCGCGGCAACGTTGATAACAGAATGAACACACTTCCCTTGCGACGTCGGAATGCGTCATCCTCCACTTCATCATTTCTTTTCTTTCTATTTGCTGCTGATCGAAAGATAGACACAACTTAGTGCCCCCGCAGGCGTAATCATATCGCTACGCTATCCTCTCAGCAGCCCGCGCGGGCGGTAAGCCTACCTCCGTCTCGGCGCCGTTCTCGCGATAAGTCGTCGTCACACGAGCAGGAAATCGTATTTCAGGCACTTTTAATACTGCTAGTTCATCATTTCAGTTATCGATAGACATATTTACTTTATTTTTACGCCATGCGGGGCTTCTGCCGGTCCTCGCATAGACGAATACATGAGCCATTGCACTGTGATGGAAGTGCCGAGCAGACGACCCACGGTTGCCCAGCCAATGAGGTTTGCGCGCTCAGTCACGTGCAGTCAGTAGCCAATTAGGCGGGCCACGTTCCATCTCTTTTACTCTACCCCCGGTTTACTCGAAACCAACAGGACGAAACGGAAAGTGGTTCTGGCGGGAATGACGAAAAGACGCATCTTTCGAATGAGACCAAGATGGACGCCGTGGCGGCATGAAGAACCCGAGGGGCGAGTCCGTCGAAAAAATGCTATTTAGAAAAAATGCCGATTTAGCGGTTGTCGAGTGCTATACATTGATATTTATGGCCTCAAATACGTACTCCTGGGTCTGGATATTTTTGCTAACCGGTAGAAAAATAGCTCTACTTTCCGAAATGGCGATTTTCTAAAAATCGATTTTTTTGGCCAAATTTCAGGATTCCAAGACCCGCGTCTCCCCTTAACTCTTTTGTTACGGCGGAAAAACGGCCGATTTTAGGTGCTTCCACAAAAACGTTTTTTTCTCTTGAGCTACTGGACACACGTAGCCTTGCTATGCATGAAATTGTAGCTTATAGATTGCTCTTCCAAACACAAACAGCAGTTTTGTTAAAGATACAATTACTTACAGTTTAATCGTCAAGTAATCAGAAAAAAGCCCCCAAGAAAAGTATACGAAAAACACAAATCGGAAATTTTACCGAGACTAAAAATTATTTCAGGTATTTTAAGATATACAAATTGTTCCTGCGTTCCTTGGCTATGATTCAATATATAAATCAACAGTGTACACCAAGTTTTGGATTTTTGAGTGCCCGTCAACCTAGTGCAACTGACGACTGTGCCACGCTGCGAGGGCACTCAAGGGTGCGTGAGTCTCTGTAAAATGTGCATCCAAGTACCGTACTTACCTGATTTTAACGCGCACTTTTTTTCCTGAAAAATAGGTCGAAAAATTGCATGCGCGTTAGAATCGGATTCGAAACCGAAACAGCTGAAATTTCGTCCCACCCATCGCCATCATCATGTCAAGATGGCGCGAAAGCTTTTAGCAGCGATTTTTCGGACGCAGGAAGCATATGCGCCTAGGCTTATCGGCGTTCACACAAATCGTCAAATCGTTCTACTTGCGCGCTTGATAACAGCAATGGCAGCAGCGGCTCTCACGCGTTCAAAACGAGCAGTCGGCTGAAGCGTGCGCCTCCGGAGAAGCTCGCGGGATGGGCGTGTGAGGCGTGGGCGACGATCCTGTCGACCATGGTTGAACGTTAGTTCAGAAGTGCGGCATCGCGAACGTGCTTGACGGCACCGAGGACGAGATGTGGTCAGCACAGAGCGACGAGGAGAGAGATGAGTGAGATTACTTCGGGAAATAAATCGCCCGTTTCTCTCGCATTCATTTTTCTTGCTCACACAGTTCCGTGCGCGTTACAATCGGAGGTGCAAGTTTTTTCGGTATTTTGTCAGGAAAATCGGGTGCACGTTAGAATCGGGGGCGCGTTGGAATCGGGTAATTACGGTATACTCTTTTGTGTCCTGCACAAAATCCTTATCAGTTCGGTGGTAAAAAACAAGAAAAAAAAATCCAGCGCTCTCGACAAGCGTCGCACCTGAACGCTGCAGCGCTAATCTGACACGAGCGCCAGGTTATCTTGAAGGTGATAGCGCGATATGGCGCGGTGCATTTGGCAAAATATCCTGGCCGTACGTTGTCGAGACCCTAAACACAAAATCAAAACAGCTGTCGTCAGATAAGAAGCACGTTTTGGTTATAAATACAGCGCGGAGTTACAACGAAATTACCTGCCAGCGCTTGTTGAAGTGCGAGGCACCTGAACCGGGGCTTCGTCATCCTAACTAAAATCTGAAGAAGATCCCACATCATTGCTTGACCCCTCACTGCTGCTGGAATAAAAAAAATCGACAGCAGGAGCTGCCGAAGTGCTTGCTACAGCAGTCCGACTGTGCGGAGCGCGGCGCGAACCCGACGCCATTTTTCCTCCTCCGCCTGTCCCCCTTCGGTTCAAATTTCTCTTGCTACGCCGCCACCACACGAGACACATAAACAAACGAAACCGAAATTGAAAGAGAAGTTGCCAATGAACACACCAGATGGTGATAGTTGTCTGTGGAGCGCGGGTTTCAGATTTTGCGGGAGATTTAAAATCATCGGACGCCGGCTTCCGATTGCCTATGGCGCCGTCGTGAAAGAGTTAAACGCTTTGGCAGAACACCACAAAGAAACCAGTCATGTCATCGCTTGGTAATTGCCACTGAGAAAGTACAGTGGAATCTCGATGATGCGATTCTAGTTGATACGAATTTCTGATAAGTCCCGGTGAAATTGCATTGTTTGCGAAAGGAAAAATTTTTGCTCTTACGGATGGACCTGCGCAGCCCGGCGGATTATACTAACGAGGCGGCGAGGCGCCCGACTGCCGAGCGAGCAAGCAATGGCGACGTACGAGCTCTCTCTCCTCTCTTTGTCGCTCTTTCTCCGGGAACAGCTGGGCGGTTGTTTTCTGCTCGCGAAAACGCGCCGCGCATTCCACAAGCGCGCTGACGCCACCGCGAAACCATCCGCACGCTGTGGATGCGGGCGCCGCCGGCAGGGTTGCGAAGTGCTGCTTGGCGCTCGAGCAACCGCTTCTAACCACTCTTTAAAATTTCGCACAAAGCACAAACGAAGTTTCTTGTGCGGTAAATGAGCTGATAATGCGGGCGAAAACAGTGCTACGAAACGTCACCCGCGCTGCTGGCGAAAAGGCCCGTGAAATATCTGCCGGGGTGCTTAACCTAAACACCTCCAGCAGAGCCAGCCAACTGTCTCGAGCGCTTCAAAACTGCCGCCGTGAGGTGTGCGCTCCCACTGCCATGCGCATCGTGGGTCATTTTCTGACAGGCACAGGTGGCCGCAGGCATGGAATCGCCGATGCGGGCGTGAAAATATCGACGACGCGCACGAATCGTAAGCAAAGACGCTCCTGTAGTGAGCTTGGGCACCGCAAGTGAGGAGACGAAAGTCCACAGAGGACCGCTCGGCGACATGGAGGTCAAAAAAGAGCAGAGATACGTCACGGATTTCTTCACGCGAACGTAAGAAAAGACATAAATGAAAACATTTTTAAGTGCTCAATTTTTTGTTTAGCTCACGAATTTTGGATGATACGAATATTTTTTGCGGTCCCGCGAGATTCGTATCATCCAGATTTTGCTGTATTATCAACGCGCCTACTCCGTGAATCCTTCCACATCCAATCAACCCCGCACGCTCTTTCGTAATCGGACACGTGGGCCCATGCCTACATCGTACTCATGCGCTTTGCAACGTTCCACGCATGTATAAATACGGCCGCACCGCTTTTCATTTCACGCGTGAACAGGAGACCCTACGGGCCCCAAAACGTCATTTGTGTTTACCTATCGTTTTTACCTTTTTTTTGGCAAGTGTCGCTCTTTGGCAAGTGGTTCCGGCAATAACACAAGAGAAAGAAAAATTATTATCCGCATCATTGACCGCGTAATGCAATACCGCATGTGTCATGTGCAGACAGCTGCTAGGCCATTGGCAGCCCCCCTCTCACTTGTGGCAGCACCCATTATCCTATCCTCTGTCTGGGCTTGTGATCAAGAAAGGATGACGCTGGTTCAAGGCTAAACAGGCAAGCATTCTTGCGTTTGACTTTGAAGAACAGCCGGTCACAGTGGTAGTGGCGCACATTCGCGGGATTTCAGCTGGATACCGGCTTGGCTGTAGCTCCGGCTTGGCGAACCTCATGGAAAGTTGGCCAGCCACATCGTTATCACCACCAAACGACGGCATCCATCTATCAGTTTGTTTATGGGCGGTGGCATGGAGGAAAGAGGCTTTAGGGGGAGCATCACATGGCAACACCGAACCCTATTCAGAAAAAATGAAAAAGAAACCTGAGTTAAGGCTTGTGCGAATAGTAGTACAGTAGAATCTCTGTGATGCCAATCTCGCGGAACCGCGAAAAATATTCGTGCCATCCGAAATTCGTATGAACCAACACGGACCAAACAATTGAGCACTAATAAAAGTTCTTGTTTATTTCTCTTCCTACTTTTGCGTGAAGGAATCCGTGATGTTTTTCTGCTTTTTCTAACCTCCATGTCGCCAACAGTCCTTTCTGGACTTTCCTCTCCTCACTCGAGGTGCCCCAGGTCACCACACGCCGCAACAGTCAAGGTGTGAAAGGCATGGCGTGCGTTTGCACGCGATTCGCGCGCGTTGGCATTGCGCATGCATATTTTGACACCCGCGGCAGCTTCTGCCCCGGTCAGAAAATGACGCATGACGCGCGACAGTTGAAAGAGCCAGACGACTTATGCCTGTGGGGAGGCGTGCACCTGGTGGCGGCAGTTTCGAGGCGCTCGAAACAGCCGGCTGGCTCTGCCTGAGATGTTTAGGCTTACCATCCCGGCAGATATTTCATGGGTGCTTTCACTAGCGGCGCGGATGATGTTCTATAGTACCATTTTGGCCCACATTATCAGCTCCTTAACCGCACAAGCAACTTCATGAGTGCCTTAAAAGGGGAGGTGGGTCTTTGGACAATTTTTTTTTATTTTTAGTGCCAGCTTGATGAAAATTGGCAGTCTTGGGCAGGTTTTTGTGCTGATTTCAAATATGTAATTGGTTTTAACATAGGAGAATTTGTTGAAGAAATACAGTGCTTGGAAAATAATTTATTGAGGCATTTCTTACGGGGGTTTGGAGCAATTTCGCTTTATCAAGCTCAAAGATGAATTATATGGACGTAATGCCAAAGGTCTACTCTGCCAGGCTATGCTATTTTTTATTCATTTCAAAAGCTTTTGCAAAGTATGAAGGAAGTGAACATTTTATACCAACAATTTCTATAAAATTATTTTCTCATTACTCAATTTCTCTTGTAGGTGAACAGCGTCAGAGAGAAAAAAATAGCATAGCCTGCTAGATCAATTCAATACGAATATAATGATACCGGTCTTGTCATCCTAGCTCAAGAGCAACATAACAAAACGTAAGGTGGAGCACGGTCTCGCAAAAAAAGAAACTGAAAAAAATGCATTTGAAGTTTCAGATCATGGTTACTTTTGTTACAGCACAGCTACAGTGTAGACCGCTTATAACGTAAGTCGCGGGAGCCGCAAAAATCCGCACTATAAGCGGTACCGCACTATAACCAAAATGTGCGCGAATTCAACCAAATCGCGACCTATCTCTCAAGTCATCCTAAATTTTTTATCACCCAAACGCACAGCGCCTAAAAACGAAGGAAGGGTCTTTATTTCGTATTATTTTTAACATCAGCCGCTGCTGCCGGGTCTCACACATTGCAAAAGCGCGGTCTTACAAACGGCGAGTGCGGCTTTAACTTCCGTTGTATATTTTTGAAAGACCATGGCTGCGGTTTTTTGCGTCTATGAAGATGCCGCAGACATGATAAAAAAAGGGCCCGCGGGATTCTTTTTTTTTTTTTTTTTACCCTACTCTGTGTTCACGATGCCGAAGGCGGCTGCTTATCAGCGCAACGTACTGGTGGTGGAAATCTTCGCGCGGCTCGCTTGTTCGGGAAGAGCGGTGGCTTATCTGCACAACGTTCTAAAGCGTGAACCGCATGGAGCGATTTTCGCGAAAACGTGCAGCGCACGCCGCAGGCGCGGCACGGTAAGCGCGGCAAGATGGCGTCGGCACGGCCTGACGCAGCGCTCCAGCGACCACTTCTAACCGCTCGCTGAAATGCCGCACGAGGCGCAAGCGAAGATGCTCATGCAAGAAAAGAGCTGATAATGTGACCGCAAAGTGGAATATAAACTGCCATCCACGCTGCTTGTGAAAGCGCCATCAAAAAATACCGCGGTGGTAAGCCTAAACTAAGTCCCTTCATCTGATCGAGGGACTTTAGCCTAAACACCTCTGGCGCGGCTAGCCGGCTCGGAGCGCTTCGAATCTCCCGCCATTTGGTGCGCGTCTTTCCGTTGGTGCAAGTCGTCAGGCTCCTCCCACTGCCACGCGAAGAAACCGCCGCGAGCGCGGAATTGTAGTAGACGCGAGCATGAAAAAAACGCACGCGCAACGCCGATGTGCAAAATTCGTGTGCGAAAACGAGCCATGCGGTTCACAATTAATAGAAAAAACTTGCCACGCGCGGACGAGGAGCCGGCCGCTATCTTCCGAGGTGCATCAAGCAAAGTCAGTTGTGGTTATCACGTACGCGCGAACTAAAGGGTGCCTATTTTTTGCTTCTGTTGTGCGCTGCGCCAGATGGCCGATTTCATCATTTCTTTTTTTCTTTTGCTACTCTAAAACGATGCCCCAGCTGCGCCGGTCGATGAGCAGATCCGCCGAAAAACCGCACTATAAACGGTATTGTGCTTCGGCCAACCGCATCTTAAGCGGTATGCTTATGCATTGAGTTCTATGGGAGGCAAACCGGTGGTCACAAAAACCCGCGTTATATCCGGTCCCGCACTATAAGCGGTTACGTTATAAATGGTCTACACTGTACAATGACAAAAATGGCATCACTGTGTAGCTCAGTTCTTCATCAAGAAAAGCACACTAAGTATGTGCCTGTACCACAAAAATAAGCGTAAAGCATTCAGCGTAAAGCCAAGCATAATCTCTGAAAACAGTTGAGAGAAAGTAGATTTTCTAGTAATAAACTTCAGAAACCAGATTTACTATTTTCTAGTTTATTCAGTGCCTCTGAAAACTACATACAAGCACACACATCACTTACTGCAGTCTTTTCTGTTACCTGTAATGCTAAAGCGCAGCAGCCAATGAAAAATTCCCGCGCCTTCCCGCGAGGGGAACACGAGTAAATGCAGAGCATTGGGGCCTCAGTACTGATTGAAGGCAGTGTTGCTTCCATCGCTTCTTCCGTGATGCTGGAGTAGCAGACACGAGTAAACGTGGGCACGAGCGTCAACCAAGGAAGGAAGGAGCAACGCAGTGACTGAAACACGAGCGACCGCTAGCCGCTATATTTGCAGCGCGCGCAGTAGAGGGAGAGCAGTACGGGGGGGAGAGCGCGCAGGCGCAAGCAGCGCGCGCCCTTCCACGCCCCACCGCGCTGCTATCACGCACCTGTTACGCCGAGACCGCGACGGAGCGAACGGGCTGACTACGACGCATGCGCGCGCCAGCTGCTGTTGAGAGAGAGGAGGGAAGGAGAGGCGCACCTGCTGCGGACGCGGAACTGTTGACACCGTCCGACGCAGGAACAGGCGAGGCTAAGAAATGCTCTGCATTTAAAAGTGACATTATTCCATTATGCTTTTCAAAGGTAAAGCAAAGTAATCAACGCTAGGGTTGTACAAATAGCATCACCTGCTAGAGCAATTCAATACGAATGCAATGATACCAGTCATCATAGCTCAACTGCAAGATAAAAAACACCCCCTAACGGGGCAGAGGGATCCCTCAAAAGTAAAAACTGCAGGGCCGTAGCTGGATATTGCAATTTTGTGATCAACACGGGTTCTAGCATCACCTGCTAGAGAAATTGCTTACGAATGCAATGATACCAATTTTATCGCTATGGCTGGAGAGAAAAAACAATAACACCTCGTAAGGCAGAACACAATCTTGCAAGGAAAAACAAAATAAAAATGCACCAGAAGTTTTTGATCAGAGCCACCTTTGCTACATGTCTCCCGGACTTGGAGCACACCAGGCCCGTGTCGCCTTGCCAGCTTTGCGTTGACGGCTTCGACAGCTTTCGCTCGCTGGTTCTCTGTCCAAAAGTTTGAACTTGCGCTCTGTCGCTGACTGCGACGCCAAACGCTTCTTCACATGCGCCGCATGTTTAGCACGCTCGGCAGATTCACCAGCAGTGTAATACACGGTGTCGATGCGGTCCTGATTGGCACTCGAGAAGCCGGATGACGGTTCGCTGACGCCTGAAGCACTGCAACTTGCCACGGCCAGAGATTCTGAAAAATCTTCTGTCTCAGGCGCAACAGGCAATGTCGTCAATGCCGTCTTCTTCCCCGCGTTCCACGCACATTCCCGCTGCTTCCCGTACGCTTGACGCATAGTTATTTTGATGTGAACTCCCGGCATTGTTGCATGAAAAAGAAGACATTGCCCCAAAGTGCAGCAGCAGAGAGAAAAAGGAAAACAGGAAAAAAACGAAGAAGCAGGTGGCTTCATGATCTGCAGAATACTTGAAGGCATGCCTCAGAGAGAAGGTTCATCAGTTTCTTGTGAGCAAGCACTTCGATACAACTGGGCGTGTGCGAGCTCTTCCCTCCCCTCTCCGAGGTTTTCCCGCTCCAGCCGTATTCCCGGAAGGCGTAAGAGAGGTCGGGGATGGTTGGGGACAGGCCGCGGTGTGAGAATATGCTCACACCGTGGGACAGGCAGAGTTTCGAGACATGCGGACGTCTGATCGCGACCAGCTCGCGCAGCATCAGCTGAGCCGCTGGTCCAACGTCCAGCACCGTGATAGATTTCTTCTAAAGAGGGCAATGAGGGTCAGCTGAAGCAAAAGAAATATTCTACCCACTACACTACACCCTTCTTCCTGTTTGATCTTAGCTTTTCAAGAATCATCGCAAAAGGGCTAGTCTGGCAGCGGCGATGCACCGACTTTTCATTGAACCACGACGTGTGAATGTCTTTGATTCTCGCAATTTTTGCGAAAGTAAGGCTGTCAGAAAGATGCGCGAGTAAACTGCACCTATTTGTGCTCAAAGGGAGTTGTGAACAATAAAAGGTCTCTTCGATTTGGCCTGCACTTTCTGCATGAGTTCAGAGTTAGTTCAGCCAGTTCAGCGCAGGCGCCGCGCCACTGCAGGACCAGTCCTGCACTTTTGTCGTCTGCTTCTGCACCTCCTCTCGGGGAAGTGCAGGGGAAGCCGTGAACTCGTCCTGCTCTCTGCACCGTCAGTGAATCGAAGAGAAAAGTGCAGGCGCCTTGCGCTTCACTCTAAAATCGAAGAGGCGAGTGCTGCAGTACCTGAATGAGTGCAGCGAGTGCAGCAAAATCGAAGACACTGCCTATTTTTGGAGGAAAAAAAAGTATCTAAGCTGCAAGGTGCAAAATTATCAAGGTCCAAAATCTTGATCAGTGCCGCTTTGCTCGATCCGAACCGCAAATATCGAAGCATTTCGGATTGAGAAGACAGTAACGCGGCTCAGCTAAAGCAATAATTCATTCATGGGGTAAACTTCTTTTCTGAAATAGCGATAAATCGGCGAGCGCAATGAACTAGTGCAGCTCTATGTTGTCTGATATTCAGCAATACCGGGCCACTCAGATTTTCGATACTTCACATAACCTAAACAATACTGTCACTGAAAATAAGCTCACTACAGAGGCTCAAGTGGGACTCTCTTCTCAAGGGTTCATAAACAAAAGAACACAAGCAAAGGAAGCATGGGAGAACATACACGTGACAGCAGTAAAAATTGGCACCAAACAGGAATGTCTAAAACCCCAAAAAGACATTTCGGCTCCCATGCCCATGTTCACAATACACGTACGACGACAAATTTATATGCAGCATTTAACTCAAGTAAATTCAGCCTTAGCAAATACAGTGGAATCTCGGTCATACGAATCTCAAGGGGCGGCAAAAATATTCGTATCACCCGAAAATTCGTATCATCAGAAAACGAAAAAAAAAATGGAATAGTTCCGCGCATATGACAGGCGGCGGCAACATGGCGTCGGCTCATGCCGTGAAGAGGTGCAAGTAGCTTCAGTGACCGCTTGTAACCTTTTGTTAAATCGCAGCTCAAGGTGTAAACTAAATTGCTCATGTGGGAAAGGAGCTCACAGTGTGGGAGAAAACTGCGCTTATAAAATGCCATCCGCCGCCAAACATCCGCGGAGGTTGCCCAGCCCAGTCTCCTCCACTGTGCGAGCGCTTCCGAAATTGCCGCCATGAGGCACACGTCTCCCCATTGGCGCAAGTCCTCCCCACTGCCGTTCGCGACAACCGATGCAGAGGCTGGCGCCGGAGTGCCGGCCCGAATCGTCAACTCGGGAGTCAAAAGAAAGCGTGCTCATCGTCGACGCGACGAGCGCACACGAACTGCATGTGATTCGTGCGCGTCGGCGTTGCGCACGCGTTATTTTCACGCCCGCGTTGACGATTTCGCCCCCGCTACAGATTCTACCCTCGCTCGGAAAATGACGCCCGATGCCGCCATGTTGCCACGGGCAATGCCGCCGCTTGCCGCGCCGGGGGCAGCATGCGGGTGGTATTCGCGGCGGCATATTATCGTGAGCAGAAAACGTTCCATGCGGTTCACACTTCAACATAATCGATGCGAAAGTGGCGCAGGCAACACGGCAAGGCAACAACAGGGTAACTAGAGCGCGGGGCATAGACCTCAGAAGCGAGGAATGCGGAGAAGGCAAAATGGCGAAGGTATTCACCGTCGGAAATGAGGGAACGCCTGATTGCCGTGGTTTATTCAATAAGTGTAATACAAAAAGGAAGCTAGAGGCACCCGAGCTGCAGCCAGCGGAAACGAAAGGTACAGAGAGGAGAGATTGTAGCGGGAGATAAATAAGGGAGGGAGAAAGACCAGGCGTCGAGAGGGCGAAACGTTGTTAGTTCGGAACAGCACCTCTCCTGCCGCTATTGTAAACACCCCACGAGGAGGATTACCATCAGGGGGGGAGGACTAATGCTTTTGTGCCCGCGCGCAACCAAGGCCGCACGGCCGCACCAACGCTCCCGCCTCCCGTCCACGCCGCAGTCGTCTGCTCGCGGCTCGCGTGTTCGTATCACCCGCACCGGAGTGGTAAATGCGTACGGATCATCCGAATTTTTTTACATTGCAGACAATGCATTTTCGCCGGGGAATTTTGAAAATTCGTATCACAGCGAAATTCGTATCAACCGAATTCGTATCACCGAGATTCCACTGTATATTACATGTGGACAAATGCAAAATACATTGTGCACAAATACAAGCATATAAATATACATACATTGACCCATTCCTTCCCTCATACAGGCACTCACGCATAGGTGCAGTAGTGGTGGGACCATTTATTCCTACTTTGAAGTTGGGACCATTTGTTCCGGGACCATTTTTTCCGCGACCGCCGCCGGGCAATTCGGCTGACCCGCAGTTCACGTGCAGCCTGTTTCACTATTGTTTTCCTTGGTTTTGCGGTCGGCTGTGTTCCCGTTTAGTGGTTTCATGCATTGTGATTTTGTACAGTGACGTTATTGTTGTGGAAAGTACACGGCTCGATTGCCAGATTGTGGGAAGTACATGGCTCGAAAGACGCATCGAAAACGTGCTTGTGGCTTTGCCGTGGTTTGTCCTTGAGTGGGAAACGCAGTGCGTCCATCTACAATCGGGGTTCACCCGCCGCGGTGGCTCAGTGGCTAAGGCGTTGCGCTGCTAAGCATAAGGTCACGGGTTCGATTCCCGGCTGCAGCGGCCGCTTTTCTGATGGAGGTGAAAAGCAGACGCCTGTGTGTACGAGATTTCGGCGCACGTAAAGATCCCCTGGTGGTCAAAATTAATCTGGAGCCCTCCACTACGGTGCGCCTCATCGCCTGCGTTGCGTCGGCTTGTTAAACCCTACAATCAATCGTGTAATGTTTACAATCAGTTGTGTAAACATGTATACAGTTAAACCGCAATATAACGAAGTCGTACTTGCGGGCAAAAATTTCGTTAAATCGAGGTTTAAATTTTACAGTTTGATTTAACCAGTTATTGAGGTTTCAAAACCTTGCCCATCGCTCAGAAACAACTGCTATGTAGTTACCTCTCCACTTAAAGCGAAATTTGTACTAAAACTGGCCGCGAAAATTGTGTGAATTAAGAGCTTCAACACTTATGCAATGGAATTCGGATAGCCGACAGTAGTTCATGTGTCGTCGTAAAACCGGTGCTTTTTCCACAACGATATGATAGCAGACTAGGTTTTCACTTTTTCTTTTTTTTTTTTCATTTCGGTCACTACTAAATGCTGCTGTTAGTCAATTGAAGCCCGGGTCCATGCCCCGTGAACTTCACCCCTGGCGAGGTGCTGGTTACGAAGTTACGCCTCTTTTTCATCCGTTCAGTAGTAGGCTTAGGCGTTGAGGGGTGCAGCGGGCCAACAGCGGAAGGGTGCTATAAAGCTTTCGAAAGACTTTTTTCATGCACAAAGGCTCTGCAGTACGGGTGCGTGATGCAACCATGACACCCGAGATAAAGCCATGATTGAGAGTCGAGCGGAGTACACACGGACCGCTTCACTTTGTGGAGCAGCGCTTACGTGCTCCAGGTAAAGCGGAAAGCTTACATTAAATATCTTCTGGCCCAAATTTGATTAAGCAATTACTTTTATGCCCGCTGAGCCCTAAAGAAAACCGATTTCTCCGCCATCACAGCTGTCTAATGAACACGTTTTGACCACGTTCGGAGAGCAATTGATTGCCACCAGCACTCGATGTTCAAGCCGTAGTGAAGAAGTCCGTAAGCAGTGCTTGGCGTTTCTTGACCAGGGTGGGCTTTACGTGACGCTCGTATGCTGACAGCACTAACAAGGCTTGCTCTTAAAGGGACCCTGCAACACTCTTTGAGCAGTACAAGTAAACCTGCGCGACGTTTAGATTACACTGCCAGGAATACCTGAGCCAAATATTACACGTGCACGTGAAGCGGTGAGCGCGCAAATCGATGTGAAAGACGCGGAAAAACAAACCGCTCTCTCTTCAGTTGTCCTCATTATGCATGGCCTAAGGGACGTCACATAGGCCATGGCTGCCCGATCGGCTGTCACTGGTCAACTTCGCGGTTAGATTCTCCCATTTTCCGTCGTCGTCATCGCTGTGTACGAACCTCTTCTATGCCTGAACCTGTAGGCACAGTTTTGAGTGCGCGCCGAGTTTGAGTGATGAACTCAATACTTTTTTTCAACGGGACCACTCGACTACAAACGTTTATTGCTTCAAAAACGCCCTACCAGCCCGAGCGCGCACTTGCGAGCAGGCACCCATGCCTGCTTTTTTGTGGCACCAGACCGGAAATAGGCCCCTCCGCGTTGCGGAGAAAGGAGAAAACTACCCGGCATGTGATATATCGAAGCCGCCGAACGAGAACTCTGCGAGTTGCCCCCCTCTCCGGGAGAGAGCGCGCAGCTTTCGTCGCCTGGTCTGCGCTCGAGTTGAGAGGGAACGATTATGCGCGATTTCTCATCGCGCGTAGTTTCGTTAATTGTGAACGGATTTTCATAATTCTTGCGGGAGGAGATTTCTGGGACAATAGACTTTATCCCAAAATACAGTACTAGTAGTCCATGGCAAGTGTTGCAGGGTCCCTTTAAACCATCGCGTGCGCCTGCGTGTCTCTGCAGAACGTCGATGGCATCCACCACTTCAGTGGCCTTCGGTTTCAACGACACTTCCTCAGGCTCTTGTTCGGAACACTTTTCTTTCTCTTGGAGTGCTCATGCTGCTGATAAGACTCATCTAATGATGAACGAACAAAATATTAATGTGGTTATCAGCGAGCACAACCTAGAGCAGCAGCACCGTGAGCAAGGACGCGTAGAAAAAATTACTTAAAGTAGGCTTCGGCAGCCTAAGCATAGAGGGCGTTGGCGTAGGCAACGATGGAGATGTCAAAATGGTGGCCGCACTATTAAACCGTCCATGACTGTTAGCGGTTTTTGAGCAGCTTCTTTCATCGCTTTTAATTGTTGTCAACCGCATAATTCACCGCTTTTCTTTCATTTTAATCTTTTAAGAGATAATGTGAATACTTAATGTTTTCAATGTAGGCTCTGAGAGGCAAAATAAAACGTGCCGCGACCGGAATTTCATTCTTCCTTTCTCGCCGTGACTTCGTTACATCGAAAGCGCCGCAGAAAATTACTTCGTAAAATCGAGATACAAATACATGGATTTAGCAAAATTTTAATAAAAAACTTTTAAAATTCGTTATATTGCGAATTTTGTTAAATCGAGGTTCGTTATATCGAGGCCCAACTGTATATTCTGCTTTCAAATACTCATTTTATGCTTGTGGTGCGATTGATGACCTTTTGACACTGAACGGCCCCATGTACTAAGCTGTAGCTTCAACACTGTTGAGTCCCAGAGAGAGAGGACAGGTTAACCAGGTGTAGAGCCCAGTTTGCTACCCTGCACTGGGGTAATGGGGCTCAGGGGACAAAAGAGGGGGCGGGAGAAGAGGAAGTAACAGGAGTGGGTCCCGTTTTGGCACTACAGTCTTTCACGCAAGTTCGTTTCACCCAGAAAACGTAGAAGGGCCTTCGTCGCCTTCTGGTAATTCGATGGTGGAGACCGATGACCTAGTATAGTCGCTACTGTAAGTGGTCGATTGTCCAATCTGCTGAGTGCGGTGGAAAGCATGCTCCTCTCCAAAGAGTATTCGGGGCAGCGACACACAGCACATGCTCTGTAGTCTGTCATATTGGCCTTGAGGCGTTGATGCTTGTTGACGTTCACTGCCAGTTATCTCTGAAAACATGAAAACTTGCGGTTTATTATCATCTTATGAGTAGCCTTGCTTGCAGGAATGAGGTGCAATGTGCTAGAATCGTGCCCGGCAAACCTTGGCCGAGTAGCCGTTGCACGATAAAAAGAGTTCAGCACTATGAGCCTCCTGCATTGCAGCACCACCTAACATTTTTGATATGAAACACTACCAAACTTGTTGGAGACTCTGTCGGAACAAAGAGTTCAACTAACGAGCAACACTAGACCTCCATAGATACCGTTGTATGGAAACGAAACTGGCAGGCGAGCAGCTGGCAGTGTGTAAGGCCGGTTTGAGGAGCTCTCCTCATCGGAACAGATGTCTCGCGACTGGGTGTTATCTTTTGACTTGCATCGGAAGTTCTTATTGCAGAAATGTGGTTAGGGTGGCTGAAATCAGGAGCGGCATGATTTTTTCGAGGATCAGTCGCAGGTAGGCTTAGTGCCAAATATGAATTTCACGATGCTGAATTGAAACCGAAACCATTGTAAACTGTTCGAATGGTCCTGTGGCAGGTGGAACTACAACACAACTTAGAACAACGGGGGCAAAGGCAATAAAACTGCCAGTAGGCAAGCTTTGCGAACTGCTTGACATTTTCAGCCGACTTCAGGGATTATTAGTGCCAGACTGCAAACCTGACGATTGAAAATCATTTTCTGATTCACCATTCATTCCCTGATAACAAAAACCAAATTCGGATGCAGAGTAATTACGAATGGCACGCATGCTTCCTTGGTAGCAGTGCCGTGCGATGACCACACCCAGGTGATGCAAATGCGGGTCAAAAATCAAATTTTTCTTGCAAAAATGAAAATAAAACTGATTTTGAAAGGGCATTTTCTAAGCTGACTCCAAATAGCTGTCCTTGTTCCAGCAACGGCTGGAATGCTATAAAAAGGGCTCCCAAGGTATCGTTCAAATAGAGCGATTTTTAATAGGCGCAGTAACAAGAGTTAATGAGCTCGTGGAAAGGATAGCATGGCAAGCACTAGGCGGATTTTGACCCCGCCTGTTTTATTTCTGTCCTTGAAGGGCAAGACAGTCTCGGATTTTCATTTTAGGGCCTAATGTGGAATTTACAGCTAGGTCAATTGTGTCCTACAGGGTACAAGTGAAAATATTGTTTTCTGTAGAAAAAAGTTATGGGTGTACAAAAAATTGCAAGACTGTCATGCCCTGTGGCGTTCTTTTGACTACAATTGAAAAGTATTCAGAACATCCTACCATGCGTCCATACCTTGCTAGACTTTCCACGAGCATGCAATGTGTAAACCTCTCTACTGCGAGAACTAAAGAAATAAAATTTTAAATTTCACTTTTTGGAGTGTTTTCCAATGTGCCTGCCAAATTCCATCGCTCGATGCCAAACAGCAAAGTTCACTCTGATCCCCACGTCCCCCTTATCCCCCCCACGAGCTCGTGAGAAGTGCAGACAAGGACTTCCAGTTCTCCACATATTGATTGAATGTTTGGCATGTCACGATGCAAGAAATGACGCTTCCCCGAACATCCATCATTGTTTTTATCGGATCAGAAGTGAACGCCTTTTGGCCTACCTCGCTGACATTGTATTTTTAGCACTCCTTTCATACCATGTGGGCCACATCAGGGCCACCCAATGCAAGTGAAGATGGCTCTAGCGTTTTCATCGCATGTGCCAGGGTCCTCAGCTGGAGCTAGGGGCACGTTATGAGGCACTTAGCCATTGTCACCTGTGCTTCTTAGAGTAAGGGCCCTTTACACTATATATACACTATTTTACCAAGTACATCACAATCATCACCATTATATTTTAGTGACAAACATGACACCGAAAATAATATTCATTGCCTTGGCCTCAGCCACTACGTTGCTCTCCCCACCACACAAATATATTGGACCCATCTTGGAACGCCAGCACGGCTTTCGAGTGAAAGGGCAGGGAAGTGGGGTTTGCCCCCTCTCGTGTTCACTTCATCCGCTGATGTAGGCTTTGACAAGTGGGTGCAGACTGACCAGGCTGGGTGCTAGTTTGGCATGGTGCAGAAGTAGGCCCTCTTCTCGTAAGCCCAGAACTGGAATCATGGGGATTGAATAGCGGTGCCAGCCGCACTGCCAGCGGAAGAGGCATTTGACTGAGGTTGCCTGGGCCCCCGATTGCCTTGGCAGGTCTCCCCCCTGGCCGTGGGCGTGGGGGCCCACCCGTTTGCGCTGGCCCTGGACCCGTACGGGCGGCAGCGTTCTGGAGCTGCAGCCAGGGGAAACCTGGTGAACGTGAGCTCGCCCGACGACGGCCGGCCCCTGGGCACCCTGCTGGCCTCCGGCAGCGACCGGCCCCCCCGCCACCTCGCCCTCCACCCGCAGCTCTGGTGGGTCCAGTGTAGCCCCAGCAGCATTTGTAAAGTGCAGTGCGGGATTGGTTATGACGCGCATTTTCCTGGCCATATAGAGCTGAATGTATCGGCAGATCGCGCAATACGCAGCCGCGCAAAGCAGATATTGGTTATAGCGTGGCTTTTAACAGCAAAGCTGCTTAGCAAATCATTACACTTTCGTGTCCGCAATTTATTTATTTATTTATTTACAGTACCCTCAGGGCCATAAGGCATTGGAGAGGGGAGTGGTTAAATACAAAAAAGGAATGGCGAAAGCAGTAAAAAGAAGTAAAAAGGTTATAAAAATGGCTTCTAAACATACAATTGTAGCTAATGCATGATAAGGTAAAAACGAATATTTCAGGTTGGCTTCTTAGTATACAATTTTAGCTAAGGCGTAAGGCGTGACAAAACAAAATACAAATGAACATATCATTATACAATGTTAGCTAAGGCTATTTTGAATGATTCATGACCGATAATGGCAGCGGCTGATGCAGGAAGATGGTTCCATTCGACTGAAGTCCTGGGTATGAGAGACTGAAAAAATGCATTTGTCCTTGACGATGGTATTCCGATTTTATTGGCGTGATCCAAACGAGACGATATGAAATGCGGAGGCAAAATGAGCTGTTGACGTAGATGTGGGTGGTAGAATATCTTATGGGACAGACAGAGACGCAAATTTTTACGGCGATAAGATAGCGTTGGTAGTTGAAGGCTACATTTCATTGAAGTTATGCTAGCAGTGCAATTATAGTTAGAAAGAATGAAGCGAACAATTAAATATACCAGCACACACCCACTTAGGGAGATTGGCGGTTCCAGCCCGGTAGTTAAAAAACCAAGAAAATGCCGAGTGCTCGTGTGTGCGCGCCTATCAGCGACCACCCAGTGTCCCCCACGCATGTTTGTCAAGCCAGACCCACCCATCGATTGGCCCAGATTGTGGTGCCAGCCCGGCAGTTAAGGGAAGAGGTGGGTCTTTAGTCCTTTTTTTTTTTTATTTTTATTGCCAGCTACATGACAATTGGCAGTCTTGATGGGTGTTTTACGCCGATTTCAAATAGGCAGAGCATGGTCTTGGAAAAAAGAAACAGAAATATGCATTCGAAGTTTCAGATTGAGGCAAATTTTGCTACAGCACAGCTACAACAACATAATTTGCATCATTTTGCAGCTCTGTTCTTCACAAAGAAAAGAACACCAAGTGTGTGACTGTAACACAAGGATAACAATGGAAATTCATACAAATACCGTACAAATTGTGAAGGAAAATTAAATTTTCTACTGTTAAACTTCAGAAACTGTATATCCTCTTTCACCTTTTCTCTCAGTGTCTTTTCAGAATACAGAAAGGCACAAACACAATGTGCTGTTGTTATTTTGGTGCTACCAACGAGGCTAAAGCACAGCAGCCACCCAGAACTTTAGATTGTCCTGCAATGCATCTCAAACCTACAGCAAGGCTGTAGGTGAAATGCACTTTGGTGATCCACGCGTCAGTGATACAAACAGCATCAACTGCTAGACCAATTCAGTACAAATGAAATTATACCAGTCTTGTTATCTTGGTTCAAGAGTAAGATAAGGAAACACCCCACAAGGAAGAGCATGATTTCACAAAAGAAACAGCAGGTGGGCTTTAATTTGGCGATCAGTGTGAGTGATACAAACAGCATCACCTGCTAGATCTATTTATTGCAAATGAAATGATACCAGTCTTATCATCCGAGGCCAAAAGCCAGTTAGTGAAACACTCCGTAAGGCAGAGCATGACTCCGCAAAATAAGATAGAGAAAAATGCATCTTTAGTTTCTAACTCTTGCTACAGCATAGCCAGAATATAAAAAAATGCCGTGCCACTCTGGTCCTCAAGAAGAAAAAAGAACTAAGTATGCGACTGTGCCACAAAAATAACCTGGAAAGCTCTATGCAAGTAATGAAAAACCTTTGTAAACAGCGCTGGGAAACTACACTTTCTACTGAACTTCACAAATGGTACTTCCTAATTTGCACTTCCTTCGTTTATGCAAACTAAGGAAAAGCACAAACATACTGGGCTGCAGACATTTTTTTTTCAGAAATAGGACCAAAGCACAACAGCGAAACGTTTCCACGCGGCGCTTCTCGGACCAGATTCGTACGTGACAGGCGATCTCGGCACCGCCATCCGCGGCGTCTTCCGTCGTTTTTTCGTACGCTTGCAGCGCGTAATTTGTTGAGGTAAAGGTCTCCAAACATTGCGGCACGAGACAAAAAGATGTTGTGACAGAATCACAGTCACCAACGGCAGAGAAAACGCACCCGAATTGAAAATACTGCGGCGGCCAACACGCGCCTGCAAAAACAAACTGAAAAAAAAATCGTACCTCAACCGCGTCGGCCAATCAGAGACGCGGAACGAGGGGCTCGAACTCGAGCGTGTGTGCTCCTGCCAATCAGCAGCTCGTAAACGACGTTCGTGAAATCAGCAGTAACGGTCGTTCTCCTCATGCGATGCCATTTTGAGATAGCGTAAAAGACGCACAAAGAAATCAGCTACCGACAAGGTGAGCCCAAGAAGCCTGCTGCCGGCAGTCGGCTTCGAGTGTGGCGCGCGCTCCAAGTTCAAACTTTTTTACCCCGGTTTTTGGCGTTTTGCGGCTCCCACTGCATTTTCAAAGTTGATTTTGAAATTCTTGCCTCGATCAAATTCAGCGGTGAAACTTTTAGAGTATGTGCTTAAAGGTATAAAGACTTAAAAATGCAAAAAATGTGTTTTTCGCAAAATGCATTTTTTCGTGATTTGTGGCCATTCTAAGACCCTTAAAAACCAAAAATTGGCCGCGGATCTGCTCGTGTGTGCGTGCCTCTCGGCACATGTTTGTCAAGCCAAGCATACCCACTAGAGAGATTGGCCAAGATTGCAATGCCAGCTCAGCAGTTAAAAAAAGGAAAAAATGCCGCGCACTCGTGTGTGTGCCTAGTGGCAACCGCTCAGCGTCCCCGCTGCACGCTTGTCAAGCCAAGTATACCCACTTACGATATCTACAATGGGTCCACAGCTACCATCATCCTCCTTAAAGGAGCCATGACGACAAAATACAAGTTGGGTTTATTAGAAAGACTGCTTAGTCCCGATAACAATGATACCAATATCATCGCAATCTTCGAAAAAATAACGGAGATATGAAAGAAAACGTGTGAAGCAGTCGCGACCCCCTAGCCAATTTCCCGCAACTTTTCTATGACGTCACGGAACCTTGTTTGTGCGATTGGCGGCCGCCTAACTGACCTGTCGCGACGACACATGTCTGGACGTCTGTAATGGAACTCTAGTTCCATTTAACCGCATCACTTGAATGCTAACGTGCAGTTAACGCACTGAAAATTATGTTTTATTGTTGGTCCGTATGACGTCATTCTTGCTCATAACACGTCACTGTGGCGCGAAATTTGAAAGTTTTAAATACTTCTTGCTTTTTTTTTTCGTAAAAAAACATCTTTTGTGGCTTTTATGGAGCTGAGTGAGATGCTGAATCCTAGTTCTTTCCAATTAAACGAAGTTGTATTTTCTCTTCATGGCTCCTTTAAGGAGAGCAGTAAAATACCTTTAAGGAAGGGCGTCAGAAAAGGAGACACAATCTCTCCAATGTTATTCACAGCATGTTACAAGAAGTATTCAGAACGTTGGATTGGGAACAGGTGGGAGTAAGGCTATATGGAGAATACCTCAGTAACCTCGATTTGCTCAGACGTTGCCCTGCTAGGTAACTCGGACGACGAATTGCAAAGCATGCTGCTTACCGCACTGGACAAGCAGAGTAGAACCGTGGGCCTGAAAATTAATATGCAGAAAACTAAAGTAATGATCAATAACCTCGGGACAGCACAGCGGTTTGAGATAGGTGTGAGGCAGTGGAAGGGGTCAGGCCAAGCAGTGACCACGGATCCCAACCATGAGGCAGAGATAACTGGAGGGATAATAATGGGTTGGAGTGCATTCGGCAGGCATTCTCAGAAAATGAATGGCAGCCTACCATTGTTCCTGAAGAGGAAAGTGTATGACAGCTGCATCTTACCGGTACTCACCTACAAGGCAGAAACTTGGAGGCTCAATAAGAGGGTTCAACTTAAATTGAGAACGACTCAGCGTGCAATGGAACAGAAGATGATAGGTGTGACATGAAGGGACAAGAAGAGAGTGGAGTGGGTCAGGGAACAAACGCGTGTTAAGGACACATTAGTAGAAATTAAGAAGAAGAAATGGGCGTGGGCAGGGCATGTAATGCGAAGGCAAGATAACCGTTGGTCATTAAGCGTAACAGAGTGGATCCCTAGAGAAGGCAAGCGTAGCAGTGGGTGGCAGAAAGTTAGGTGGGCTGATGAGATCAAGAAGTTTGCGGGGATAAATTGGTCGCAGTTAGCACAGGACCGAGGTAATTGGACATTAATAGGAGAGGCCTTTGCCCTGCAGTGGGCATAGATAGGCTGGTGATGATGATGGTGATGACCCAATTGAGGAGATTGGCAAAAAAAAAAAAAAACTCCAGCATTTGCTGTAATCGTTCGAGCACTTGCTCAGAATGAAGTTATACCAGTCTCTAGCGTTCACCGTAATCATGGCAACACCTGCTCGTAGCAAAAAAGATGCGTCATGGCGTTCTCCTCTCCAAAGTGATGTCCAATGATTATCACTTCCAAAAAAATGAAGGAAGCTCACACTTATTCTCCCCGAGATCGAACACCGTCGGCCCCTGGCGGCGGCGGGACGAACCGCTCCCAGTGTGGATGGCGCTCTCGCGTCGTCTGCTCGCTCGCACGATAAAACAACCAATATGTGCACTTCGTTGGCGCTAAGCAGTGGCATAGTTACCTCTGCTTTCGGATTTCTTCTGGAAGCGCAATAATCAGCTGTCGTTGCGGGATAATGCGCTAGTTTAGTTCCACCAAACACCATCGCCTTGTCATCGCTTGAGTGTGAAACGTGTTATAAACATTGCTTCGCCTGCACTTTCCCTTATTGTGGATGGTCGTCTGCCGTTATTTCAAGGCAAAATTTACTACAAAACGGTAGTGGAAAAACCTTGCATCCCCAAATGCATTTGCCACACCCTTGTTTGCTGTTTCCTCTAGAAAAAAAAAAATCGTTGCACTGTTTATTCCCCAAGCGCTATCGCTCGTACTCACCGGTGACGTAATTGTTATCAAGCGCTTGTTCGACATTTCTTCCCGTACTTTTCGAAAAATACCATTTTTACAGGTAAGTTGCTATAGGGAAATTTCGGGTGTTATTTAAAATAGGTTTCTGCGAGGGAAAATTTCGGGATTTCTTGGTAAAATTAAGCTTGTGTCCTTTCGAGGCAAGTGGCATTTCGTTGTCATTTTCATATACCCCATTTTAAACATCCGACGGGACGACTTTCCCAGCAACGTGTTTCCTGATCATAACCTAACTTCCGTTCCTTTTGGGGGACGCACACATGTTTGCCACGACTCGCTGGATTTTGTTTTTTTTCCCATGTTACTTTAAATAGGTTTCTGTGGATGTGCAAATATTTTGGGGGTACTTCTCGGTAAAATTAAGCAGTTGTGCGCTTGCGTCAGTCCTGTGGCATTTCGTGTGTCATTTTCATATACCCCATTTTCAAATGCCGACATGAATCACCTTGTCCAGAAACGTGTTTCCCTCAGCATAACCTAACATCCGTTCCTCTTTGGGTGGACACCCACATGTGTGCCACGACTCGCTGGATTTGTCTATTTTTCCCACAATACTCGCTCTAAATACTATTTTGAAAAAGGCGAGCCACAATTCCTGGACCATCTCCGGCCAAAGGGGGGTTAATCAGTTTTGAAGTCTGCTTGTTGAAGTACTCCTTTTTCACAGCTACGGAACGTGACGCCTAGTGTACTTTCAATTGCGAGTGATACTGATAGCCGGCCTAATGTGTGAGTGAGAGATGTTGCAGGAGAGCTGCTCGCCGTCGTCCGCGGCCCCGCGCATCATAGTCGGCTTTTCACTAGGTCTGTGACTTAATTGTTTTGAGTTAGTCGCGCGTAAGTAAAGCGGGAACATTTCGCAACGCTTTTCGCAGCCCGCCTTTAATTTTGTCGCTGATACCCTGCCGACACAGGCACGTACAGACTGCGTGTCCAACCCACGGTGCTCTGCGACATGACCACCGTCGACCCTGAGGACTTGAACCGAGCGATTAGCTCGTTTTCTGCGGACGCTGCGCTACCATGACACCAGATACTGAGAGTAGGCAAGTTGTCGAACTCCATCACGCTCACAGCGTGCGACCCAATTCAAGCGGGCCGCATTCGCGAGATAACGTAGCTCCCGCTGCAAACAATAAAACCAGTCCCGGTGCGGGTGCACCGAGTACCCAATGAGGGCATGTCGCAAGGAGTTTACAGGAACTGCTTCACGTGGTGACGCTTTATTTTAACCGCGAATCGCGAATTGCAATGTAACGAAGTAAACTATGAATTTTACCGACTTCGTTACATTCTGGTTTGGCTGTACCACTTTTAACGTGTATTTTCGCGACTCCAGCAACCTACATTATAAGCTGTCTACACATTATATCGTTATATTTCGACTTGGCCGCTTGCTTTTACACTGCAATGCGCACGACAGGCGTTCCCAGGCTGTCCAAGTGCTGCTCCCTTGCAAAAGCAAGCTCCTTGACAGTGCCCTTGTCGTCCTGTGCAGCACTTGTAGGTAGGAATGTCCACCTGGCGATGAGGTCCTCCACTTGGCGGGTTATCACAGCATCGTTGAGCCCTTACGATGAAAGGGGCACCGTGTGCCCCAGCAGGCCTAGTGGGTGTTGACGCCCCTCCCCCTTGGGCTCCCCGCAGGGTGCTGGTGTGGAGCAACCTGGTGGTGCCCGCGCTGATCGAGCGGTCCTTCCTGGACGGCTCGGGCCGGCAGACGCTGGTGTCGGGGGAGCTGCGGCAGCCGGGGGCCCTGGCCATGGACGGCCCCGACGAGCGCCTCTACTGGTCCGACCTCGAGCTCCGCCGGATCGAGCACGTGCGCCTCAGCGGGGAGAACAGGCACGTCCGTCCCCTTGGCTGTTGCAGCTCGGCTGCCACTGCCATGCGTAGCTCGAAATTGCAGGACCTGCCCTTGGAGCAGCACTTTCAGCCTCAGAATATAGACGACAGTGCGCTGTGCGGCGTCACCAGTGTTGAAGGCGGGCCAATCCTGCCATCACTTTGCCTAAGAAGGCCCTGCACATTTGTGGCATGCTCCCAGAGCTGTGTCCATTCCCACATCATCCTGGTGCCGCCCAAGTAGCTCGAAGCGCATCTCCACGTGGGCCTCCGTACCACAGGCTCACGTGGAGATGCACCACTTGAAGCAAGCGCCATCATCTTGAAAAATGGCGGCAGGCATCGTTCAAAGGCACTTAGTGGCCGAGCGTGGCCAACGCTGTCTAGAAGGCAGAATTCCAATATCACAAACGTGTCGTCATGTATAGCTTTTCTTGCCGTAGCCGCAGGGATTAAATTTAGCCAACTTGGTATTGTACAGTCAGCGCCTGTCTCAACGGACCCTCCTCATCCAAGTGGGAGCTGCGATCAGCTTGCGTTGCGTATGCATGCTATTCTTTCTTTCCACAGCATAGCAATGGTGCGGCACTTTGAAAAGGCCTAGCGCAGGCATGTGCCAAGCTAGCCAAGCAAAAATGCAATGGGGGGCAGTTACTAACCATCTGTCGCGCGGTCCTTGATGATGATTAGTCGTGGCCAGCAGAATTAGCCCAGACGCTTTGTGCCGGGACAAGTTGACCTGGAACGTGTTCATCAAACCATTACGATGGTGACTGATTGCTCCCCAAGACTGCTTGCACGTTATTGCAATGATTGCATGGTGGTTAGTAATACGGAATAATCCGGCCACGTGTGGCTGTGAAAGCAAAAATTAGACCGGTCGAATGCCACCGGCCGATTGCACATGGTGGATGGCAATTCGTGCCTTCTCCATTGAACCTGACCACTTTATTAAAGGGACGCTGAAGACAAAACCCAAACTGGTCAAAATAGATAGACTGGCATCCCCAGAATGCGCATATGGTGCACTACCTGTAAAATGACAAAATGAAGCTATCAAGTGCCCAGCAGAGATGATGTAAACAGTGGAGAAGCGTGCGCACAAGGTCTCAAAGAAACACGTAAAATCTTTCTTTGGTCATTAACTTTCATAAGTCATAAAGGTAGAATTCAAGCCGTGCCAGCGTTCGCAAGCTGCCAAGCCACAGCGCCGGTGGTGTTTGCAATGGTTATTGCAGGCTCTCATGCCTGTACCCTCCAACTCAGTGTACATGAGTGTAGAGACACGCCCGGGTAGCGCGGACACCGCTAGCCAGGCCGAATGTGGGCGTGATGCCCCCGAAGAATGAACCTACGACGCCCAGTTCAGCCGAGTGGGGGCACCACCTCCCAGTTACTCCTAAGGTCCCTGTATTTTTCAAAGGTAGCGCAAACTCTCCGCCCCGTGCCGTTTTCTCCTCGCCCGTCTCTCGCTGCCGCCGTTAGTGAGCGACTCCCGAGGAGCGCGCCGCCGGACCATTTCGTTTCGTATGCGCGGCGCATTGATTGATTGTAGGGTTTTAATGCGCCGACGCAACGCAGGCGATGAGGCACGCCGTAGTGGAGGGCTCCGGATTAATTTTGACCACCTGGGGATCTTTAACGTGCGCCGAAATCTCGTACACACGGGCGTTTTTGCTTTTCGCCTCCATCAGAAAAGCGGCCGGCCGCGGCCGGGAATCGAACCCGCGACCTCGTGCTCAGCAGCGCAACGCCTTAGCCACTGAGCCACCGCGACGGGTGCGCGGCGCATTGAAGTGCTTGCTTAAAACGCGACAGTTTTGGACGTAAATTCACAACAGTGTTCGCAGATGATGTGTAGGAAGAATAGTAGTTTGTGATTGATCAGTGCCTTGGCTGTCATCCTGCATTTGAGGGCCACAAACTGCGCGCTTGTGCCGGCCTATTTCAATGTCCTTTCCTGGTATCTCACGGGACATTTAAAATCTGGGACCGTTTTACGAGATCATAAACCTAGCATTTATGCATTTTTGTTCAGTTCACATACGTGTGGAAGGGCACGTTAAAAAGTTAAAAGGAGCGCCAGCAGAGTTCTAACCCCAGAACTGTACTAAAAGTTGGAACATGCATGCCTTCTTTCAGAGTGGGTTGTGTGCAGGGACGTAGCCAGGAGGAGAAGGGGGGGGGGGGGGGGAGGTTAGGTCTTTTTCCAAATTTTTTTCCAGGCAGCGCGTAAACAAGACCTTGTGCCAAAACTCCTCCCTTCCAATACCCCTTAAACCCCCCCCCCCCCCGAAAAAAATTCCTGGCAACGGCCGTGGTTGTGTGTGTACAATTTGCTCAAAAAATACTGAAACCGTTCAGTGGGAAGAAAGTACTTTTATTGCATATGCGAATGTTCAATTCTAAGCAGAGTCGGCGCCGCACACATCTTGAACAAACGCACTCCCAGACAGTTTTCGTTTCTGCCCGAAGGTGTTCTGTTTAATGGACGCGTTTCGAAAAAAACCTGCATCAATCTATGCGTGCTACATGGCAGATAATTTTATTGCCTACATACGCCCAGCTTTAATTTTTTAAAGTCACAAAATACACTCACGTGGCCCCATTTACCGTTCAGTTTAAAAAAAATGTTTTTGTTCCCGTGTGTACGTGCGCGCACATTCCGCATTGTGCTTTTACTGGCGACTTATCTATCGTCCTTATTTTATGGCAACTGATGCTGACATTCTTGTTGTAAAAATAGGACATTTTGTTCCCAGCAGAGCATACACAGGGACTTTATCTTTGCTCAGTTGGTAATATTTTCATATTCCGGTGCTGTTCTCTGTTATCAATGCCTCAGAATTATTTTTTGGATCACAGCTATTTTGTATGCTGCATCGCTCACGTCTACTGAGGACCCTGTTTTGAAAGGAACGGTTGAAACGTTATTTTGACAAATGTCTTATGGTAAACTCGCAAATTAATCCCCCCCTTCCCCCCCCCCCTCCAAAATCCCGTGTTCATCACTCACAAGTACGTTCACAACAAGCACCCCAGAAAAATAAACAACTACAAAACATTACACTCTCTTATAATATAAGTGCACACGATGATGATGATGATGATGGCTATTGGTCTCCCCTTTGAAGCAAGGTGATGACATGTCATCTTACCAAAAAGGACTAATATAATCATGTTTTACACTCTTGGTTTAAGGGGGGACACGGGTCTTTGGGACCAAAAATTGGCGAAAAAATCGATTTTTTGAAAGTGGCATTTTCGGAATCCTGAAGTCTTTCTGACTAAGACTGCTAAGTTTCAAACCTCGGGAACTAGTATTTCACTCGCAATAACAATTCAAAACATTTGTGCGAGCCCAATGCGCACAAAAGCGAACGCTAAAACGGTACTTTTGTCACGGCGCGCAGCCGTTTTCCCCCTGGAGCGACAGGTGCCACTGCGGTGTCATTTGAAAGAGCGCTCTTCCCGCTTCAATCTCCCGCCACTGCTGTGCCGCTTCGCCCACTCGGCGAAGAGAAAATAAGCATTGAAAAAAAGTAAACCTCGAGGCCTGATTGGGCGTTGGGCGCACGTGATGCCATGGCGTGATTGGATTGGCCGAGTGCGGCGCGTGCCGTCTGCGTCGCGCGCGGGCGCATCGGTTGCCTGGATGTGCCGCCGCCATCTCTCTTGGGTGCGAACGGCAGCGACAACGCAAAGCGATGCCTGGTTCGGCGAAAAAATATATCATACGCGGAAGAAGTATGGCAAGAAAAGGAAGAAGTCCCAAGTGAATCACAATAAGACTTGGCCAATCCCCCAGAGTGGGTACGCGCCATTCTCGTTCCGGATCCAAACAACCAACCAACTTCAAGAAGTGTTCCGCATCCGTGGAAACTGAAGAGATTGCACGCGACCCTGAGCGTAATGCTGGAGCCGACGGAGCCGCCGATGTGCCTGACAGCCAGATAGGCCTAGCAGCCCCGACGAGTCCACCGGGACCGAGCCAGCGCGTTTGACTAGATACAGCGATGCTGCAGCCGTCTGAAGTGCGCGAGAAAAAAGCGAAAGCTGAAAAGCGCCTACATGACCTTGCGTCAAAACCAGCAATGAAGAGAAAGATGGATTGCTTTGCTTCTGAAAGCCCCGACCTTGCGACCGGCCCCGTTGACGATACGAACTTCGTCATTGCGAGCCTGGACTCGTCGAACGGCTTGATGAATGGTGTAAAGTGTAAAACGTGTGGCGGGAACGTTAGCGTCTCCACTGTGAACGCGAACACGGCCTTGCGGTGAAATTTTCCTTGAATGCGCGAACTGCGGAGTCGTGTCGTCGTCGTGGAGTTCTCCGCGTATTGAAGGGGAACAGAAGGTGAACCCCTTCGTAGTGAACGTACTGGCTGCACGCGCGATGCAGTCGAGCGGAAACCGTCAAACTGCGCTAAATGACGTCTTTGCCGAGATTAACATTTCCCATCGTGGGCTGCATACGAAGACGTGGCAGCACTACGTAAAAACAAAGCTGACCCCTGCTGCTACTGAAAATGTCTAGCGAGCGGTGAAAATGTCCAGCGAGCGGTGAAAAAGGCGGCACACAAATGCTGAAAAGCAAACAGACTACATCCCTGGAGGCTACTAACTCTCAGTCATTATAAATATGTACATACTAATTGCTGTTGTCAATTAAATCTCATGTAGTTTGTTTTTTGCCATTTCCTCAAAACACCAATTTTGGACTCCACCCAGTTTTAAGGCCTCAATATCTCTGCATGTATGGCAGGTAGAGCTATAATTTTTTTTGCACCAGGAAGCGAAATATGTGCACTGTGCACTAATGAGAACACATTTATGAAAATGAGCTTTGAAATTTACTTATTTGGCATTTTATCCTCCACCACTAATGGCCACCATCTAACACCGACCTATTTCAATGAGCTGTAAACTGCTACTAAAGCACGTTGAGAAAAGTGCTCCCGATTAGTTTCATTGCTTATGCATGTTGACTACCCAATCATGTGTTTCAAACATTTTGTTATGGACTACCTTTTTTTAATTCAGAGCCTAAAAAAGGCGGCTAATTAGTAAACTATCCCTCAAACTAATTGACTTGTGCAAAAAACCTGATTGTATATTTGGAATCAGCACAAAAACTGTACAATAGTGCATAGTTTCACCAAAATTGGATAAGAAATAAAAAAAAAGAGGTAAAAGACCCACTTCCCCCCTTAATACTACGCTGCTTAGGGCAGGCACTAAAGCTTATTAGGCCCGTAATACTTTTTTTTTATCCTGTTACAGGTGGTAATGTCCTAGGCAATATTCCCCTCTCTGCTTTTCGTCCACCAGCATTTCTAATCTTCTTTTCGGCCCCTCGACAGCCTCGGAAGTTAACTTCCTCTGTGATACCCTTAAATCCTAGGGCTTCTGGAAGCCCAATATTCCCTTCATGTAGATTTGGATGGATACCCTCACATTCTAACACTATGTGCCACATAGTTTCTGTTTCTTTTCCGCAGACCACGCATACCCATCATTTTGTGAATACTTCCCCACAAAACTCTTAGTCGCAGGCAACCTGCTCTAGCCTCAAAAAGCAAAGCACTGCCCTGGGAATTATCGTAGAAATTTTCCATTCTGATGTTCGATTTCTCAGCCCTGTACATCTCTAACGACGTTTTACCTTCCATTTTTTCTCTCCATTTATTCGTTTCAATCTGCCTTGCCTCTTTTCCTCTTTTTTGGTTACCTTGGCTGTTTGGGATTCTCCACTGTTCTTTCCGTATTTCATCGTTAGCCTTCTAGTCTTTCTTAACCACTGCGTGTCCACGCTTTTCAAGTATAGGTACCTAAAAACCTTAGCTGCCCACCTTCGTTGATCCATTGCCCTCAACCTCATCTCAAAGCATATTTTACTCTGAGCTTCTCTAACTTCAAACGACACCCAGCCCATATCTCCCTGAACTGCTTCATTAGTTGTTTTTCCATGCGCGCCTAAGGCCAAACGTCCTACCGTTCTCTGGTTTACTTCAAGGCCTGATAGAACGTCTGATTTTAGGCAGAGTACAGCATTCACAAACGTGAGACCCGGAACCATTACTCCTTTCCACATTCCTCTTACTACTTCATATTTGTTATACCCCCACAGAGCTCTATGCTTCATTATAGCTGCGTTTCGCTTTCCCTTAACCTTAAGTTGCTCCTCGTGAGTACTTAAGTAGTTGTCCCCTTCGTTTATCCACACTCCCAAATATTTATATTCCTTCACTCTAGGTAATTCGCCTTGCTGGATACACACTACGTCGGTGGTAGCGTCACTGAAAACCATTATTCCTGGTTTTTCTGCACTGAAATTTAACCCGAGGTCGGTGGCTTCCTGGCCGCTAATATTTATTAGCCACTGCATATCGGATTGGTTATCAGCTAAAAGAACAATGTCGTCTGCATATACCATTCCCGGAATATGCTGTTGTACCACTTCGCCTTGCAGCATATGGGTTAGGCTAAACCCTACTTGACTTTCTTCCAGTTTCTTTTCTAACCCTGCCATGTAAAGCATGAACAGTATTGGGCTCAAAGGGCATCCCTGTTTCAGTCCCCGATGGATGTTGACCTGCTGGGCGCATTTCTGTCCTTCCCAAGTAATGTGCACTCTATTGTCTTTATAGATTGCTATAAGGAACTGTACTAACTCTTCATCTAATCCATGGAGTTTCGGCGTTCACCACAGCCGTTTTCTGTTTACGTTGTCATATGCCCCTTTAATGTCCAAGAACGTAATCCATAGTGGTCTATTCTGTGTTTTTGCAATTTCAATGCATTGCGTTATCACGAACAAATTGTCATCCAGTCGCCTGTCTTGTCTGAATCCATTCTGCAGTTCCTCAAGTATTTCATTTTCTTCCATACATGCTTGAATTTCTGATTTTATCACCTGCATTACGAATCTATACACCACTGACGTTACTGTGAGTGGTCTGTATGAATCAATACTGGCTTTGTCTCCTCTGCCTTTATATATTAAATTCATCCTACTTTCTAACCAGTCCTCAGGTATTTGTTTGGTTTCTATCACCTTATCTATTGCCCTCATAAACGATTCCTTACTTTTAGGTCCAAGTAGGTTTATCAGTTGCATTGGTATTCCGTCCGGGCCCACTGCTGTCTGGGGGGAAACCTTTTGCTTTGCTTTTTTCCAATTAAGGTTGCTCAAACTTATTTCCCTTTCCGCAGTCTTTTGTGGCGCTGATGTTATCGGTGCAGGTTTCCCTACCACTATTGTCCTAAACTTCTCAATAATCACTCGATGAATATGCGCCAACGCGTGCTCTCCTTCTAAATGTTCCCCCTTTTCATCAATCAGGAATTTTTGATGGTTGATGGTTATCGTTTTTTGAGCTTAGTGATTTTACATGGTTCCAAAACTTCTTGGATGCGCTTTTGTCCTTTCTTCCGTATTTCTTCTGCCAACCCATTGTTCGCTTTTCTGCTTGATCTTTGCTTGCACACCATTTTCTGCACTTCTAGTTTTTTCCCACGGTAGATATTCCATTTCTCCTTCACTATCTCCGGTTCCATACCAGTTCTTTTTGCTTCTCTATGTTCTCTCAATGCCTTTCTTCGCTGGTCAATAGCCTCTTTTATTTCCTTATTCCACCAGCTTCTCGGCTTTCTCTTCCCTTTCCATCGGTTTCGTTGCTTTGCTTCATTCATCTTACCTTTTAATGAACGCAATCATTTCGTTGTAATCCCAATTTTTGCCTGGGTATTTATTGATTTCATCTTCCAATCTATCAGCGATGATCTTCAACTGCTCATTATTCAAATTAGTTCCTCCTATTGTACCTATTTCTACATTTGTCCGGGTTGCGCCTCCAAAGTGCAAGCTAAACCGCTTGTGGTCGCTTCCTAAGCTGTCTGTTCCATTTTCATCTATCCTCATTTCCCGCAGCCTTCCGTATACTGTCTCGGACACTAAACTGTAGTCTATGCTGGACTGTCTGTTACCGCTTTCCCACGTTATTTGTCCGTCACACTTGCTTTCCGTGTTTACTATTACAAGCCGGTTTTCTTGACATAGATCTATCACTAGAGAACCGTTGTGGTCTGTGTATCCATCCAAACCTTCTATGGCATTCATATCTCCAACTATGATTATTTCACCCGAATCTTTGAACTCGTTTATATCTCTTCTCAAACAGTTTACCATTTCCTCATTTTCCTCCCTAGCACTACTTCCGGTCCACAGATACACTACTCCTAGCCATGTATTTTTCCCCTCTATGGTGCCTCTAACCCATAGATGCTCTTTACAGCTTTCATGCACTCTCTGCCAGGCGGTTTCTTGTTTAATGAGCATGCCAACACCTCCCCCTTTCTTCATTCCTGTGGTCCTGTTGGAACCTTCCTAGACATAATCGTCTATGATAGGTGGGGCTTCTAGGTCCCGGAGGTGAGTCTCGGCTAAAGCGTACACGTCTATTCCTTCCCATTCAAGTTGCTTTTGAATTTCCACCCACTTATCTGGCTTTCTGCCTCCCTGCATATTTATGTAGCTGATTAAATATTTATTGCATTTGTTTTTCCCTTTCCGCTTACGGGGTCTGTTTTTGTCTTTTACAAAATTGTTTGCTCCATTGTTTCCACTTAAATGGCTTCCGTCAATGCTCTCAGTTACGTCCGTAGGTTCTCCATTTAGCTCTAGGCCTGGCTGCCTCCCAGCGTTGAGTGTGCATGTGTCCCTTGCTTCCCCTTTGTCTCCTAGTTTGCCTTCCTTAGCTGCGCGGGGCCCCCTAAAAAAGCTACTGCTCTCCCACCTAAGCGCCACCCCACCTTGTTTCCTAGCCTGGGGCTGAAGTGAATCCCGTCCCACTGAAAAGCTTGCCTATGTCCGATGCTGCCCACTACCCTGTTCACGTCTATCACTTCCAGCCCAAGTTCCCTGCCGCACCTCACGATCTCGCTGTTAGCATGTTAGCAGCGAGTACTACCCGTTCGGTGTGCACGCCCTGCTTCATCACCTCCGGCACGGTGCAGACTGCAATGCGCACATTTGGGGCCGTCACCCGCAGGTCCTTTACCCCCTTCGCTATCTCCTGGCCAAGTTTTCCCTCCTCTCCCTTTAGAACATCATTAAGCCCCGCGGCAATCACCACAAGGTTTCTAGCTTTACTAGACAAGGCCAGCTGCCCCTTCGCTGCAGTCATCACCGTCTGCATCGTTTGACCTGGGAAACACCCCACCTTCACACGCTTATCCCCCTTTACTCTTTCCACCATGGCAGCGCTGCTCCTCTTGATGTTAGAGTCACCCGCAATGATTACCTTGCTATCATCTGCCACGTGCCGCTCTTTACTGGTACCCGGGTTATCGACTGGTTTTGCTTTCCTATCTTGCAGCACGTGGGAGTAGCTGTTGCCTCTCGTTGCTTCCACCCCTGGTGTCACCTCGGTGCATGCCTCCGCTTCGCTGCATGGGCCAAGGGGTTCGTCATTTGTTGGCGAAATGACGCTCCTTTCTAGCTTCCTCTCAGCTGCTTCTAACTTTCCCTCAACGGCCCTCCGTTCATCGCGTTCGTTACTTAGCACTGCCTCCAGTTCTGCAACCCGCTTAGCTAACCCCGAGTTATCCGCTTCTACGCGCTTTAGCCGCGACACCACTACGCATAACCGACGCGTACCTGCCCCTTCGTCTGCCTCGCCACCATCCCGCTGAAACTCCTCTGCGTCTATGTGCCGCGGACAGCTACCACACTGTACCAGCTTTCTGCGCGTCATCTCGGCTGAAAAACCCGACACAACGACTACGAACCGTGCAGGTAAATACTCAGCTTCGGCTGTCCTCCCTCCGCTGTGTCTGCCGTTTCGCTGTCCTTCACTGTAGAAGCACGCTGTTGGAGCACCACGTATGCACCACATTCGTCATGAAAGTGCACAAAAGTGGGGTAAATTAAAATACAATATCAGAACACAATGACCGACCGCATAGAGTTCAAGCGAACAGAATGTGTTGTAAAGGAGCTCACTGGTGAAACATATTTTCTTCCGCTGCAAATTTTTGCTACTGGAAAAAAATTGCGAGCGGGAAAGATTTTGCAGTAATTACCGTGGGCATTTTCAAACACCTGACCCAGTGCGAGCGGGCTAGACACGATCATGCTGTCATTGTTACTAAATCTTGTGAGAAAGCGTCGATGGAAACGTCACGCTGTTTTTTGTTTGTTTCATTTAACCCGAAAGTCAGTATCAGCCTGCCCTTCATCTAAAAAACTTCCAGAGGCAAGTATACATGAAGAAGTTTAGTAATGATTGCTTAACTCGGAAATCCTTCCTTGGTGACAAAACTTTTTCTCCCGGTGCAGTGCAGCCATATCGCTCGCCGTTTAATGTCAATTTTCTCTCCTGGAACAGCAGCAGGTGATAGCCTTTTGCAATGCTACGGAGCAGCCAATGTCACCGCAAGTCTGTATTGTGATGCAGCCGAGATCGCCTTGAGAAAGATATACCTGTGTCTGTCTTCACGTGCAGCGCACATGCGCGCTCGTCGTCCTACGCTCCCTAATGGCGTCGGTACGCGGTGAAAGGGAAACTCGCGTGGGGTCATCGGAGGTCATTGGTCACGTGTCGAGCCTGGTCCAATAGGCGAGCAAGAAAGGGCGACGGGGTATGGAGAGACATAGACGGCGGGGAGGAGATTCTCCTCTCCTTTTTTTACAATGGTTTGCGCTACCTTTGAAAAATACAGGGGCCTTAGTTACTCCAGTCATCAGGCGGCGTCCTCTCCTTCCAGAACTATCAAAACCAGTTCTCACAAAGCCAGTCTCCGTGCCAGCCGTATCGCGCGTAACGGTGGCCTGCAGCAGATGCAGGAGCTGGCGTGTTACCGATTGCTGCCAGCTGTGGCCCGGGCGACAGCACTTGGATTGCAGATGTCGGGCCCGCAGGGTTGGGGCTTCCCATGTCAGTTGACTGAGGATTGCTGGAGGGGACAAGGTGTCGACGGTTTCACACTAGTACGCCGCTGGGCGTCGGGACGATGTACGAGCGGGGCTGAGGACCGTCGCTTTTGACCTCGTGTCGCGCACCCATACTTCCTCTCCGTCGTCGAGAGCACGAAGGTCATGCGCTGCGTTTAATTCTCTCAGCTGGGGCCAATCTGGAACAAGGCTTCGAGCCGTGGCTGGCACACAAGTTTAGAGAGCGTCTCATGAGCAGTTGAGCCGGACTGTAACCAGACACACCGGGAGTGTTGCGGTATGCTAGCAGAGCTAGAACTGGGTCTGTGGCCTTCAGAAACAACTCCTTGATTGTGTGAACCATGCACTCTGCTTTGCCGTTTGACTGCGGGTAGTGTGGACTGCTCGTGATGTGTGAAACCGTAGGACTTCCCAAAGTCCTCAAAAGCTCTACAGGAAAACTGTGGCCCATTGTCGCTGACGACAGTCACGAAGATGCCGTGTTTGATTGCAGAAATAACGGCTTCAGCAGAAGTGGACCAGAGTGTGATAGCCTCTTGGTGCCCAGAACGGTAGTCGACAACCACGAGGAACTCTTTATTAGCAAAATGAAACAAGTCTGTGGCCAGCCTCTCCTACGGAGCTGATGGTGTATCGGTCGGAATCATGGGCTGACAGCGTTGAACGCGTGTAGAAGCACATGCTGGGCAGTTCTCTACGGCTGCTTTAACCTGGCCGTTGAGACCAGGCCACCACACCGAGTCTCGGGCCACCATCATGCAGCAGGTTCCCGATGCCTCTGCGTAGTGCTGCGGGCACAACGAGACGTCTACCCATGAGTCCTCGCATATGGTGAAGTCCTTACGGTGCTCCCAGCTGGTCCCATCGAGACCACCCTTTCATGCAGTATACTTTCAGCATTGAGCACTCGCCGTCTGAAGTTTGGCGAGACCTGAAGTCGTCAAGACGTGCGGCCAGGGTTGAAGGAAGGGCTGCCACGACCAGAGACACAAAAATTTCTGTGCTGTCCACTTTCGACGTAGAAGAGCCTTTAGGATACCTGGTGTGTGCATTGGCCAGGTACTTCCCTGAAAGATACTTGACAATGAACTGATATCGCATGAGCCTTATGCCGAAATCTCTGGATGCTAAGGGGGCATGAGATCAAGGTCGGCAGAGCCAAGCAACCTGACAAGCAGCTGATGGCCGGTTTCAACGACAAAGCTGATACCGCGCAGGAATTTCTCAAACCTCTTGATGGCCCAAGAGACACCAAGCGCTTCCTCTACCGCTGCTCAGCGGTAGTCAGTGCTCTTGACACAAACGCGACAGCCCGTCACTCTTCCGTCTGTTGTTCCTGCAAGAGAACAGCGCCTAGCCCGTATGAAATGGCATCTGCCGACACAAGGGTGGGTAGCTCCGGATTGTAGCTAGCCATACAAGCATTCGATGCCACCATTCTCTTCAATGTCTCAAAAGAGGTTGCTTGCGCTTGGTCCCAGGTCCAGACCACATTCCTGTTCAAAAGGAGCCGAATCGGTGTAGTGGCGGAAGATAAGTTCGGCAAAAAGCTCCCAATGTGGTTCAGCATGCCCAGGAAACGATGGGCGCCTTGCGTATCTGTCGGCGAGTTCATGTTCAAAATGGCAGAGACCTTGTCGGGATCAGCCGAGATGCCACTGGCGCCTTACCACTACACCAAGGAACTTGACGGAAGATACCCCGAAGGAGCATTTCGAGGCATTCAACGTAATGCCAGCTTGTTCTAGCTTGCGAAAGACTGCTTGGAGTCTGCTGTCGTGCTCGGAACGGTCCCTGCCGAATACTAGGATTTCATCTACCATGTTCACACATCCTTCCAGACCCTCTAGAATCCGAGACATTTGGCGCTGAAATACATCGGGAGCGGAAGTGATGCCGAAGGGCAGGCAGCGGTAGCAGTAGCGTCCAAACAGGGTTACGAAGGTTCCTGACAGCTTTCAGATTGCCTTACTGGATGAAGCCCCAGTTTTGCATCAAGTTTCGAGGAGACTGCAGCATTGCCCAGACGCTCAAGTACCTGGTCTACTGTGGGCTCTCTTCCGAAGAACTGCTTGGTTCAACTTCATAAGGTCGATACAAATTCTGTAATCTTTGGGTACCAGCACAATACGAGCACACCACGGTGTCGGCACAGTGACTCGCTGGATGACTTCGTCCTTTCCATCGCGTCTTTCTTGACTACGCTGAGGGGAATAGGGATACGCCTGGGTACGCTGAGAGAAAACAGAACCGCTCCAGGCTTGATGCGGATGTGGTATTGTCCAAGCATCTCGCCAAGGCCCGAAAACAGCGAAGCTGCGGCCTTGTCTGACGTTGGGGGCCTGTTCAGAGTGGCCGCGTCCTCCACGGTGTCCACAAACTGGACGACTCCAAAGTCTACTACTGCCGAGTACCCCCAGCAGAGGAGAGTCTGCTACGACGTACAGTTTTTTTTCCATACCATCCGGCCTCACCACAACAGGGTAGCAGGAAATGTCCCGAGCAGAATTAGGCGGCAGCAGCCCGGACCCGTCAGCTGTTCATCCTTGGGTTTGTCTAGATCCACCCCGCGAAGCTCGGAAGTACTACAGAAACGTCCACCTTGAAGTGAAGGGGGCGACTTACCGGCGTTCTGTTTGCGATGCATCCACGGCGCAGAGCTGGATTTGGCTTAAAGGGACACTGAAGTGAATTTGTCAAGCTCCCGTTTTTGCTTGCACTGCGTAGACTGGCTCAAATTAGCAAACTTTTCATCGTTTATCCGGTTGACAAATCGGGTAATTATTTTTACAAAGCGCGAAAGAAGAAAACTTACCATGCGCGGTTTGCGGCGGCCGCACCAACTAAAGCTGTGACGTTGGGAGGAGCGGGGCACCCGTGATTGGACGATGCCCAAGGTGAGCAACCAAACAAGTTTCGGTTTCGGTTCTGTAAAACACAATCGGTGGCGTTGTTGGATGGGCATTCTCAATAACTCAGTAATCATCGTACCGCGCTTCTGCCATGTTGTCAGCTGTAAAAATGCATAAAGATAAGCCTCCCAGGACGGCTTGGAATCGTAGCATTTACTAGCCGAGGCCTACGCAGTGCATGGACGCCCTCCGCGTACCCGCAGACGCCCAAATGTCATGCGCTTTCCCCCCCATATTTGGAGCTTGCCTCACTCATGCCTGTACCGTAAAAAGCGTGTTCGCACCAGGCCAAGGGTCTGTTCATTCTGGCCTGTGCCCACTGCCCGGAAGCAGTCGGTGCTTATGGCAACACGCCAACGAGAACTCGCTACGCCAGTGCCACGCGCGCGTTCTGTGAACTAGAACAGCACGCCAACGAGAACTCGCTAGCGCGCCAGTGCCAGCCTGCGCGCGTTCTGTGAACTAGTTCGTGGAGCCATGAACGTTGCGGCCCAAAAAAAGGTGAACTCAATGTAGAAAACATCGGCAGAAAACGAAAAAACAGGCGGCCTGGCCTGTCGAGCACGCTGCTGGGCAGCTGCGTTTGCTGAAGCCTTCTGATGCCACTACATTCGACTGGACAAAATTTCTGGCAGGTCCAGAAATTTGGCAAACACCAGAGGATGGCACATGCAACTGGCGCTGTTTGTTTTGTTTTTTCCCCCTTCGGGAATCTGCCTTTATGAACTTAAGTCCACAAAATCAGGGAAACGGCTCGTGCCACGTTCAAATATTCCCAGCAACGCACTACTTGCGCCGCGCAGAGTAACATCCGGCTGCGGTGATAAGGTACAGCGGCAACTTCTGTTGCCGTTCTTAAAGGGGCACTGACACAAAAATCTTGCATCTTGTTTTTTTTGTGTGTGTGTTGATAAGTCAGCTAGTGACCTATTCTATCACCTGTAGAAAGATCATTTGCTTCAGTGTGCGACGGTTGTTTAATTAGAGGCATTTTCAATGCGGCAAGTCGCAGTTTCGGTTTCAGCAGCTGCCGCGAAACGATTGATTTTGTGTGAACAAAGCTGCCCACGTGACCGTCGAAGGGATATCGCAGAGCAGAGCTGCCGTAGCACTGTCGAATCCGCATCGCCGGCAGTTTCTGCGGATGCCCCCGTGTACTGATCTCGTGAGCCGCTTAATTAAAAAGTGACCGTGGACGTGACGCAGGTGCTGCGAGTACCGCGGCTAAAGAACAACGCGCGACGCTCGAGACAGTCTGGTGGCGAGACGCGCGCTGGGAGCAGCCGGCCGGTCTGCCTACAGGTCCGCCTACAGATGTGTTCGGCTTAGCACTGCGGCGGATATTCGATTGCCACTCTCGTAAGCGGTGCGGATGGCAATTTTTAATGCAACCCGCCATTGCATCATTAACTCCTTTCTCATATAAGCTGCCATGGTTGGGACTTGGGTACAATTTCGTGCAGCGGTAACAAGCTATCACTCGAGCTACCTGCACCGGCCTGGGCCACTTCGCGGCCGTGGCCGCCGCCTGCACAGCGACTGTGCGGCTCGCTCAGTGGGTTTTTCTGTCTCCGGCGCGTTTTCGCGTCCAATGCAAACAAAAAGTAATAAAAAACAGAGTGCCTGGAATCGCTGTAGAACTTTGGTCGCGGCCAGCTGCCCGATGAGCCGACGAAATCACGGCACCTTTGCCGCCAATGATCGGGTCATTCATTCTCAAGAGCAGAAGCCCCGCCCTTCGATTGAAGCGGTGAGCCGGCGAAAAACGCCAGCAGTGCAGAAGCGGCAAACACAAACTCGTGACGTGTTTGGATGTTGTTTATTTACAAAATATCCACGCGATGTCGATTGTGCGTGGTCCTCTGCTGGCTGCTCGGTTGCGTTTCGCACACTTTAAATTGGTTTTAAATATTTTCTAGGCTGTATTCGCCGCTGATATTTTGCAGATGATGTATGCGTGTTCACACCAATCTATCTACGAAGTTATCTCGCCTTCAAAATTTTGTGTCAGTACCCCTTTAAGTTGTAACCGAATGTAGCATAAAATTGTTGGCTTATAGCGCTCTGGCCAGGTCGCGCCTTCATTACGCTTCCGTGGCCTGGAACCCGCATAAAAAAAAACAAGACATATTAACAAATTCGAGCTTATACGAAGGCATGCTGCTTCGCTTATAATAATAATAATATATAAATTGCCCTCCCCCCCCTTCCCCCCCTCGACATACTCGTTACAGGGCAAAAAAATTCCAACGCTGAAATCAAAGCTACAGGATTCGATTCGTTGCCGATAGTAAAACCCCATAAATTGAGCCCCCGTTAATTTGGAATTTCGGTTAACTAGGACTCGGTGCCCTGTCCCGTCCAAATTCTGCATTGTTCTGTGGGTGAAAACTCGTTAATTTTGGAGACTTGGCCGCCACAGTTTGGTTAATGTGGACTTTCGCCGAGTTCAGGTGGGGAAATAGAAGCGCATTCTGCCACGTCCACGCTTCAGTTAATTCGGATTCATAGCAGAAATCAAAGGCACACCTAAAATCTTCGAATCGGAATGGGGTTTGAACGAGCTTGTGTACATCTCGGAAGCGCACGCACGCATTCCAAAAAAAAGAACGCATGGTGTATGTTCACAACAAGTGAATGGCAGAATGCCTATCGCTGTGGCAATCAAAATAGGCGACAACCACGGTAGAGTGTACTAACCACAGCTACCAGGCATGTGTCTTTTGTGTCATTGCGTTGGAAAATGGCCATTACTGATTTTTTTTAAAATATAGCAGTTTGGTGATGTTGAAAGCATCTTTCAGTTGTTATGACCGCACTTGCGATAATTTGGACCCTCGGTTAAGTCAGACATTCTTTGCGTCCCGTGAAATCCGAATTAACAGGATTTTACTGCACTTGGAGGTGCAAATTGCGCATGGACCCATCAACTTATCTGACCCCTCTCAGCGCAACCTGTATGGCAATACAGTCGAATCCCGCTACAACGAAATTGACGGGACGTGCGAAAAATTTCGTTGAAGCGAAAATTCGTTGAGGCGAAATCTGCCGCCAACACACCCATGGAAAGGCCAGAAAAAATAGCCCCGTATGCTTCGCCATCATTGGTCAGCATAATACAATGTTTAGAAAAAGGAGTGACGCGCAATAACGTCATGTTTATTCGGATAACAAAGATACCAATGGTTATCTGTTTGTTTTCTGGGTTATCTGGTTATCTGGGTTATCTGGGGTGAAGAAATGCAGGCGCAAAACGTATTGCTGTACAACAAGGCGTGTCCACCGAGCTGATTACTTGCAGATACCGGCTGGGCCGTTGGAAGCCCCCTTCTCACTTGTAGCAGGAGCAGTGCCGTTATCTTATCATCTGACACGGCGCGGCAGCTACTGACCTTGGCAGGTTAGACGCGGGCGCTTGCATTTAACACAACTGCGCGCTCATGACTAAGATAGGATGACTTGGCTTCAAGACCAAACACGCAAACATGATTTTTGCTCTTGGCTATGAAGAATGGTAGACGGAAAACGGCAAAGACAGCTGCTCACAACGCATACATGACGGCGCCGCGCCAGCAGCGAAGCACATTTGTGCGATTTCAACTGGATACGGATTGGCTGTAGCTCCGGCTTGGTGAACCGGGCCTGCGCCTCATGTAAAGACGGCCAGCCACATCGTTATCACCATCAAACAATGGCGTCCGCCTATGAGTTTTTTTTTTTTTTTTTTTTTTGTGGCGGTGTGGCCGCACCGCGCATGTTTTCGGTGAAACTAAGCGTCCTGAATGTATAAAAAGTTACATAAAGCTGGCGCTATGCTTATTTTATTGTAAAATACTTGTTCAAACCCAGCCCAAATCATTGAAAATTTCGTTGAAGCGAAAGCAAGCCTGACAAATGGTTCGTTGTGGCGAGGACTTTGTTGCATGGACTTCTATGGCTGGCTGACGGGGAATTGGAAATATTTCGTTGAAGCGGAAATTTCGTTGAAGCGGCGTTCGTTGTAGCGGGGTTCGACTGTACCACCATTTTAAGATCTGTCCCATTGTTCGGCCGCTCAAACGCGAATATTATTTTTTTGCGGGAACAATATCCCACCGGAATAGTTTCCTGGCTGCCCCATTTACTTCTTATGACTTTTATGAAGAAATTGATCAGCTTTTTCAAATGTAGTAATTCTGCTCCATGTCGTGTTTTTTTGCTTGTGTGCGTTTGTTCTTCGACTAAGCGTTGTGCAAACGTCCATTCGCACAGCGCTAATGGGCGTACGGGCCGTTCGTCGAAAGGCAATTCGTAATAGGGCATTTCATAATAGGCCGATTCGTTGCAGGACGAATTGGTGACATAGGTCAGTTTGTCGTAGGGCTGTATCTCGGGGAAAACAAAAAGCTTTTTGTTAACTTGAGAGCACAACGGGCTATTCGAAAACGGGCACCAAACGAACACGTGGCTGACACACTCGTCATCATTGTTTCGTATATATCGTCAAAAGCGCTTTTAAATGTGCAAAGCGGCGCAACCAGAGGTCAAGTCCGCTCACTGTATGGATTGAGGTTGGATCTCCCTTGTGTTTTCCAGGGTGGCCCTAGGCAATATTTTTCTAAGTGCAAATGACAGACAGAATCAGCAGAACCTGCGGGGATTAGCTATCATAATTGTGAGATATGTTGATGATTTTCTTGTCTTTGTGGATGACTGCAATGCATCACGCCCAGTGGTTGATGTGCTGAAATTAATCCACGTGTGAGCTACCGACAAAGGGCTGCGTACAATTCCTTGATTTGCGCTTGTTTTTGGAAGCAGGACGTGTCTGCTGGGAACGGTGCCCTCGATCTGCGAAACAACTTCTAAATCTCGCGGGTAAGAAGTGGAGTCGACTTTTCGCGTTCAGGTCTGCCGTTTGAAGTCCTGTGTGCATAAAACTGGGGATGGAAGTTTGCCAGCCGCACACGCTCGTTAGCACCAGGCTGGCTAATGATTGACGACGGCCACTTTTACAGAGCACTGTCCCCGAAGCTAATAAAAGTGGTGGGTGCGACACGGAATCTGGGAAGATGGTTCGCTGCAGAAAGGTCTAATGGATGCACCATTTTTATAAATGGTCAGTGGGGTTAGAATACTTTTTTCTGCTCCGAATAAGATTAGCACACTTTGGAGTAACACGGGCATTGTGTACTCACTGCCGTTGTACAAAAGAAAAACCAACACTGACCATTTATAAAAATATATTAGACCTTTCGGAACCATCCTTGTTCACCCAGTAAGACAAGAAGTCGTCGTCACCCACCACTCATGTAGCCGGGGCAGCCTGTAAAAGTGGCCGTAACGAGCGTGCATAGACGGCTGGCAAAGTTCCATCCATCCAGTTTTATGCATCGTGGCTTCAAACGGTGCTGACTGGAGGAAAAGCGATTCCAGCAGCCGCTGGAATGGCACGTTCTTTTCCCGAGCTAAAATAGCGGCACCGTTGTCCCAAGACACGTCCTGCTTCCAAAAACAAGGCAAATCAAGAATGTTTGTGCGTGTGCTCCGCCCTTTGGCGTCGGTAGCTCACACGTGGAATTATTTTTAACATCACGTTGGTGCTCCTTCAGTCAATGCAAAAACTTCCCTGTTTTACCAACGTACACGTGACTACAAATGCCATCGTCATGCGATAACGTTCATATTGGCCAGTCAGGCAGGTGTATCAATGTTCGACTCGTGCAGTATTGGAGGTCACTCCAGAACACCGATGAGCGAGCACCAAGTGCACTGTTTGTGAACACCAGCGTGTTCTGGTGGCAAGAGAATCAAGAGAATCTCATCAGAATCAAGTGTTTCGGCAGCGTATACTTTGGATGGTTGAGTTGACGGTCTGCTTCGACATGCTCATTCTTCTGGCGACGTCAGCCTGATTCTGCTTATGTTTGGCACTGATCTGACAGTAAAATCTCCTTCCGTTGCTTTTTGCACACAAGATAGCCACCGGCACTGGCAATCCATGGTATGCTGACTGTTGGTTAGGCCTCGAACAACTGTAGCAGCGACAAAGCCAAACAAGGGCGGTGTGGCGATGCTAGCCCGATTTTCTCCAGAGAGCAGCAGCTCGTAGTCGTGGTACTCGCTTCACTGGGTGGGCATAATTGGCTGACGTTCCTCCCCGCAGGAAGGTGCTGCTGTCGAAAGTGCAGGCGAACGCGCTGGCCGTGCTGGGGCCGCACCTGTTCATCCTGGACCGGACGGAGCAGTCAGTGCTGCGCGCCAACAAGCTGACGGGGGCCGAGGTGCAGCCGCTGCAGGTGCGCCGGCCGCACCTCAGTGCCCTGCTGGCCGTGCGCGGCCGCCTGGCCGGGGGCCACCCCTGCGCAGGACATGCCTGCTCGCACCTGTGCCGCCCCGTGCGCGGGCGGCCCAGTGCGCCTGCCCGCCGGGCCTGGCCCTCCGGGGCCCCTCCGAGTGCGTGCCCGCGGCCCCCTGCTCGGAGCGCGAATTCGCCTGTGCCTCCGGCGGCTGCGTGGCGCTCGAGGCGCGCTGCGACGGCGCCGCCGACTGTGCCGACCGCTCGGACGAGCGCGACTGCCCGCCCGGCTGCGCCCCCGGGGCCGAGTTCCGCTGCCGCGACGGCGGCTGTGTGCCCAAGCCCCGGCTGTGTGACGGCAACGCGGACTGCGCCGACCGCTCGGACGAGTTGTGCTGCGGCGCGGACCGGTTCGCGTGCCACTCTCGCGACCAGTGCATCGACCGCTCGCTGGTGTGCAACCGGCGGCCAGACTGCGCCGACCGTTCGGACGAGGTGGTGTGCGACGCCGTGAGTGCGGGGGGCCGGCCTGCCACCACCACGGTGGTGCTGGTGATAGTGTTTGGCTCGCTGACCGTGCTGCTGGCCATCGGCCTGTGCTGCTACCAGCAGCGAGCGCGGGTGGCTGCCGCGGCCGCGGGGCACCCGGCACCCGTGCCCCACGCGGCCTACCGCATGCTGCCCTACCCAAAGCCCGCGGCCCCCGCGCGGCCGGCGCCCTCGAGCACGGCGTCCAGCAACGGCACGGCGTACCCGCGCGAAACGCTCAACCCACCGCCCAGCCCCGCCACGGTTGCGCTCGTACGGGGGCGGCCCCACGCCCCTGCTCGACGGACGTGTGCGACGACAGCGAGCCCTGCCCCTGCCGCTTCCGCTGCGACGACTCGCTCTACGACTCGGACCCCAACCCGCCCCCGCCCACGCCCCGCAGTCGCGGGTGCGTCTCCGATGCCAGCTGCCCGCCCTCGCCCCTCAACGAGCGCGCCTGCTGCCACCCGCCCCCGCCGTCGCCCGTGCCTGAATCGGACTACTGACCCCCCAGTGCAGTTTTTGGAAGTGCAGCAGCCGTGACTGCCCCGTGTGTTGTACCTGTAAATCGTCTTCCCTTGGCTTTTGCCAGCAGCTTTGCGTGTGGAGAAGGACAACAACTCAGGATGGTGTACAGAAACTTGTATTTTTATTATGGGTGGGGCATTTTTGTACAAAGTGCCATGTTTTTATGAGCCTGCAAATATGCAGCCAAATAAAAAAAAAGAGATTCATGTCAAGAAGGGCTCTGGTTTCCCACAGCCTGGACGGATACAACATGTGCGCCGATTGCACGCCCTCTGCAATGCCACTAAGCATGGGATGCCGTGCAGGAAGGCGTTCCCTTTCACGTGGCAGCCCCGCTAAGGGCAGACCGTGTGCGGGCCTCTTTCAAAGCTGAAGGCCTTGTGTAGAAAAAAACAGTATTCACTGGGCTCGGAAGACCTACAACAAGAGCTGCCGTGGTAGCACCTTAGCCTCCCCTGCTACCCACGCCCAACGTTCCGAACATAGCCGAACTGACAGAATGTCCCAGGTAAGAGTGCACTCTGCTCGCGTTGTTTCTCTTGCAATCACGACACCAGGTGGCTGGATCCACCCGCAGGGCACGCGCGAATGGGATGAACAAATGGTACGGAGGAGCCCCGTTGCAGCCTGCACCGCCCTCATTTCTGTCAAATGCTGGAGCTATTGGAGAAATGAGGCTATCTAATGCAACAGATCGATTTAACAAGCAACACTTGCGAAGCTCACACCAGAGGAGCTCTTCTCGCACAACGTACCCAGGGCTCTCTTTTGAGGCCTGAAAATGCGCTCTGCCCCCCGTGGCCATCACTCTTCCTGGCCCACAGCAACGCAAGCATGGAAAGACAGCTGGTACACAGGCCAAGGCGCAATCGCTACTGGAGGGTGTTGTGGTTTCTGCTGGTGCGGCCGTTTGGTCAAATGCTTCCACCACGAGGCAGCCAGTCATGCACATACCGACCCCTGCTGGCTTCGAGGGTGCCACTGGTGGTGCACAAGGGGGCACCACAGGGCAGCACTGTTTTCACATTCTGCTTACGCTTTGTGGTGCATGGGTTATTTTCGCAGCAGACGGGATTCGTTTTTCAGGCACCACAAATACAGTGTTTACGTCAATTCCAAATCTTGTCGATTGTGGGGGAGCTTAACTGATGCATTTTGCCAACCAGGCCCTCAGTGAACAGTGGTGGCTCAGTGAACAGTTTGCCTAGGGGAACTGTGGTGGGTCAGTGCTTGCATGACTGCTTGCGTGCACTTAGGAGACACGAGTTTGGGGTTTTCGGACTCCAGAGAATGGGTGCTGCTGCTCCTGTCATCCTGTGGCACTCGGGAGGGGCCCAGCACAGTCACATGCAGTGAAAAAATCCTGCCCACAAATATAAAAACATTAAGGAAGCTTCGCTACCTTCAAGGAAGCCTTGGAAGTAGCAAAGTTGTACGCAACCTTCATGACTCACGAATGCAGTTGATTTGCTCCCTCGCTGCCGCAACAGCCTTTGCCATTGTTGCCATAACGGCGAAGAAAAAGCAGAACGGAACGCGCACACTCGCGCCCGCAGCCGCAACAGCCTTTGCCATTGTTTGTTGCCCATCGGCGAAGAAAAAGCGAACGGAACGCGCACACTGTGTTTGTGTCGAGCTGGATTCCTCTCCTCACAGCCATTTGACTCTCCGGTACCATGTTGATCTACCAGACACAGGTTCGAATCCTGCCGGTGATTTCGTCTTTGTACTGTTATACCAAGTTTTGTGAAACGCTGAATCAACGAACTGTTAAACAGCTTCACTGTAGAAATCTAAATTTCGTAATACTTGGGCGATCTAGTAAGCTATCTAGCAGAATCTTGTACTGAGCTCCAAAGAGCAAATCGGTAAGAATGGGAGCCATGCACCAGCCAACTCCTTGTTTCTGCGGGTAGATTTCTTTGTTGTACGTAACATACATGGATGGTGATACAATTTAACACTTTCGTGACCGTGGAAAAAGTGGATGTTTTTGGGCAGCCCATGAAATATTTTTTCCTGCCACAGAAAATGATTGAGGCTGGTGTAAACTATGCCGTTCGGACTGGACTGCAAGGTAAGCTATAAAATGGTAGAGTCCTTCCAACAGTATTAACAGTATTAATTTCAAACAACAGAGTTATTACGAATATTATCGAGACAAAGTAACAAAAAGAAAAAAAATGAACTGACGAATCAAAGTAGTCTTCCGTGTCTGTGCTGCTAGCATCATCCAGAGATCTCAGATCCATCGGAATCCATCAAAAGTTGCCGTTTCCATGGAGCATCGGCGCGCAGCATCGACGCCCGGAACTGAAACCACAGGTGACCGAGTGCGAAGGCGAACAAACACTCGAAAATGAAACTGATGAAATACTTCCTCGTTTACCCTTTGGATTGCGTTAGCGGTTCAGAAGCGCTCGAAGAGTGCCAAAACTTGGAATTGTGTATTCATCGGTAACATACTGTCGATGGGAATAGGCGTGGTCACGAAAGTGTTAAGCAGTTGCAACCCTGCCATGTCGCGAATGTGGAAGTGTTGTGCTCTGCCCTATGGCTTGTGCTGACATCAGCCGGAGAGGCCCCAAAGGAAGGCGGTAGCGATGTCTGCCGACTACTACAGGGTCTGCCGCACCAGCAGAAGCTGCGAGGATAGGGAAAGCTGGCAGTGCTGCCTCCTCGGAGGGCAGGGCAAGTTATCAACGCCTTTCTGTGCCGTGTGCAGTTGCAACCTGCAGGGAAACGCTCAGTCGGCAGTCTGCGCTTGCGTGCAGGTGTGGGCCCTGTGCCAAAAATGTGCGCAGTCCACACCTTGCCACCAACCGGCATGTAAAAGCTCACAGCTGCTCGGAACAAGTTTCACGCAGAGGCCTTCTGGGTCTCGTGACCCAAGCCTGGCATGGCGCGCCAAGCAGAGCGCCAATGAGACCCCGGTGCAGTCAACAAAGCTTTCAAAGGGCACACCTGGTGACAGGCAGAAATGACACAAGCAAGCACTCACTGCTCATTTGTTGGCACACACGACAACCTTAGAAAAACATGGTGCCGATTGGCATGCCCCCTTTCTCGTCAAAAGCACTTTTGCTAACACACTTGTCTGATGTAAACTTGCATGATCTAGCCCAACCCTGGGTGTTGCGTGGGTGAGTAGAGCAACCCGCTCCTTCCTTCCCTCGACCACGTCGGCCTCATCTGCGCACTATAGATAGTGCCACTCGGCTCGGGGGTCACGTGGTGCACGGTGCTTGGCTGGCGGGCTTGCTCGGATGCCGTACAGGGCTTGAAGCGGGCACAAGCTGGGTGCTCCCTTTTTAAAAAAACTTGGGATTTTAGCTGGAGGTTCCGAAATCACATGGGCATAGTAGTGTAAATAAGTTCTTAGCCTAGCTGACGCGCGAGACCGGCATTTTTGATCATGTGACATCCCGGCTTCTGGTGCGGTCGTATCATCGGGTTCCACTGCCTGGCAGAAACAGTGTGGCCGAGCTACATAAGCACTTCTCAACGAGAAAGCGAGTTGCTCAGACTAGCTCGCTCAGGTCTGCACCCGTAACCTTTCAAGCTTGCAATGGCAACCAAAACTATCGCATCATCTTGCAACGGAGCTCTTGGCATGGATCCCTTGCTGTCAGTCAGTCCCAGCTTGCCACACCACTCCCTCTTCCCCTCGGGGTTTCTGGGCCACCAACACACCGTCTGAGCACAGATCAGGCGGTGCTTGCCAAAGCAGGCCTGGATGAGGGCAGTCCTCGCAGCATCGTCGTCGTCAGCCAGGGATGGTCCTGCCTCTGGGTCAGCACAGCCTGCAGTCAAGGGAACAGGACTCAGCACGCCTGGCAAGCAGCCTGTGCAGCTGTGAACCACACTCTGGTCCAACAGCAAACGATGCTTTATGCAGAGAGAATAAACACTGGCGGAGCCATCCACTGCTCAAAAGACAGTGCCGGGTAGAAAGAATGGAGGCGGGTGCTGTGGGGATAGGCCTGGCGCTCACAATGTCGGCAAGGTTGGACTCGCAATCGCGGCTGTGGCTGAAAAAGCCATAATTCACTTGAAGAAGGCGCAGCAAAAAATCTATCAAGGACTTCTTCTCTGCGAAGTGAGCTGCCAGCTCGTGCGCTGTCAATCGATCACAGGTGGGCCGTTTGGCAAGAACAATTCCTTGCTGCTTTTTTTTTAGCTTGTGTAGCGAAGACTACAAGACGCCATTGCCGTGCACCATCGCAGATCATCATCGCTGCCATGCTTTTGGTACCTATCATCATCAGCAGGAGCTTCTGAAGAAGAGGTTCCGCTGGCTCGGCACCACCCCTTGGCTCTCTCATTGCTTCCTCGGTGCTCAGCTCTCCTGAGCACCAATAAACCCCTCTACACTTGGTTTTATCTGTTTTTTTTTTTTCTTGCATGGCGGGCTGCTGTGAGTTTCAGTGGTGGGTACATCCTCTCTTGCTCGCAAATTGTCGATAGAAACGGACACTGGCTATAACGAACTAATGGCATAACAAAGTAATTGCGACCCCTTCTTCAACTCCGTTATAACGAGGTTTCACATTACTGACCAGGAGCAAGAACATGGCTGCGAGGAAATTAGGAAGAGAGCAGGTGCATGTGTGGCTGGCGAAAGGGGCTTTCTGGAAGCAGTTTGTACCTGGTTCGAGGAACATGTGCGTATTTGTTCAAGTCAAACGCAACACAATTAGTTGGAATTTGGCGCTTGACCGGTGTTTCTTGCGGCACATCACACAGCAGGGAGGAGAAGGGGAAAGGGACGCATACATTTTGGGAAAGCCTCCATTCAGCACTCAAGACCTTCCCCTGTTCCAGAAACCCCAACAGGCAATGGGCGTGCACAGCAAAATAGCACAATGCTCGGCTCGGGTTGAAACTGAATATGTTCAAAGCATTTCGAAGTGCAAGAGTGGGAACAGACTGTTGTATCGACAAACTCAAACATGCCTCGTTCAGAGTATGTGCAAAATATACCCCTTGGTTTGACCCTGGAGCGCATTTTTGAGCGCATATGGCCAAAATGCACGCGTGGCTTCCTTCGGTTGCGGTTTTGGGGGAAGCCCTCGTCAAGCATCTTTCACAAAGCGGCAAGGGAGGAGGAGCAGCCCACCTGCTGGCCAGCAGCAGCAGCAGGAGGAGGAGCAGGGTGGGGGGGGCCAGGGGCCGGGCGGCGATTGCACCAGTAGTAGAACTCGCAGAAGCAGTAGTCGACGGAGCGGTAGTAGTCCCGCTTGAGCTCGAGCTCCTTGATGCCGTTGTCGACGTAGACGGCCAGCTTGGGGCTCTCGGCAGCCGGCCGGCAGCCCTCGTACGTGTCCGCCGGGATGTCGTGCCGGTACGCCTCCAGGTTGGACAGGCAGTCCGCGGGTGTACAGCACCTCCCCTGCACGGCACGGTCACTGCACTCGCGCCATTCCTGTTGCGCAACAACCTCGCCCAGTGCTGCAGCCCAGGCAAGGAGTGCACACACACATCTAGTGCGCAACACCCACCGGGGCACGCACGAGAGGAGAAGGTGCTCTGCCACACTGCGCTGCACGGCCCCGGTGGCGGCTACGCGTTGGTGCATGCTCCAGCACAACTGGCGCTGGCCACTTTTGAGCAGGCCTGCTACACCTCGCCGATGGGATCGAAAAGCGGAAACATGCTGCAGGAAAGCCAACTTTACACAATGGTTTCCACACGAGGGTGACAGCTCAAGACAAAATGCTTCCCGTGGTCGCAATCGAACCTGGGACCCTCGCATCGTGAAGTCTCTCCGATTGCAAGCAGTTGGGATTTTGGACTCGTGGGAGTCCAAACCTTCTCAGAAAAGGGCTTTGATCTGTATCCCTGGCTTTGCCCGGCCATGCCTCCTTTGTTTTTCCCACGAGCCAGTTGGTGCAGAATGAGATGACAAGGCCTGCCCAGAAAAGAAGCGACTCAGGAAGGACTGCAGCGCCCTGCTGCTTCAGGTGGGCCCCAGTGAAAGCTCTGGCCCAGCACCACTCCAGGCACGCGTGTCACCCTTTTTATTCACACGGTGACAGCTCCTGGGCCTGTCGCGACCTTCGTCAGTTTTTCGGCCCTTCGTGTCTCCACGATCTCATTCACCAAACTTGAGCCAACAGCAGCGTGCTTGTGTGCAGCTCTGTCACACACTCGTGCATACAGCGCCTGATTTAGTCCCCGAGGGACCCCGAGAACATTCTGGTTCCGGGCACTTGGTGGCCTGCGGGACCCGTGCATTTGTGCGCCACGGACTGATGCTGTGGGAGGGGACACGACTGCTGCCTGCAGCACTCTCCCGAGACCAGCAAAGGGCCACTCACCGCCCTTGCGCTCGACGATCTTGACGCACTTGTCGTCGGGCCGGGGGCAGGTGATGGCGTGGTGGATGAGCCAGTTGACCTCCTCCTTGCAGCCGGGCTGGTTGCTGATGCACGAGTAGCACCACATCTCGCCCCGCACGCCCGCTGCACGCACAACAGGCCCCCTCGCATCAGATGTTTCCTTCAGCTTCGCATGCACGCTTGGAATGGCTGGGGCAACTGGCACATTTCAGCACGGACAGTGTGTGTGCAGAGCTGATTTACATATTCATGGCCTGACGTGGCCGCTGCAGTCAACGCACAGACCACCGGAGTTTCTGAAATGTGCTGCAGAGGGAAAATAAAGGCCAGTGCACGTGTCTCTTTTATTCACAGGGGTCCCAGAGCTTTTCCGGCACTGAGAAATCACACAACTGGGCCAATTTTCGACTTCCCCACTAAAACATGTATTTCATGACGTCAGCAATGACAGGTACTTAAAACAAATGTTAAGTATGCCGACTAGGGCTGCAGCGGACGCAAAACGTCTTTTGTTGCTTCGTTTACCGTCAGTCCTCTAAATGGCCCCACAATACCACTCACTTTGCGTGAAGTTCTGAGCAACTCCGTAATTTATTTTCCCAGAGAACGTCTATGGTGGGAGCAGCTCTGGGCTACTTGGAGTTTTCAGAACTGCTTTGAGCGGGCCAAAAAAAAAAAAGAGAGACCGTTTGTTTTTGACCAGATTTGCACTTGGCTCATTTTTGTTGCAGTTGATGGTAATTGTTTCGTAAAACATTGGGTACGCTGCACAAACAGGGTCACATAAGACAATGTCGCTTACGCCAATGTCATGTGAGACAGCCCCAAAATGCCGGACTGCTGTGCAGCTATAACAAGCATAGTGCGCACAGTAAATAAACACTGGCGCTTCTATGTCTATGTGAGCATTCATGACTTCCATTGTTTACACCACCATTCTTACTGCCATAAAAATAATATGCATTATATTTAAGCGCAAATAGCTCATTCTGCAAACTTATAAGCCCTGCCTAGCTTGCGAATATAGGCCTCGGCCAATTGCACAGCTGCCGAAAATACGTCATAGGTTCTAGTACGAGAAATGAGCGAGTGGGTCGCATGGCCACTTTGCTGATTACATAGCTTATGCGAGCGGTGTGCGTCAGCAGTGGTGGAGCCAGCGTTATTCCAACCTTCCGGATGGACCAAACCTGCCTTCGCCTCCACGACCCCTCCAACACGGGCGAACATGACTGTAGACCAGCGTGCTGAGCAAATGCCGAGTAACGAAAAGTGCTCCTCCGAATCACCGAAAGCAAAAACGCTGACCACAGTCCCTGCCCTGCGACGCACATAATGGGGCTCCTGGATTTACAGTCTGAGGACTCCCCGAAGCCATAGGGATACATGGGAAAATCGAATGCTTCTCAAGGAAAGTCCGAGAGTGTAAATCAAAGAGTTTCTGTGCTAGAGATAAGGATGACAGTGTTGTGCAAAGGTGGCACGAAGAATGGTGGGATCTCCAGCAGCACACGCCTCAAAGGGGCCATGCAACACTTTTCCAGAGGCTGTCTCATTAGAATCACGCCATTAAAAGATGTGGCGCAGAAAAAACAAAACTATTTCAGCTTGGCACATGGAAAACAGATTTTCTTTCACAAAATGGGGTTGTTCCCTTCCTCCCCCCTGCGGGCCAGCAGCAGCAATGCACTTCCCTCGTGTGGAGTGTTTTTGGCGCACTTTCCCAACGGCCAGGCCATTCGCTGGCCAAGTGCAACACGCAATGTTACCTCCAGGCTGCAATGCGCAATGTTACCAGCAAATGGCTCAGTGACGGCCAGTACCACTTTTTACCATGCAGGCAAGGACAATAGTTGCTGATGAACCTATCAGGCAGGTCGACGCCACCCATGTGCTTGTTGCACGACGCTCGGCTGGGGCACTGGAACTTGCTTTCGTTACTTTTGGCTGTAGCGGGTGGCTCTGGCAGTTGGGCAAATATCCGCAGAGTTTCTCCGTGCGGCGCACCGCAGCAATAGCGTGAAAACTCCCGTGAAGTTGTCCCCGCATAATTTTCTTCGCTTCTTAATAAAACTGAGCTTTTTTAAAGATGTTGTTAGCAAATATTAGCGCTTTTTTTGTATACTTTAATACCTATAGCTTCCGAAATTAACATTGTGTTCCCTACCCAAATGGGAACATTGGTGCCCAATGGGTTAAATAAGCTATAGCAATAGGAAAAAAGGGGAATGGCCATGCGACCCGCTAGCTCATTTCCCGCAACAGAACTCCTATGACGTGGTCATACGCAGGGGTGGAACAAGGTACGTGGATTTGGGAGCAGGCCTTTTGGAGCAGGCTCGAAGCAGCCAGGAAGGCCATCTGGCACAGGCCGCTGTGTCAGCCCACTGTTTATATTAGGCGTTCCGCAGTGCCTACTCCAAACAGGTATTGTACTATATCTGCAAATTAATATTACTTTAACAGAAATTAAGATCAGCCCCAGCGACTGCGCAGCGTTATCACCGTTCAATGGGTAGGGGGAAGGGGGTCACATAACAGGCCTCGCTTCGTGTCCGGTAGACGGCAGTGTTGAGTGAACTCGCGGCGGCATTCTGTAAAACAAGGCGTTTGCTTGCATTTTTTCGATCGAATAGCGGTTTCAGTGTATGCGAAGAAGAACATGGCTTTGTTCTCGCCCGTCACAGGGTTGCGAGAGTCAACGAACGTACGCCATCGACTACGTAACGAGAGCGTGTCTGAAGGCATAATTAATGCTGTACCATCCTCCACATAAGCAAACCTAAGCATAAGTTCACAGGTGAAAATGAGTAACTACCTTACAGCAAAGTCGAACCGAATTAACTAGCGAGGCCAAAGCGTCCATGACCCTGTTTGTCCAATACATGTAGCTACGCTTGTCAAAAAATTCACCTCCAATAAGCTACAATCCTTTATGTGAATATTCTGTTTTCTATCTCGTTGCGATGTGACACACAAACATTTCACTCACTTTTGGGGACTTTCCATTGATTGTGGCGCAGCGGCCAGATTTAGACCATCGGCTGTGTGTCCGGTCGGTAAAAGAGCAACACGTGTGCGCTCCGGCGGAATCGGGGGGGGACAGCGGGTCGCGGCTTCAGAGGAGACTGAAGGCCGGCCTCTCGGAACCGCGCGGCCGCGGCGGTGCACGCGACTCGAGACCTCCGGAGGAGAGAGAAACGGGGAGTCGTATTTGGGCAGCGGTAGAGGATGGCTGTCCACGGAACGCTCGTCCGGACGACGAAAGGCCTGGGGCCTCCTTCGTCAGGATGTAGCAAAGAATAAACGTCCCTTTCATCGTCACCGGTCCGCAGTCTGGCCTACCTCGCAAGAATACCCCATGTTTCACGAAACGCTTACTTTCTAGTGTAGCAAAAGCGAGCCAGGTGCAAATACGGTCAAAAACAAAGCAACGATGGACAATGGTCCGCAGCTCAGTATGGCAGCGCCATCTAGGTGGACTGACGGGAAGCAAGGCTGCAGAGCCTAACGACGCACTGCAAGTTCGTTTCAATACACCCCCTTGTGACTTCATGGCAGACATCACGAAAACACACGATTACGAGGGACAATTAAAATTTTAACTTGAACTGATTAATTTCCCAGTGAATACGGCATCGTCTGCTGCCGGATAAGAGCTGGGGGGCACTACAAAACACGGAATCTTTCGAATAAAACAAACTTGTATTTTGTCTCCACAGGCCCCTTTAAAGGAAAATACCTCTCGGAACTTTTTCACGCTTGTGTTTGGCAGCATGCGATGCCCTGTTTTTGTTAGGAAGCACATAACTAAAGCTGGCACGTGTAGCGAGTGGCTCTCTTTGACGCAAAAGCGTACGTCACACACAGTGAACACAGACTGCCTCGCTACAAAGTAATGCTCCAAAAGCTGCCTAAGAGCAGTGGACACCAGCACGATGGCTGGTGGGTTCCACAGCTGATGGTGCCTCTAACCTCTGAGCGTTGCTGCTGGTTGTGCAGACATAAACCATGGAAATAAGTACGGCGTTCAATTGCACAAGTCTTCTTACCATACTGCCAAGCAAAACATGCAAATGAAACCAACTGAAACAACAGCTTACCACCAATAGTAGCGTTACAATCACATGAGCCTGAATTAATGTGTTTCAGAAAAACGCGAGCTCCCCACACCCGTTTCTACATTCACGGTTCGTAATGCCGCAAATCGCAGCGCACGGAAGTGCGTGGGGCGGCGATACCCAATTTCACGTTTTTGGAATTTTCCGCATTAACAAGCAACTACAGTAACAAAGAAAGCTGGGCGAGTTTTAAAGGAAGCGCGATAAAACGACAACCAGGAGGCACAAATACTCCTTCCTGCTGTATTCGTTCCTCCTGGTTGCCGTTGTTTTTTCGCGCTTCCTTTCACCATGACACAACTGCTGGTCGACGGCACTATCCGGGAAAGCAGCGGCTGAAGCTTTGTTTCATGCAGGCTCCGCTAATTCCCAGAAAAGAGCAACAGGTGGCGACGGGCGACGCGCCCAGTAGACGCGCCCTGGGTGCACACAGCGTGCACGGTGGAGCCGCTTAGAAGAGTATATATACAAGCCGCGATCCATCGCCACCACGTTCCAGAATCCTGTCGGTGCGCGCACGCTGGTGGTCAATTAAACGGCGCCGAGAAGGCCCCGCGTGACGCGCCAACGGTCCGCGCGTGCTACGAATTCAACGGGGGAGCATCGATGCTCGTTTCGCTTCGTACCGGACGAAGCAACTCACCGAAATGGCACAGGGCTAGAACCACGACGCTCAGCGGCACGGCATTCATCTTCAGCGGCGGCTAAGCTTGGGACATCAAGCTATCACGGCTGTCATGGGCGCCCTAATTTTAGCTGCTCGAAACAGCGGCTATGGCACGCCCCAGCCCAGCAGCCAACGTTGATGCTGTAATGAAGAATGCCGGCGGCAGATGGCGGCGTGGTCGCCAGCGCAGGTCTTCCGGCCTGCGTAGACGGCGTAACCACTGATCGCCGCGGCTCCGCGGCCTGTGGCGGCCTGGGCCGACGTCCTGTGGCTTTCTCGTTGACTGGACGGGAGCGTGCGCGCAGCTCGCTGCCAGGAAGTTATGCAAATACGCGCTTCCGCATTTGACTGACCGTACGTTTCAGACAGCGACGTCACATGCCGCTGAACTCGGCGGGCTAATTTAAACTTCGCTCCGGCCGATGTCGTCGCGTTCATTCTCCTTTTGCGCTCGCCTGGTCGCCTCGGAGACGCAGCCTAAATTTTACGGTATTCCACTGGAGCGGCAGTCAGTATGGAGCGAGCAAGTGCAAGCTTTTGCTGCCTCTCCCGCATTCGCCCCCCTCCGCCGGGTTTCTTTCTTGGCGCGCGCATTTGTACTGACACATCTGGCAGCGTCCGCGATAAACACGCACCGGGGTTGCCCCAAAACCGGCGCGGTGCACAGCGCCCCACGACGGCTCGCACCAGCACGGAGCATTGATCGAGGACAAATTGAGCGGTTCTACTGGTTCTACCCAAGAGCCATCTCTTGGGCTATGAGAGTAACTCGTGGAAACGTTAACAAGTGCCGAGAGAGAGAGAGAGAGAAACATCTTTAATGGGCAAGTGAGGTCAGCCAGGCGGGGCGCCCGTCTTGCTACACCAAATGGGGGTGAAGGTGTGATGAAAATTAATGAAAACTCTCACTTACACATGAATACTCAAACACACAGACGCACACACAATCAGGCGATATAGTCATTTGTCTGAGAGTTCATAGCTCACTGACAAGTCCAGTGCTCCGGAGGAACGTTAAGAGCACTTTTGTTGCACGACTTGCAATGCCGGTTGAAAGCCAGGGCCGAAGGAGGTGGCTCGAAGAGATCTGGGCGGACGCGGGCAGGCCCAGAGAAAACTTTGCCATGGTACGCTCAAGTTCGTAGCGAGGACAAGCGCAAAGAACGTGTTTCAGGTACTCACGAGCTGTACAGGTAGGGCACAGAGGTGAGGAAACTCGACGTAGTTTAAAAAGGAAATGCTTAGTGTAAGCCACATTCAGGCGTATTCGATGCAGGACAGCTTCATCTCTCTTGCACAGACCGCTTGGCATCCGGAATCGACACTCTGGGTCTATTGTGTGCAACGGATCGTAGGTATTATTTGGGTCGGTCCACAGCAATCGCTGAGAACGCTTGGCAAGCGATGACGCCAGAGTTGCTCCGTCTCGCCTTGTGAAAGGCACTGGAGTAATAATTGGGCTTAAATGCGCTGCTTCGTCATTGCCAGCCACTGCAGAACGACGACGTGGTGGTTGTTTATTGCCTGCGTGTGTAGGCCATTAATTTCTTGAGCAAGGTGCTCTTGTGGCAGCACCATGAGGTGCTGAAGGGCTGCTCGAGAGTCGGTGAAGATTGCCCATGCCTGAACTGGAGCAGTTAAAATGTGTTCCAGTGCAGCACGCAGGGCCGTGAGTTCAGTAACCATCGACAACGTTTTGTGACCTAGTTTTGCGGTAATTTTTGTGCGGGTTGATGGGATCTATATTCCGATGGCAGATGACGTATCCATCACTGATTCATCCGTGAAAACGTGAGTGTAATTTTGGTAGGTAGTGCAATGTGTTCCAATGAAAAGAATTTAAGAGCAGGCAGAGGCAACTTAGCTTTGCTCTGGATGCCAGGAACGATTAATGTTATTTTCAAGCAGGCAAATGTCCATGGTGGCTGGGTATGCTCTGGTGGGCTCTGATACACTGCTGGTAATAAGGCACGTACCTCGGCTTCCGAGTCACAAGCCAGCGGATGGTCAACAGTCCTGGTCACAAACTGCAAGCGTGCACGAAGGAGTTCTTGCTGGCAGAGAACCATTGCAGAGAGGCGCCTACTCTCCCTGAGAGTCTTATTAAGGGTTGAAGTATTTTTAGGTACCCCAAGGCACACACGAAGCACTTTGGCTTGTAAGCCTTCTAGAAGCCGTGAGTTAGTTTTTGTGAGAGGCTCGAGGGCAGGCAAGCTGTAGCGAAGCAATCCCTCGCAGAGTGCATTGTAGAGCTTGATGAGAGACTCCACCGAGCAACCTCCCGCACTGCTGGAAATCATGCGGAAGATTGATGCGTACACCTCAAGCTTGTGCCTCAGTTGTCGTATATGCGGTGACCATGTCATGTTCCTGTCAAAAGTCACTCCTAGAAATTCGTGGCTGTCAACGTAAGATATCGGAACGCCTCTGAGTTTAAGAAGATACCGGGAGAGATCACTCCTGGTGAAAGCTATCGCAACAGACTTCTCCACTGATATTTCGAGGCCACGTGCTGCCAGAAAGGTTGCCATTGAGTTAATGGCCCCTTGAAGCCTTGCGCGCAAAATCCGCCGGTTGCTTCCTGAGCACCAAATGCATATATCATCAGCATAAAGAGAAATTTGAACGGATGGCGGCAAGCACTGCTCGATTCCAATTGGGGAAATGTTAAACAACGTCGGGCTTAAAATTCCTCCCTGGGGGACACCTCGACGCACAGTGTGAAGTCCAGTGTCACCATCCTTAGTAGACATGTACAGTGACCTGTTGGATAGATAATTGCAGAGCCATGCATACATTCGGCCTTGAACTCCGACGGACTTCAAGGCTATCTGGATATCAAACACTGCTTTAACATCGACAAACACTGCAATGGTGATGCGACGCAAGGCTTTGGCTCACTTGGCATGACTTACGAGGGCCAGGACATTGTCAATGCTGCTCCTGCCTTTTCTGAAACCAGACATCTGCAGAGGATATGTGTCTGTTCGTCAAGTCCCAATTGAGGCGCAGGTGCACCATTTTCTCATTGTCAATGCTGCTTCTGCCTTTTCTGAAACCAGACATCTGCAGAGGATATATGTCTGTTCGTCAAGTCCCAATTGAGGCATAGGTGCACCATTTTCTCCATAAGCTTACCGACACAAACTCAGTAGAGTAATATCGGTCTGTAAGAGTTGATGTCCGTGTGTACCTTTCCGGGTTTCAGAACAGGTACAACAAGACCCAATTTCCAGCTAGCCTCTAAACAACCGGACTCCCAGGAACTATTGAAAATGGCAAGTAGGAATGTTTTGGCCTTGTTACCCAGGTGAGACAGTGCTGCGTATGTAATGCCGTCAGGGCCAGGAGCTGAATCTCGGTTAACCGACCTAAGCGCAGCTAACAGTTCGGCCATTGTGAAGGGAACGTCTGTGCTAGCAGCATTAGATTGTGAGGTGTCGATGCAGCGTGGACGAAGTGCTGAAGCGGTTGTTGGTGCCGAAGTGATTTTGATGCAAAATTCTTCCGCTACATTCACAACACTAACACGCCGCTTGAGGGCTATAGACTCAAAAGGGACACCACTGTGTCGGCTGTATGCGAAGGGTTCGGATCAGGCTCCATATTCAAGAAAGAGGCTTTCGAGGGTACAGTTTGGAGCAGAATTTCTGCCATTCTCGTTTGGCCAATTTTTGTAGGTGTCTTTGAATTTGCTTCTACATGCACGCCTGGAAGCACGTATGTCTTCTGATGACTTCGTTTTCCGAGCCCGTCGTTCTGCTCTACGACGTAAGGCGCGGAGTTTTTCGTACTCAGCGTCAGCCACAGAGTGCGGTTTTGGCAGCTATAGAACTTTGGTAGAGGAACTCCGAACACGTTTCATCTCGCATATGAGATTTTCGTACGACGTGAGAGATGGTTCCGATTCATCAATAGCAGCAGCATACATCCCCCAATTAATGCAGCTGACTTCGCGCCTTCGATGGCAACCAGAGACACCATCGAGACAAATGTATGTAGGTACATGATCACTCCCATGTGCCTCCACATCTACGTGCCAATGCGCCGCGGGCAGCAACTGGGGCGAAACAAAGGTAAGATCGAGAGGCCTTGATGTTTTGCCGCGATATAAGGTGTGGTCACCGGTGTTAATTACCGCCAGTCCATTCTGATTACAAAGATCAAAAAGGCGCCTTCTTCTCACTGATATTTCCCCAAGATGGATGGTGCGCATTGAAATCCCCAGTCAGGATATGGGGGGGCGGAGTAGCCTGGATGATGTCGTGGAGGCGGTAAGTGTCGAAGCCTGCTCGAGGGTGAACGTACGCAGCAATTACGGTAAATGAAACGCAAGTGGTGTTCACAGTCACTGTCACGTACTCATTTGAGGCATCTGGAGGCAGATTATGCTGTAAGAAGGTCAGGTCGTTTCTTACAGCGAGTAGAACTCTTGTGACGGCCGCACCAGTGGATGATCGAAATACCGTGTAGTCGGAAAGCCGAATGTCATCAAGCAGCCGTGATTCAGAAATTGCAATCACTGGGAAGCGGTGCTTATATAAAAGTGACGGAAGTCTGGAAGGCGCTGGCGGAGTCCGCAAGCGTTCCACTGGAGAATGGTGGCCTTTTTTCGTATATCTTGCATTCTACCGCCACTGGGACAGCAGTGGAGCGGCAAAGTCCAAGACTCTCAACAGGGTTCGTACGGGCTTCAAAAGCAAAAATTCAAGGGTTTTCAAGGACTTTCGAGGACCAGAAAACACATTTTCAAGGCCCCCATCTAATGTTTTATCTGGGATTATTTATAACTTTTTCAATGCAATGCGAAATTTTGTTATTGCCCAATACCTAAGCACATTAGTGCACATTTATGTAGGTGCTAACAGGTTCGTGAATGCTCCCCCAGTATGATTTTTTATTCACAGTTGGTATTTATAGCTTTTTCTTTTTTCTCGCTGCTTTGCTGAGGCGGTTTGATTTCAAAACTTCGTTAATGTTCCCTGTATCTCCTGCTTTGTCAGCAAGAGTATCAACTGAAATTAAATCATAAAGTGTTGCTGCAAGGCAGGATGAACTATGTACATGCCTACCATTTGCACATAAAAGCAAACGCAGATGGAGCGTATGAGGCACAGCAAACATGCAATGAGTGGCCGTCCACACACTAAATGGAACATGCAAGGTACAGAAGAGAAGCCGGCTTTCACAGGATTGTATCCTGACATGGAGTCTATTGAGGAGTGCTTCTCCCAATTTTGCCTCGTAATAATAACTATCCTCTAAACTCGTAATTTCACGCAATACACTGAAACTTGATTGCTACACTGTTTCTTTACATTTTTAACAACTAAAATCCACGACAAACACTTTAAATTCTTGTGAAAAGACAGGGCCATTGGTTGTCACCAGAAAAATCAAGGGTTTTCAAGGACCATTTAAAAATTCCAGGACTTTCAAGGCCTTGAAATTGACACTTCTAAATTCAAGGACCTGTGCGAATCCTGCTCAAGATGGCCTGAGCGATAGGGAAAGACGAAAAGGGGGTTAGAAAGGCACTCAGTGTGTCCACAAGTGAAGATATAACTGAACAGAGATTGCCGGAGTTTGTTGCTGGCGGCCGTTCACGCTGTCGTTTCGCTGATGCCTGGGAACGCGAGGTGGCGGCTGCAGGTGTGGTTGCAGACAGAGGAACAGGTGTATGTACTGCCGTTACCAGTGGTGGGAATCCTTGTCCATATTCACACTGGGAGAAGACTTAATAGGTGTTTTGTCCTGTCCGCTAGGAGGCTCTTTTTTACGATCATGTGCCCTAGCAGCAATGGACTTGTTCTCGCGCTGTTCTTCAAAAGCAGCTTTCGCAGATTTGTAATCTGTGTTATTCATGCTCTTCAGCCTTTTCCTTCTGAAGAACGTTACAGTGCGTGAACGTAGACTCGTGCTTCTTGCCGCAACTGGGACATTGGAGGTTTTCCGCTGTACAGGCTGAACGGTCATGACGACCACCACGAGGGCACCGCTCGGGTAGGTTACATGTGCTGGCCGCATGTCCATATCGCTGGCACCTTGTGCACTGTCGCGGTTTTTCAACGTATGGAAAGACGCGGTATCTCGTATAACCCAGAGTGACGTGCTCAAGTGCCGTTTCCGTGGCGAAAACAACTCTCACATTCTCAGATTTTTCCCCTAGCCGCCGGGCAGATTTCACAGGTATTCTCTGGAGTAGGGCATCCGAAATATCGGCATCAGTGATACCGACCGGTATTCCTTTTATGACGCCCACACCACAATTGGTAGAACGAGGCTCGTACGCCTTCACCGGGATGGCGGCAATGCTGGTCACTTTCAGCAGACACTTGGTGGAGTCCCACGGCTAAGAGGTTGAGACGAAGTCCTTACACCGCTCAGCTCACAAACCAAACGCACTATCCTATCCCTGGACATTAAAGGAGCCTTTGACAATGTATCACATCAGGCAATACTCGAAGGACTCCAATTAGCTAACTGCGGCACACGTATATAGAATTACATACGAAACTTTCTAACCGATCGCACAGCCAACCTCAACCTCGGCCCCATCCGCTCCATCTCCTTTCGTGCCCGACCGCGTGGTACACCCCAGGGGTCAGTCATTTCCCCATCCCTCTTTAACCTTGCTCAGCTACAACTTCCGCCACTTCTACAACAAATTCCACACATACAACCCGCACTTTATGAAGACGACCTCACTATTTGGACCACAGGGGGCTTGATTGGGGAACAAGACGCCCTCCAAGAAGCCACTGACACCACCGACAACTACCTTACAGCCCGCGGCCTCAATTGTGCACCAGAAAAATCTGCCCTTCTTGTCCTCCAAAAACACACGCAAGGTCGTAAACGACAACCCCTACATGGCACTCCCATCCTAACCACCCCTACAATCACTATCCAATTAGACGGCGCAGGCATTTCTACTATTCATAAATTACAAGGAACGCTATTACAAATCACACACCTCATCAAACGCATTGCTAATCGTCGACAAGGGCTGAAAGAAAATGACCTCGTGCGCCTCATTCAAGCCCTACTAATTAGCCGCACCCCATACGGAACTCCACATTTGGCTCTCAAAAATAGTGAAATCCAAAAACTCGATACAACATCCGGCAAGCCTATAAATTAGCACTCGGGCTACCGCCGACAACTTCCACTGCCAAATTACTAAAGATGGGACTTCATAACACCTGGGACAAACTTCGAGAGGCCCATCATGTCAAGTAGATCGAGCGGCTCAAGCTCTCACACACTGGCTGTCAGGCTACCAACTACCTGCCACCCATCTACCCCGCCAACGCATCCCTCTGGAACTACGCGATCGCATCTCCGTCATGCACTCCCTTCATAACCAGGGCTGCCGACAAGCCAGGATTTGAATGCTTCGCAAGGTGCCTCAAGTCAAGCCACGAGACATCCGCTACGTTGACGCCGCCAAATATGCCGATAAACCAGCCTTCGCCGTTACAACAGTAGACCACCGAGCTGACTTCCGCAACAATAACTGGCAACGACTCCACAACTGCAGAAGAAATCACAATAGCCCTGCCACTACATCTCAAGACATTATCACCAGAGTCACAGATTCGCAAGCTCGCCGCCGATCACATTGCCCCCTTAGCATCGCTTGGTCCATCCCTAACCCTCCTTACCTCTACATTCTCTGGACCCTGGAACACGAGTCTCTGGAGGGGAATGAGGCGGCTCATGCTGCCGCCTGCGCGCATACCTACCGGGCGTTCCCCTCCAACACTCGTGTCACCGTCGGAAGCATACCATTCATACCTAAAAAATTCGAAGACATCCTCGAACGCCGCATCTTTCCCCCACCCCACGACAACCAACACCTACCGGCACGGCACCCTCCTCCACGCCATCCACCCCACCTCCTACTCCGCCACCTGCAAGTACTGTCCCCAACCCTGCATACTTCCACCATGATTTGTGCGTGCTAGTGCTACCACACACCAACCCTCCTCCAACCATGAGCAGTGGGAAAGCACCCCGCGATCAGCTTCGGCTGGTTGAAAGGGCCCGCCTGGCAGCGACCGCCCAGGGACTTCTGGACTGAGAAGACCCCCCATTGCCACTACTCATGAACCAATATAGAAATAGTTTATTCCTCCTCCTCCTCTCCTCGTAAACACGTGGCGAAAATTTACGGAGTAGGAAGAGTGGTCGTCGTCTTAATTTCACTCCAAAATCAAAGACCTGTAAAAATTCAAGGTCTTCCAAGGCCCTTGAAAATGCTACTTCTGAACTCAAGGGTTTTCAAAGATATCAAGGACCCGCACGAAACGGGCTCCTACGCCTCTTTCAAAGAGGAGCAGCCCAGTTGTCCATGCACAGGAGTTCCCTTCAGACAGCAGAGGGACAGCGGGTCCGTGTGTCGTTCGTCTTCTGTCTAAATTTGTTGCGTTTTAAATTTGCACAGCGGAGCCCAGTCTAAAGTGACTAATGTAACCTTGAGTTTGAGAGAGCCCTCTCTACGCTGGATACCCATAAGACTGTGAGAAAATCAGGGTCTTCAAATTCAGGGTCACCTCGAGAGGCATAGCGGCGGCGATGACAGGGCTGGTACAGAGAAAGCGCAGAGCAGCACCAGATTAGGTTGTTGAGTGGTCATCCGGCAGTGGGAGAATCCAATTTTCCAGTGATGTGGGCTGTGTTTGCCCTAGCTTTGTTGGATATTTCCGCAGCGCGAGGCATCGGCGGGGACACAGCTGTGCATGGTCAAGTTGAAGAAGAGGGCAGGGGAAGGGTGCTAACAGATGCTCCCGTGCACGTGGGACCCAGCACCCATGCCAAACCGGTAGCAGGACTGCTACTACGGGCCACAATGGTGGCCATTCCGTGAAGGGTTTGGCAAGAATCCGTGAGAAGGCAGGTTTTTTATCGGTGTAGGCGAAAGGATAACTAAGGATGTTCTGCAGTGAATCCGCACCACAGCAACCACGATTGCCATCAGGTCGAAGTTGGCTTGCACGAGAGCTGCCTCCGTTCCGACGACTGAGTAGGAAAAAACGATGATGGTACAGGAATCGTGTTTAGGACGGTGCACTGACGTCAGGAGAGGAACTCCAATGCCAACAGGCATTCACAGCACCATTACCAAAAAGTACACACAGAACACCTCCCACTGGTGATGCATGCTGTGCCAGAAGGCTGGCTTGGTCCTCAACAGCCAGGCTCCGGCTCATCCTCTCGATGAGCAGTCTTCACCGCCACACACTTGGCTGTAGACGGTGCACAGGGCAACGGCAAAGCACGTTCCACCCTGCTAAAGATTCTTGGGCGTGCAGTGCAGGTGCTCACGAGCTGCACCCACGAGGAAGTGCAAAGCGGACATTATACCCACCATGTGATGAAGGCATGCAAAAGAGGGTTTATGAATCAGGCTAATTTTTTCATGCCCCATACCCACAGCCCGGACCGCTCAACCGCCCTCTCGACTAGCCAACGCTGATCCTCGAAAGCAAAGAGCAGCAGGATACCTAGCTTCTTTGTGCTTGTTTTATGCCACATGAAAAGCTTGCAAAAACGAGCCTTTCTTATCAGAAATTGCTAAGTGTCCCCTTGTTATTCGCTGTGGGAACCATGGCAGCCTCCCATCCCGACCCCAGCCTCGCGAGATGGCACCTCTGCACATGTGGACAGGGAGGCTGCTGTGGAGAGTGGGAGACTGGTTCCCGAACGTCAGTTTCGGCAGGGCTGGTCGCTCACGCAACGTGGGGCCCATCCAAGCGCTGGGGCGGTCTTGGGAAGGAAGCGCCCAGGAGGTTGCCTTGGTCTCTTGCCGGCCTCCTACCTGGGCCCCGTGGAGGGATCGCCCCAGAATGAGCATTCAATGCAACCTGCTTTTACATTTTACGCCCCAGCTGTTCCAGCCTCCCCTGCCATACTTAGGCCTTTGAAGCAGGCAACGCCGAACGCAAGGTTCTCCAACTGTCAGCATTGCTTCAACCAAGAAGCTGGGCGCACTACTGGAAAGTAGCACATCCTGCAACCGCTGCATGAAATAATAGCACAGCCAGTGAAACAGTGTGCACACCACCGTTTTATTCCTTGAAATGAATCCACAGTCGGACAAGGCCTGCCTCGCTTCTTGGCCCCTGCAAGTGTGGCAAAGAAGGCAGGCAGGGCCGAGTGGTGGACTGCTTTATGGTGCCGCAAGTGCTGCTCAGCGCATTCGGTAGGCAAAGCTCTCGCACAGTTCCGACAGGTCCCCCTTGAAGTCGATGTCTATGCTGAAGTCCAGGTCCCTCTGCAACGACACAAGTGAAAACCTGTTCGCAAGTCGCTTGGGACGTGCACTATTCTATCACCAAAAGTGCTGCCCTAGAATACCAACAACTGAAAAAATATAAGCACTTCTTTTTTTCTACGCAAAGAATGCACTTCCCGCCATGTTAGGTCGCTCAGTTTGGCAATGTCAATCTTTTCCTTCTCTTTGAACACTACACAAGCTAACATCAAGCCCAACAACATGCCAACGACCTCGATTGGTTGTGGGGTTTAATGCGCCGACGCAACGCAGGCGACTGAGGCGCGCCGTAGCGGAGGGCTCCGGATTAATTTTGATTATCTGGGGATGTTTAACAAGCGCCGAAATCTCAAGCACACGGGCGTTTTTACTTTTCGCCTCCATCAGAAAAGCGGCCGCCGCGGCCGGGAACCGAACGTGCGACCTCGTGCTCAGCAGTGCAACGCCTTAGCCACTGAGCCACCGCGCAGCGGGCATGCCAACGACCTGCCGTACACCAAGCTGCAGGTAACAACTGGCACTGACAGTGGACCTCACAGCGTGATGTCGAGCTTAATGCCGCTGGGCCATTCACGCTTTCGTGATCGCACCTATTCAGAATACAGTGGAATCTCGGTGATACGAATTCGGTTGATACGAATTTCGTTGTGATACGAATTTTCGAAATTCCCCGGCCAAAATGCATTGTGTGCAATGTAAAAAAATTCGGATGATCCGTACGCATTTATCACTCCGGTGCGGGTGATACGAACGCGCGAGCAGACGACTGCGGCGTGGACGGGAGGCGGGAGTGTTGGTGCGACCGTGCGGCCTTGGTTGTGCGCGGGCACAAAAGCATTAGTCCTCCCCCGTTGACGGTAGTCCTCCTCGTGGGGAGGTGCTGTTCCCAACGAAACGAACGTTTCGCCCTCTCGACGCCTGTTCTTTCTCCCTCCCTTCTTTTATCTCCCGCTGCAATCTCTTCTCTCTGTACCTTTCATTTCCGCTGGCTGCAGCTCGGGTGCCTCTAGCTTCCTTTTTTTTTTGTATTATACTTGATTAAACCGCGGCAATCAAGCGTTCCCTCATTTCTGACGGCGAATACCCTCGCCATTTTGCCTTCTCCGCATTCCTCGCTTACGTCTATGCCCCGCGCTCTACCTATCCTGTTGTCGCCTTGCTGTGTTGCCTGCGCCACCTGCGCGTGGATTATGTTGAAGCGTGAACCGTATGGAGCGTTTTCTGCTCATGAAAACACGCCGCAGGCGCGCTGACGCCGCCGCGAATACCACCCGCATGCTGCGCGCGGCGGCAACATGGCGGCGTCACCGGCCGCGAAGTTGTGCGGGTAGCTCGACCGACCGCTTCCGATCGCTCTTTAAGATGCCACTTAAGAAACAAATGAAGTCGCTTGAACAGTAAAGGAGCTGATAATGTGGGCTAAAACGACACTACAAAGCATCGTCCGCAAGGTTAGGGAAAGCGCCGATCAAATATCCGCTACCGTGGTAAGCCTAAACATCTCCGGCGGGGCCAGCGGGCTGTCCGGAGCGCTTTCAAACTGCCGCAGTAGAAAAGCGCGTCTCCCCAATGGAGCAAGTCGGCAGGCTACCCCCACTGCCGCGCGCGTAGCGCATCATTTTCCGAGCGAGGTAGAATCTGACGCAGGCGTGAAAATAACGCACGCGCAACGCCGACGCGCACGAATTGCATGCCGTTCACGCTTGAGTTCGTGTGCGTGCGTCGCGTCGGCGATGAGCGCGCGTTCTTTTGAAGCCCGTGTCGACGATTTCGCCCCTGTGTCAGATTCTACCGATTCTACCTCGCTCGGAAAATGATGCGCGGCAGTGGGAGGAGCCTGCCGACTTGCGCCCAATGGGGAGGCGCGCTCTTCAGGGCGGCAGTTTGAAAGCGCTGCGCAGCAGCTGGCTGGGCCACCTCCGCGGCGGATATTTGGCGCGGATATTTTATAGTGCAGTTTTCTCTAACACTGTCAGCTCCTTTTCACCACATGAGCAATTTAGTTTACATCTTGAGCTGCGTTTTAACAAAAGGCTAGAAGCGGTCGCTGAAGCTACCTGCACCTCTTCACGGCAAGAGCCGCCGCCACGTTGCCGCCGCCTGCCGCATGCGCGGCACATTTCCATTTTTTTCTCGTTTTCTGATGATACGAATTTTCGGGTGATACGAATATTTTTGCCGCCCCTTGAGATTCGTATGACCGAGATTCCACTGTAGTTGAATTTGAACAATACCTTGCGAGCCCCTTTTCATAGTGTTCCAGGAACAAGTAAAGCTATTTGGAGTTAACTCCGAAAATGACCTATCAAAATCAGTTTTGTTTTAATTTTTGCAGCAAAAATGTGATTTTTGACACACGTTTACATCACCCGGGTGTGAAAAAAAGGCGTGGTCACTGCAGCCAATGAAGAATGCGTGCCACCCATGGTGCCGATCTTTTTTATCGCGCAACAGCTACTCCGCCAAAGCGCAACTTTACGTTTTGAGAAATAACTGACAGTGAACGTCAACAAGCATCAACCATGGAGTTCCGTTTTCAACTTCATGCCCGTTTTCCCGCATCACGTGCTTGTCCCAAATATTAAAAACTGGTGTTAAATAATCTGCATTTTGTGTTCCTGTAATTAACGCCTAACCAATTTTTTTAGCATAAAAAAATGTTTTCTTCGACCCCTAAAATCGGTCACGAACCCCACCTCCATCAACAGAATGGACGGCTGGCCGAGTTGGTACTGGTTCGCGACTAAAGGTAACAGCGCGCACAGGTCTTCTTCGCCTCTTTCCCTTCAGCCATTCACAGCCAATGCTAGCCCTTTTGTGGTTACGAAGATGCCAGGGCGGCACGCCAACCGACATCTGCTGCTGAGCCGCAACTGAATGCCAGGCAAGTGCGCGTCGAGCCCAGTCACAGCCACGTTCCGAGAGGACGGAAAGGGGACCCTTCAAGAAGCTGCCTGGCCAGGAGGACGGCTCGGGAAATGTCGGCAGCCGCCTCCTTTACCACGCCCTGCTGGAGCCACCATTGCACACCCACCTTGTTGCGGGGGTTGGGCTTCATGCTGAAGACGCCGGCGATCTCCTCGCCCTTCTTGACGGTCATGTAGTCGTCGAAGTAGAAGACGGTCTGCTTCCAGTGGGTGTAGGCCGCCTCGGGGGCCGTCGAGAAGCCCGTCCGCTTGTGGCACTTGGTGAACTCGACGTTGAAGAAGGCCACAAAGGCCTGGATGTAGTCGTCGCGGCGCACTTGCAGGTGGAAGGGCGACGTGAAGGACAGGTCCTGCACGCGCACCGTGTACAGGTCCACCTCCTTGAGCAGGCAGGCGTTGGTGACCACCTGCTTGGGGTCCACCACGTCCACCAGGGGCTCCGAGATGGCCACCTTGCGGATGCAGCTCATGTTGAAGCCGTACACGCTGTCCCACCAGTTGATCTTCTCGTCCTTGTACTGCCGGTCCTCGATGGCGCACAGGAACAGCGTCGCCCGGTCCGGGAACATCAGCCCCCCGGGTCTCTGCAAGGCATCCGTCCAAACAGAGAACCTCTTATAGCGCATGCACCAACACGCAACCTCCTCTTGGGGCCACTCCGACCCAGGCACTGGCTCATGAAACAGATGGTCGACCACAGAGACTATTCGTCCAAGAGGCGCACTTTTGAACCCCCATTTCGTCTGTAGTCGTGCTCTCGACGCATGAAACAGTAACAATTTATACGGTCCTAGCGATTCACCGAAAAGGCCTTTTTTTGTAGTGGCAAGGGGGTGGGTGCACCAGAGGAAAAGAAGTGGTGTGAGCGCTCTCGAAGCGCTGAGGCCATTCTGATGACATTCATTTCATTCGGTGAGGCAAGTACAAACCCTTTCATGTTTTGATTGAGCGCGTAACAGCCATACACTGCTTTCGCATTTATATCAATGGCACAGTAGTGTTTCGTTGAGATAAACAGGTGCACAGCATGACACACCACAACGCGTGCTTCAAGGACGCGAAAAATATTCTATGCCTCAAATCGTAGCCACTTTACCTTTCGTATTTTTATATGCCTGTTTTTTGTTCTGCTGATTGATATTTAACAGTGATAGTTTAGATAATTCGTAAATATGTGAATATGCTTTTAAACGGCTCAGTGAAGAGTCGTGCTGTGAAATAAAGCGGGCGACACAGTCGCCGGAGGCTGCTAACCGCCTGTATTTGGTGACGATGATGATGTTTTTTGGCACAATAACTTTCTGTTATAATGCGCCAAACACAGGGTAAAGGTTAACAGATGTTATTCAAGGTGTTGCGAAGATTAAAACCATTTTGAAAAAGAACTCAAAGACATACATAGCTAAAACAAGTTTGTAAAGCCAGTGTCCTAAAAAAAATTGAAAAATATTACTAACATACACCAATCACTAAGTAAAAGCATAGAATGTAAAGGAATACCAGAGGTATGTAATGCGTGGTGTCTGATGTTATGCCTGATGCGTGCTGCTTCAAGGTGTGGGCAGCTTATTAGACCATGTACTACAGTAGAGGATCTTTACAACAGTCCCACACGAATTTCGGTTGTTTTGGAATCAGGAAGCCGTGTTGTTAGCAGTGTGACCTATTCGCAGTCGACATAAAATTAAAAAAAAAAAAAGGTTTCTGTGTCTGCAACTTCTTTATTCACATGGGTATGGTTTCACTAGGTGTAACTATACCTATAGTTTCAGTTTCTCTGTCCTATGCAGCTTGCCAGTACACTGTAAATGACTTTCGTATAGTATTTAGTAGGTCCTGGTAAGGAATCTCAAACTCAGTTATTGCACAATGCTTGGTATCATGATGCCCTATTGACAGTTTCATTCTCTGGAATGCCAATGTGGCGTGGTATCCAACAAAACCCCAATGTAAGGCAGCACAGTCGATTTCTTTAGCATACCTACAGCTGCATTCTTTGAAGGGACAAGGGCGGTGGCACATATGGCGCTTAAAGGAGCACTGACACCAATTTTCAGCGTTAATATTATTGCACAGTTCGCTTCCTCATAGTTCAACTGGATCTCATTTATCGTGCCGACGGAGCAGCGCGCGGAGTGGCAAATGGACATCAGCGTGACATCTCCCTGTGAAGCCAAAAGAAGTGACGCGACAGCACTTGTCAAAAAATCGTGACGTCACTTCACGCGGGCGGCCCCACGAGCAGCAAGCGGGCGCAGCACCCTCTCAAGCGGGCACCGGTGATGTCCGCACACAGCGGTGAGGCCAGGCCGGGAGTCTGTCATATGCGCCGTTCGGGATGAAAGCGCGGGAATTTGAAACAAACGATTTTCAGGCCGTTCAATGTAATTAACTATCGCGCGCTGAAGTATTTGAAGTGCTGTTTCAGGTTCGCCAGACCATTAAGCATCGATAAAAGCAATTAAAGTGTAACATAAAATTTTCGTGTCAGTGCTCCTTTAAGGAATCTGTAAAAATCGCCACTTTTGGCAGTCTAGGAAGAATAAGCTCATGTTTATTGTGGCATCTAGCCGTCCGCTATCAGCCGCGCTCATCGTGCATCTACGGTATTGTCACGAACCTTGCATTGGGTTTGTTTACGTTTTGTTTTTACTGCCGGCCGCACTGGGCTTTGTTATCTGAGTGCTCCATTCTTTATCTTTCGTGCCGCATCTTACAGGCAGAGCGTTTTCACCCTAACGCCACGAGCCTCGAATAATCCTGCTCCCCATGTGATTCGATGGTTCTAAAAACAAGTCTCTCCCGAAGCGCACGCTTCAGGAGAGACTTGTGCGCTGAAACTGGTCCGGCGCTCCGCTTGTTCGTCAGCGTCCCCTGAGAGATGGCACCACCTATCTGTGCGGGCATGGATAGGCGCGCGGGCGCGGGCGGCGCAAACGTGTGCACGCGGGAGTCGGGACAGTCTCGTCGGAGACCCAGTTGGGGCTGGTTCGGTGGAACATTGCGACAGTGGCGGATACATGTATCTCACGTGGGAACTTTGTTTGTTCCCACTTGAGACCGCAAACTCGACCGCAAACAACGCAACGGAAGCTGCGCGCTCTCTCCCGGAGAAAAGGGCAACTCGTGGCGTTCTCTTCTACGGCCTTCGATACATCACACGCCGGGGAATTTTCTCCTTTTCTCCGCAACGTGGACAAAAAAGCAGGCATGGGTGCCTGCTCGCAAGCGCGTGCTCGGGAGGGTAGGGCGTTTTTGAAGCAATAGACGTTTGTTCTCGAGTGGTTCCCGTTGAAAGGAAAGTATTGAGGTCATCACTCAAACTCCGCGCACTCAAAACACAAAAGGAACAGCAAAACTGTGCCTGCAGGTACAGGCATAGAAGAGGTTCGTACACAGCACCGACAATGGCAGATCGAGAATTTAGCGAGAAATTAGCCGCGAAGTTGACCAGTGACAGCCGATTGGACAGCCATGGCCTCAATGACGTCGCTTAGGCCATGCCAGGGGTGCATAATGAGGAGAACTGAAGACAGTGCGGTTGGTTTTTCCGCGTGTTTCATGGTGATTTGCGCGCTCACCGCTTCACATGCAAGTGTAATATTTGGCTCAGGTATTTCTGGTAGTGTAAGCCAAGTGTCACGCAGGTTTACTTGCACTGCTCAAAGAGTGTTGCAGGGTCCCTTTAACACTGAACAGCCTCATGACACCAAGAAATCAGTTGAAAGTTTGCTGGCACATTAACATAAAAAGAAACCGTGCCTTACTCTTCATTTTGGAAACAGCTACGCATTAAGCAAGCATCAAGTAAAGTATAGGTACCCTAGTAGCCCATAGTAAACTTGGTGGGACACTCGGCGTACAGCTGATGCTTCTGCCATCTGAAGGCCTGTACATGAAAACCCCCAATGAACCAGGAAGGCATCCCAGACGCACCAAAGCAAAGGGCAAAGTTCTGTGAGATTGTCTCCAAGCAAGGACAGCAAGGGCTATGCTGCTGGTGCAGTTTGAAAACCATGAATTCGTCGAAAACTTAACGAGCCATTTTCGCATTATTGTTCTTTACAAATTCTTCGTTGCTTGTGGAAAGAACAGCATGGCAACCACGGGCGGATTTTGACCCTGTCTGTTTTATTTCTATCCTTGAAGAGTTCAAGACAGTCTGGAATTTTCATTTTAGGGCCTAGTTATTTTCTTACGAGATAGTTATGGCAGATTCAGATATGTACTACGGGGATCGCGTGAAAACAATGTTCTCTGTGAAAAAAAAAAGAAAAAAAGAAGCGTGCAAGAAAATTTTGAAGAACGTCATTCCCTGTAGTGTGCTCCTTAGACTACAACTGAAAAGTATTCTGAACTTGGTACCTTGCTAGGCTTTCCCCTACCCCTGTAACACTTTATAAGCGTCCCCATCCTCACCAGCCACTTGTCGCGCGCGTAGAGGACCGTGTCGAGCATGGACTCGTAGAAGAGGCAGTAGCCCATCCACTCGGAGATGATGATGTCCACCTTGTCGATGCCGGGCAGTGTCACCTCCTCCACCTTGCCCTTGACGATGGTGACCACGTCCGCGAGGCCGTTCTCGCGCACGATGCGCTCGGCGTGCTCCACCACGCCCGAGCACTCGATGCCGAACACCTTGGCGGCGCCCGCCTTGGCTGCAAACATGCTCAGGATGCCCGTGCCGCAGCCCACGTCCAGCACCACCTGCGGGGAGGGAGAGATCCACAAGGGCTGAGCCAATCGCCAGTGGCCGTGGAGCTGTATGCAGCATGTCCTTTCCGTTACTTGAGCAAGCATGCAACAAAATGCCTTCCAATGGATGTAATAATTAAAAGAGGCAAAACACCGAGTAACAATAGCTTTTGCTACCCTTTTAGAATAAACTGCCGCATAAAAACATAGATGTCAGGTAATGCACTCATAAATGATCATATGCAGAGTAATAAACGTGCTCAAAATAAAAGTATGCCCTTCCCGTCCTCTGTGACAAAACTTTTGCATAAAAATGCAAGACAAGCCGTCTATGGCTTCAAGAACACCATCACGTCTGGACGGCTCTTGCCACCCCCAAATCCCGACATGGACGAGGGCCACGCATTGGTGCCAGCCGATTCAGAAAACAAACAAAAGAGCTGGTTAGGGAGCAGCATGTAGAATTGGCACGTTGCTAGGTACTAAGTAAGCTGCCCTCATCTCACCCACCATTATTTTTAATTATCATGAGCCTTCACAAGGCCCCGCTAATTCGTTACTCGTGGGAATGATTCTGAGACTGGGCTAACGAATGACAGTGAAGACCACAAAGTTTTGCTTGAACGTCACGCTATACCATATTGACAGCATGGATAGGACAGGAGGAGGCATTCTTGTGGCAATCAATAGCAACCTCTCATCTTCACTCACCTGCCATGATGCTAACCTAGAACTCACGCGGGTCTGTGTACATAACTGTTCGGTGAAATCAGCGTTTGGCAATTGCTAAAGACCACCAGGCAGTCATCCACTTTTAAATGCAGAGCATTTCTTTAACTCACATGTAGCGTCCGCCGTCCGTCCGCAACAGCTCAGCGCGCAGGTGTGCCCGCTCTCCCACTCCTCTCCTGCATCACGCTACCCTCCTCGCTCTCAACAACAGGTCCGCCCCCCCCCCCCCCCCCCACACTATATATAAAAAAAATAATAGTTATCGGCGCCTGATTTCGATCCAACGACCCTGTGGGCGGAACGCGAGGTACATGGTGCTCTTCCCACTGCGCCACAAAAGCGACACAGAATCAAAGGGTACGAACGCGCCTTATATCCTTGACTCATTCAAACTACGTCAAGAAGCTGCTGATACACGGCAGCAGTTGCATCGATCTTGTCTTCACCAGTTGCTCCAACGCACCACCACTGCTTAAAGACCCCTTAACAGTACACTTTAGCGACCACAAAGCCATCGTTCTCAGCGTTCAATACAACGACAACAGCAACAAATAAATAAATAACGACTTACAACAACCTACTCCTTGCCTTCACTTCTTGCGTCACAAAAAAAAAAAAAAGAAAAACCCATCTCTCCACGAGGGGGGACTCGAGTCGCAAAATCACGAAAGTAATAATATATGAAAGAAATAATAATAATTAATAGTAATAAGCAATAATAGTTAACTCATTCACTACCACCCCACCACCACCCCCCAAACACTAACGTTAATGCAATACACCCACCCCCTACGCGACGCATTTACTCGAGTCCCCCCTCGTGGGGAGATGGGCCCAATTTTTTTTTTGTGATTATCTTATAAACATAAAATATAAATTTCCTGACCCATCTGTATTTCTTTTCGGTGACTTCAACTATCCGCATATCAATTGGCTTCTTTCAGCACCTAATCAATTGTCTTTCAGCGAATCCAAACAATTCCTGGAATTGGTACTCGATTTCAACCTCCATCAAGCAATAACCATACCCACTTGACCTGTTACTCACCAGTTCCCCTGATGACGTATCGAGTGAACTAGCGACCACAATCTTCCTCATACAGACCTCTCAGTTCCACCGAAAAAAAGAGCACCTACAACCAAGATACTACAACAGGGGAAATTTTGAGTTAACTTGCTCGCTTTTACAAGAACTTTGAAAAATCTCACTAACCATATAAATCTTGCCGACTTGATGATGAATCGGTAAGCCCCGAGGAAACAGCTGTCGCTCTGAATACCTTCTTCACATCTGTGTTTCACATACCCAATACCTCCCCTGTTGAACCTATACAGGACTTCTCTTCCCAGATCATGCCTGAAATACTAGTATACCTGGATGGCGTATGCAACCTAATCCACTCTCTTAAAATATCATCCTCGGGCGGCTGCGATGACATCAATTCTAAATTATTAAAAAACACTATAGAACTACAGTCAAACCCGACTATATCGAACCCGTTTACATCGAATTATTCTCTATATCGAACTATTTCTGCGCACGGAATGTAGTCTATGAGAATGTATAGCAAAAATTACGCTTACATCGAACAGAAATAGCAGCGACTACCGATATATCGAACGCCAGCGGCGCAAAAGTGTTCTCCAAGTTGGCTTTCCCTCGCGGCAGAGGAGATACCCACCGACACACCCTCGAAAAGTGGTTTAGCCCGGCGGTTCCTGTGCAGCTCCTTCACCTCGCTCTTTCTCCCTCTCTCTCTCGGGCTGTTTCCGCGTCTGGAAGCCGCCGTCGACCCCCTACATAAAAATGATCCTGGCCCTCCCACTCCGTTTGCTCAGACAGCCAATCACAGGCTGTTGCCACTCCAGTTCTCTCGTTGGTGGAGAGGTGCGCGTTGTTCTTTTTGCTGTTTTTGCGTTCGGAGTGTTCGAATTGTCGGCGTGTGTTGGACTTGTACTGTGTAACCGTGATGGCTAGCGCGAAGCGGCAGAACCTGCCTCTCTCCGTGAAGCTGGAAATTATAAACAGAGCGGAACGTGGTGAGAAAAAGTACGTCGTCGCCGCGGCTTCGCGGCGACGACGCGCTTCGCTGCCAGCATCGCAGGCAGCGAAGCTGCTTAAACAGAAGAAAATTCAGGGCTACTTCGTGCGGAAGTGAGTTTGTTTCATTAATAAAGTGCTTTCATAAACGGTAGGTGCTTTTATGGTGTCCAATTCTTCTTCATGCATATATCGAATTATGCCATATATCGAACTCGCGGGCGTTTTTTTGCGAGTTCGATATAACCGGGTTTGACTGTATTTAGCAAATTGTTCTACACAGGAACCTTGCCAGATGATTGGAAGAAAGCTAAAATAGTCCCAACTTTTCAAGCGGGAAGACGCGAAAGCCCCGCTAATTACCACCCGATTAGCTTAACCAGTGTTCCATCTAAGATCCTTGAGCATATCATAGCACCTAGAATCAATCACTTTTTTCTACCCTGTAAAAACACGGTTTTCAAAAGCATCTTTCCAGCAAAACTCAACTGGCTGAATTTCCAAATGACCTACAGCGGCAAATGGACGATCACATTCAAATTGATGCAATATTCTTCACACTTGTCCAAGGCCTTCTATCACCTGCTCATCAAATTACTCGCTCTTGGTATCCCCCCAAACCTTGTAAAATGGCTAACATTTCTTAACAGTTCACCTTTGCTAACAATTTCCAATCAGCCCTTACCAGCGTCACTTTCCCAGGGCGCCGGCTTATTACCTTTATTATTTCTCATTTATGTAAATGCAGGGGTGAGACAGCTTAATCAGATTTGGGAGCAGTTTTTGGAGCAGCGAAATCTCCATTTTGGAGCAGAAGAACCTTGATTTGGAGCAGAAGAACGTCATTTATTACGTCACCTCAGGAGCCTAAAAAATCAAATTTTTGGCGACTCCGGGAAGAAAAGTGCACTGGGTTTTAAACATACATAACACTGAAACAGCATTTCAATAAATTTTTTTTTTCTATTCCACTACCCTTTCACAAACCATTTTTAAATTCTGAGGCTCTATGCATCGATAGCGTGGAGAGCCGTCGGAAATATCAAATTGATGAACTAAGCAATTGCAAAGCATATTTACTGTCATGTGAATGCAGAAATTATTATTTTTTTAAATCCCAGACTGGGCTTTACGCACAAGTGTAGAGCCACGGCAAAAGTTGTGCAAAGCAAGGTGACAGTAGTCGCACCCGACCAGGCCTCCCATTTCATCCCCATGGTGCACGTTCACTACGATCGTAATTTGAGTAATGTTGGTTTATTTAGCCACCTCCCTCTTGGCATTAAATTTCTCTTCATATAAATGAACTATTATTACTAGCGTGCAATAATAGTCCGTCCTGCTATCGGACACTGCTTGAACATTTTGCGGCGATGTAGCCTGCGCCGCCCCTTCTGCACTGTCAATCGTACCATTCCCGCCGCTCGCAAGCTCGCTGTCAAAGGCAGCAATAACTAAGCGTTTTATAACACCGCAATGAGTCCGAAATTTCCTTTCAAGCACGCACCGCGCCTCACACTCAAGGCCGAAACTCATAAAATTCGCGGGCACCACGTTTCTGATGAACTCCCGTCTTTCGGGTCGCGCAACTTCCCGCAACAGACCGAACGACTAAATGTAAACCCAGCCACCCTCATAACCATAACCACGGTAGAAATCGGTGAAGAGCACTCTAAGTGAACAACGAGGAACTGCTTCGTTCGGCGGCTATGTTTCCCGATCTTCTCCGCACCAAGATGGCGGCGCCCCGCGATGTTGTTCCGGAGACATGGCGCTCCGAAAATTGCTGTTTTTTCATTCATTTGCACAAGTAGTTTGTCCCCTCAGTACACATAAGTATTTTTTCTACATGACTTTGCAATGGTTTTATATGGAAAGACTTTAAAATCTCACAGAATATAACATGTGCAACCCAACATTGTGACTTTCAAAAAGACTATCTCGGGGAAAATTTGTGCGGGTTTTTTATTAAATGATCAGTCGATTAATCCTTTACAAACAGCATCACCTTTGGGGTGGTGGAAAATTATGCTGTCAGTAAGCAGTTTTCCCCCGCCGAAACTGACGGGCATTAAAATCCTTGGCTCTCAGACTGTTTTGGAGCAGTTTGGCGCAATTTTTGCGTAATTCAAGCTTTTGGAGCAGCCCGGCGCAGGGAAAAACACTTTTGTATCAAAACTGCGTAATATGCGCAGCTGTCTCACCCCTGTAAATGACCTTCCCAGTAACATAAAACCACAGCTGCGCCTGTTTGCAGATGACCATGTTCTTTATAGCCCCCTTCATTCTTGAGCAACCCCCTTTACACCACCGCTTCATGGTGCGAAAAATGGCACATGGCTCTCAATCTCACTAAATGCAAAGCCATGTCCTTCACGCGTACACACACCTCCACACACGAAACCTACTGCATTAAGGGGGGACGCGGCTTTCAACTTCGGAGAAAAGACCAAAATATCGTTTTTTTGAAAGCCATATATTCGGCTTCTATGTTTCCTATTCTGTGCGTCTGCACAGTTTTTCCGCTGAAAAGCATTGCAAAGTGGCATTCCCAGGCGCGGTGACAAAATCCAAGCGCAAAAGATGGAAAAAAAGAAAAAGAAAAAAAAAATTTTTTTTTCAGAGTGCTGTATCTCCGCAACGGTGCAATCGGGCACGGCCATTTTGGCATCCTTACACTGGCCAAGCGATCGTCTCTCCGGTTCCGCTCGTCTCTTTTATCTTCGTTCATTCACAATTTACAAACGTCTCTTTTATCTTTGTTGTTTTATCTTTATTCACAAATGCACAAACGGCAGGGGAAAAAAACAACTCACAAACAAAGCTAGAAATAGATGCTGAAGCGCTATTGGCCCTCCGGTCAGGGCACGCTCAAACGGCCCTCTTGACTGGGTGTCGCTACGGCAGCACAAGATGGCGGCCACCTCAACGCCGCGCGTTTCGGTGTTCATATTCACTGCTTTGCTCGGCCAAGTTTCTGTTCAGTCTGTGGTATTCAACATGGACGTTATCACGATGGGAATGGAATGCCTGAGATCACAAGCCAGATTACGGGAAGTTGTGTGGCTCAGAACGCTTCGTGGTGCGCGTGACCGTCGCCAGACCCCGGAGGGCGACACGCGGTGTGCGCACTTGTGCTAGCGGTTCGCGAAGTGAACTTTTAGTCGGATTTGCGATGTTTACACGCTTTGTTATTGCTATCTTTGACAGTGGGCGCGCTAGCCTTGGGGAAGAAATGGTCGACGTGTGAAACACTGTGTGTGCGCACGACATAGCCGCTGCGTAATGGAGCATCACCTGACTGTGCAACCGGTTACGATTGAACGCCAGTAGTTGTAACTAGTGCCTGCGACGTTAGATTTATTCTCAAGAGCGACCTGACCAGCCATATCATGGATAATCAAAGTGTATGTGGCCTTACCGCCTTCCTTGTGCAACGTTTCCTGTGCACTTCCAGTAATCATGCAAACAGGTTTGTGTTAAGAACATAGGAATAACAATCTGTTCTCTGCATTAAAATACACCTTAAAGGAGCCATGAAGAGAAAATGCAAGTTGGTTTTATTCGAAAGATTTCGTGTTTTATAGTGCCCCCAGCGCTTGTCCGGATACAAACGGTGCTTTATTCACTAAGAAATTAAACATTTTAGGTTAAAATTTTGATTTTCCCGCTCAATCGTGCGTTTTCGTGGTCCCAAGTGACATCACTGAAACCGACCGCTCTGCAGCCTAGAGTACCTTCATTCACGCATCCGCCGTACAGGGTAGAGACACGTATACGCTGGCGCCGCCATTTTCAGTTGCTCGCTCGCCGCCGAAGCAAGTCATTGTGTCAAAACCGCGCTAAAATTATCGCCGCAACGCGGTTTACTGAAGAAGTTTGAATCATATTGTCTGTTTCGCGTTGCTAGGTCTCGTGGGAAACGAAAAGAATAACGCGTTGAGCCCGTTGGCCCAATTGCGGCGGCACGGGACCGTTCAAAGGTTGTCTCCACCCTGTACAGCGGTGTTGGTTTGTTCCCGCGTTTCTTTACGTTCCGTAACCTAGATGGCGCCACCATACCGTGGCAAGCGTTTGGTTTGTTTTTGCCCGCATTTAAACCTGGCTTGTTTTTGTTCTGGGAGAAAATATTCGTTCCCTGAAACAGTGCTCGCTCGACAAATGGGGTCACGTAAGACACCGTTGCTTGCGTCAATCGGCCAGTGTCGTCTGAGACAACCCCAAGCCCCGTAGTGCTGTGCAGCTAAACCAAGCATGCTGTGCGCAGTACGAACAGCAGAACGCATCAGTACTTCTATGTTTACATGTTGCTTTCGTAACTTCCACTGTTTGTCCCATCATCTTATTGCTTTGTAAAGAATGTGCCCTAAATTAAGCGCAAAATCGCTCGTTCATCTAGTTTGTAAGTTCTACCTAATTTGCGTCTGCTTCTGCCAGCCTCCGCCAATCGCAGAGCTTAGCTCATGTGACGACTAGGTTCTGTTGCGGGAAATGAGCTGGTGGGTCGCATGACCATTCCGTTTTTCCTAATTATGTAGCTTATTGAGCGAAGTTTACGTTAAAAGTGGTGTCAGTATGATTCTAACGAGACAATCTTTTGAATGAACCAAACTTGTGTTTTCTCTTCATGGCTCCTTTAATGTTACAGCATTGAACTGATTTTTTTAGGAAATTATTAATACGATGCATGCACCTATGGCTTAGGGCAGTACTGGCTGTGCTTGCGACGCAAATATTGGGACGCCTTGATGTCCAAAAGTAGTAAAAAAATATATGCTCTTGCATTGAAGTTGGGAGTTATGCAGAATATTATACCAAGCTTCAAAGTAGCTCATTTGCATTTTTGTGGTATGTAAACTTTTGGCAATGAACAACACCTGCACGTATGAGTACTAAGTTGCTGCTCCAGGCAAGGCTATAAAACATAAAAGAAGCTTAAAGTCAGTTTCCAAATTTAATTAAAAAAAAAAGAAAAAACAGAGTGCTTCACTTGTTGCCCTGGTGGCAACACTGCAAAGGGAAGTCGCCCAGTGCGATACAGCGATACCAACCAGCCAACCTACTTTGCATTGAAAGTGTACTCTTCACAGAGGAGCTGAAAATGATGTTTTGTGGGAAGAGAAAGGCTGTAAAAGGCACTCCAATTTCAAGGCAAGGCCCAATGTTCAAAAGGACATGAAAGGCTATCACCCTGACGACTTTTGATAAGTGCACCTTTGATGTTGCAACTTCGGAAGCTGTTTTCTCAAAACAGTTTTTTTCGCCACCTGTCACTTGTTCCGCGGATTTCTCCGTAACCGATGGGCCTATTTTGATTCCGTTTTTTGCATTGCATTACTTGGTGAACAGTTCAGGCCGTGGCACTCTTGGTTTTCCAGACTTATTTCTGTGAATTTTTTATTCAAATAGTCGATCACAGTCAACATGGCTGTTGTGCGTTCAACCTCCAAAAAACTGAGAACTAAAAAAAAACTGTGTTGTAAATAAAAAAATCTGTCACGACCTCGTCCCATTCATTTGGGAATGCAAAGCAGTTCGAACAAGTTTTGTACCGTGTTCTATAAGCCGCTCAAGCTCGGTACAAGCTGAAAACAAAATTTTATAAATAAAAAAGTGTTCAAAATATTACTTTGAAATTTTTATAGTGTTCAGAAGCATTTCCAGCTGCTGTGCCAATTTTCATCTAAATCAGTTTTTGAAAGCCATGTTGATTTTGATTTTGAAAGTTGATTATAGAAAGCCACGTCCCCCCTTAATTCGGTTCCCATTGACCACACATGCACTCACAAATATCTAGGAGTTCATCTGACGGCATCACTATCATGGGAGAAACATATTGAAACCATTAGTCCAGAAGCATTGTGCACATTAGGCCACTTACAACGTGACTTGCGATCTGCATCTCCTGACATAAAGAAACTCGCATATCTCGAGAAAAGCTCGAGTACGCACTGTCCATCTGGCATCCCTCACAAGCTTATCTCGCCAATGATTTGGAAGCCATTCAAAACTGCACAGCTCGTTTCATTACGTCACAAGACGCATCAGCGTGACCGCACTAGTACATACTCTGTCATACCTCCTCGCGCCTGCCTCCTACTTTTACTTCAGCAGATCGGGACACCCTCTCTTCAAACGCCTGTCCTTCAAGCGTTGATCACCATAAAATGCCGGACAATGGCGATGAGCAGTCATTTTATCCCCATGCCATAACACTCTTGAATGCACTGCTAGACAATATTGTTTCTTGCAGAGACCGCAAAACATTTCACAAAAAAACTAACCCGTTTTCCAAAATCCAAATGATACGTCACAACAGCACATTTACCTCTTGCGTTTATGGTTGTGTTTTTACTGCACTCGTAGAATTTGTCGCCTGTCATGTATTTTTATGTTTCGTTATGCGTGTTCTTTTCGTTTGTCTTCGTTATTTCTTGTAATCAGTGTGTACCTTCATATTGTTACATTGCTATGAAACTACCAACTTCGATGTAAGGTTGAATAAATGAAATGAAATGAAATGTTTGCCGCTTTTCCAAATTGCTCAGTTGCTGCTTAATATTTGTGAACTTCCGAATATGCATTTCTCGAGTTGAATACAGCTTGAATAAGAAAAATAGTCAATGTCCCCAACTTCCTACTAGCGAACCAGTTACAGAGGCATATGCAGGCTACAGCTACAAAGTGGAGCGAAGTCGGCAGTGTCGAAACAAATATGTGGACCACGATGAGCTGGTGCAGAGTTATTTTGACTTGGACATTACTAAACTTAATACAACAAAATAAAGCCACATTTTCCCGGGAAAAATCTTGTCCAGCTAGGTTTTCACTCTGCAAACTACATTAAGATGACCTGTCGACAGCCCAGTGCACTGCGCAGTTGCTGCCGTCAAGCCAATCGAGAATTGTAAGTCTCACAGGAAATGTCAGAAAATCAGCAAGGAAAATGCCGAAAGCAGAATGGCACTTGTGACTAAATGCCAAGCAGAGTGGTCGAACGTGCAGCCCACCTTGCCCTTGAAGAGGTGCTTGTTGTGGTACATGGAGTTGCGGTAGGTGGCGGTGCGCACCTCGTCCTTGAGCATCTCCTCGTGGATGCCGAAGTGGGCGTACGAGTCGAAGTAGTAGTCCTTGGAGGTCATCTCCTCGGGCAGGAAGGTCGTCATGCCCGTCATCTCCTTCTGGCACCGCCAGCAGTACACGGGGCCCCCCCCGCCAGCCACGCCGCCCCCCACAGGCCAGGACGTCTCCCATCCGCCGCCCCCCCCGCCCCCGCCGGCTGCCGCCGCCGCTGCACACTCGCCCACGTGGTTCTGCTGCTCAGGCAACTTGTGCGGGGTCACCTGCAATGGCGGCAAGGGCCCTTCTCACGCCGTGGGCCGAAAGGAGTGCACGCACGCTGAGTCGGCCCCAAGAAAAACACTCAGCACCGCAGCGCCAAAAGGGACGTGACATGAGCCGTTTCTGTGGTGTTTTGCCCTACTTGATTTGGAGCACACTTTCCAGCTTCTGGAGCCAGTTGTTTCGGACCACTTGTTAAAGGCCAACTGCACTAGAACTTTCGACAACGTAAAAATAATGTCACCTAATAGTACACACGAAAAGAGTGCGAAATACTACATTTCAGTCATGAACGCGAGCGACGCAAACGATTCACGACATTGGTGTTTTTGGAACTGAAAATGAATAGAAAAAGCGGCCAGTACTGGCGGCCGGACGTGACGTACGTGATAGAACGCAAGTGGCCGTGCTAGAACCAGCTGCCACTCAGAGCCGCTTTCAAATGTGCGTGGCAGCATCGCGTTTCGCACTGTTATTTCCACAGAAGAAGAACTCCCACTAAACCCAGGATAATGCAGTTAGGCAAAATTCAGACATTGCGTTGCTATCAAGCGAAATGCAGTAGACCGTACGACAGTTCTTTTTCCATTAGAATAACTGCGGTTGTTGCTCGTACTGTATCAAAAAGCAGCTTTGGTTAGCCAGCACCTCGGCTGTCACATCACCCTCTTTGAAGCGAATAAACCGCACGCGGGTGGAGATCAATCATTATTTTTACTATACATTACGTGCAAACAGCTTCGTGAATATCAGCCCAGTATTTTTCGCCTTGCTGCACATCGAGAATCGTATAAAAGGGATCTAAAACTATAAGCCGGCTACCACCGCTAAATGATGCACTAAAACACGAAAGAAGTTACCTATTTACCAATGTTTTCTACTTTCACTAGAGACATGTGCCGTAGAAAACATTTTACTTTCAAGTAAACTAAATCTAGCACTCTACAGACATAAATACTTCATTTGGAAATTGAAAAAAAAAATCAAGTTTTTGTTTATGAGAGGATCAGTTTTAGCTTTCGCACTTCGCGAAGACGGCGGCCGATATTTGTGCGGATGTATTAGTTACCACGAGCAAGGCTGATTTTGCTTCACTTAGCGAGTGAGGCAACAGTTGCACAAATGTTTTTACCCGCATGCACAACAACTCTAGTAAAACTTTAGACAAGGTCTAAGGGATGGAGGTGGCGTTGGCCCCGCCCAAGTATGGCAAATATTGGACGCCGAAGTGCAAGTGATCAAGCATTTATAAAACATTTGTTGGCAATAGATGCATTAGGAATGACAAATGTAAGGCAAGTGTGCGTGTCATGCTATTTCTTTTTTAGTAGAAATATTATTTTCAAGTAAAAAGAGTTTTGCAAGCTCCAGAACGTTTGCAAGTGCGTGAATATTTTGTAGGCTTTTAATCTCTTCTATTGCACTGAAAAAAAAAAAAGAAGCAAATATTGCTACCTATGCGGTTAGTTTGAAACCCGTGATGGCGACAGCGGTACAGCAAGGTGGTGTAGCAGAGAAACCCCGGGCGAACGCGTCCCTGCGCCCGTCGTTAGAGCACTGTGCAAGTCACCGGAGAAGCGAGAGCTCCACGGACAGGTTCCCCCGCCTCCGTCACAGGCCGCTCGGAACTTGTTTCGCCGACTCTCCGCCGGGTGCAAACGTCGCTACGCTTAGGATTTCGTCATGGTGATTTTAAGAGCATAGACTACTTATTTGGATCAAATTTGAACAGAGAAAAATTACAAGTACACACAATTACACTGAAAAAAGAGAAAGGGGCCACACAGTTCATAAAAGCACTGAGAGAAGCTTTTAGCTGATCTTCCACACACGCGCGCGCGCACACACACACACACACACACACACACACACACACACAAATAGCCGCATATCTGCTTTCATCGTTGCAAATGTCGATGCAAGACGACAGTAGACTTTCACCCCTGACAAGTAAATGCATTCCACTGCTCTCAGTTGGGCGCCTCGATGCCAGCGCTGCCGTGCGGCAGAGACGCACGTGAATCGATGCACCCGACTACGTTTATGGAACCCCATTGCCCTACTCCCAGGGCCTTCCAAGCGGAATGCGGAACCTATCTAGTGGAACCTTTCACTGCTGCTTGATTTTTTTTCAATTCCGCCAGGTAGCGTGGGCAACAGCAAGTGACGCTTTTCTGCAGTTGATGTAGTATTTTATTTGCCATCGCGAAAAACAAGCATCCATAAATTTTTAATAAAGCAGGGGTGAGACAGCTGAATCAGATTTTGGAGCAGTTTTTGGAGCAGAAGAACCTTGATTTGGAGCAGAAGAATGATGACATTTATTATGTCACCTTAGGAGCCTAAAAATTCAAATTTTTGGCAACTTGGGGGGAAGGTGGGGGGAGTGCACTGTTCATTCGGTTTTGCACGTGCATAACACTAAAACAGCCTTTCAATAAAGTTTTTTCTACTAGAGTATCACAAGGTACAAACTGCACTACCCTTTTTACAAACTATTTTTAAATTCTTAGGCTCTATGCATGGGTTGCGTGGAGTGCAGTTGAAAACATCGAATCGGAAACTAAGCAATTGTAAGAAATTTTTATTATCATGTGAATGTCGAAGTAATCCCAGATTCAGCTTTACGCACAAGCGTAGAGCCACGGCAAAAGTTGCGCAAAGCGAGGTGACAGTCGTCACACCCCACCAGCCCTCCCATTTCAATCCCCAAGGTGCGTGTTCACTACGATCGCAATTTGAGTAACGTTGGTATGTTTAGCCACCTCCCTCTTGGCATTAAATTTCACTTCAGATAGATAAACCATTATTACTAGCGTGCAATAATATCACGCACCGCGCCTCGCACTCGACGTCGAAACACGGCGAATTCGCAGGCCCCACGTTGTTTTTGACGAACTCCCGTCCTTTGAGTTGCGCAACTTCCCACAACAGATCAAACAACTAAATGTAAACCCAGCTACAACCACAACCATGGTAGAAATCGACGAAGAGCACTCTGCCTCAACCACAACTTAAGCAACTGCTTCGCCCGACGGCCATGTTTTCCAATATCAGGGGTGAGACAGCCTAAACAGATTTGGGAGCAGTTTTCGGAGCAGCAAAATTTCGATTTTGGAGCAGAAGAATCTTGATTTGGGAGCAGTTAGGGACATTTTAATACATCATCTTGTGAGCTTTAAAAAATCATTATTTCAGCAATTTGCAAGGTCAAGTGCACATTTCAAACAGTTTTGAATACACAGAACACTCAAACGGCCGTACCTGAAAGTTTTTAAGAGTATCACAAAGTACTAACTGCACTACCTTTTTCCTAACTGGTGATATTGCGTTGCGCCTGCACGAACACTGACAACAAAAACTGCCGTTAAAACATTAGAGAGTTTTAGCAGTCCGTCTGTTCTGTTGGTCACTTTGTTACCGGGTTGGACCGGACGGTCTGCGCCTGCGCGCGCGGAAGGGTCGGAGAGGCGCGACAAGGCGAAGGCAGGTCCGCGGAACTAATCCCCCTACGGTACGAATGCCCAAGTGCCCAGACGAGTCCCGGTGAGCACGGTAACCTACGTACACGACGGAACAGACGGACTGCTAAAACTCTCATCAAATTTAAGGGCTCCGCAATTGTGGCTTTTTTTTGCTGTTTTAATGCTAGAATTATTATTTTTGTAATCCCAGGCTGCGTCGTTCAAACAACTGTAGTCACAGCAACAGTTGAGCAGCTTCGAGCTAAACGGTCCGCATAGCCCAACCAGCCTACCCGTTTCAGTCCCCGGGGCACAGGTTAACCTTATGGTCATTTGCGTAGCGTTATTGTTTAGCCACCTAGATTTGGCAATAAACTTCACTTTGCATACATCAAGTGTTTATAGTCGCGTGCTATGGCAACCGTGTAGTCCTGCAGCTATTGGGCGCTGCCTCAACAGGTCGCGGCGCCGCAGCAAAGCCCGCAACTTTCGTGTCAACCGTTCCATCCTCGAGGCTCGCGATCGCGCTTCGAAGCAAAGCAACACCTCAGCATTTTACAACAGCACAACCAGCCAAAAAATTCACTTCACGAACCCGACTTATAGGACGCGCACCGCGTTTTCGCACTCAAGGACAAACCACGCCGAAGTCGTAGGCCCCACATTTCAATGAACTTTTTTTCGAGCCGCCCATGGCAACTTCCCGTAATCTGGCACCAACCTCAAACCATATCCCGGGTTAACGTCACTGTTCAGAGCCACAACAGATAGAACGAATAGACTGGAACCCAGCTGATAGCGTAAAATAAACCAGGGAAAATATCGCGATACGCACTGAGCGCGTTACTAGCAGCCAGATCAGGCGGCGGCCATGTTTGTTGCCACAGCGATGCCTAATCGAGAAGGCCGTTCATAGCGAACCCGGACGGAAAGCGAATCGAGTTTTAGAAGCTTATCGCTTGCTTCGTTTCAGTCTTTCTATTTGTGCCATTTCTGTGTTTGCGATTGACCGACGATAAAAGCGGTGGAACGGGATGCGGGAGGCTTCTTCGTCCCCGCCGAAACTGACATGAGCATCAAAATCTGGCCGTTGAGGCTCTTCTGGAGCAGTTTGGCGCAAATTTTCGCCATTTTCGTGCTTTTGGAGCAGCTTGGCGCAGGAAAATGGAATTGTATCAGAAAGGCGCAATATGCGCAGCTGTCTCACCCCTGCAATATTCACCACACCAAGATAGCGGCGCCCAGTAACGTCGTTCCGGAGATACGGTGCTCCGAAAATTTCAGTTTTTTTTCATCAATTTGCACCAGTAGTTTGTCGCCCGAGTACAGATAAGTGTTTTTCTACAGGACTTTGCAATTGTTTTCCATGGCAAAACTTAAAAAACTCGCAGAATATACCATTCGCAACCCGACATTGTGACTTTCCAAAAAAACTATCTTGCGAACAATTTTATGCGGTTTTTTATTGAGTGATCAATCAATTAAACCCCTACAAACTTTCCAAAAAAAACTATCTTGCGAACAATTTTATGCGGTTTTTTTATTGAGTGATCAATCAATTAAACCCCTACAAACAGCATCACCTTGGGGATGCTGGAAAATTATGCGGTCGGTAAGCATTTTTTCCCCACTAAAAATGATGGGAGCATTAAAATCGTTGGCTCTCAGACTGTTTTGGAGCAGTTTGGCGCAATTTTTACAAATTTTTAAGCTTTTGGAGCAGCCTGGCGCAGGAAAACGAATTTGTATCAAAACTGCGCAATATGCGCAGCTGTCTCACCCCTGATAAAGGAACACTGCAAACATCACTCATGTATTGATTTTCGGCCTAATATTTGTGTAATGCCTTGTTTTTGTTCAACAACGTTGACAAGTAGGAACATTAACACCACAGCCACAGTCCCGCTAGCAAATGCGGCATCCCAGGAGTGTGTTCAAAGCTGCTTGCACACGAGTCACAGCACAAGATAAACGGGGCTGGAACACAGCCTACCGGTGAACCGGTGCGACTCAAGAAGCTCTGCAGTGCGGCACCTTCCCCTTTGCCCCGCCCCAGACTGCTCACCTGTTGGGCCACTAACCCTGCGTGGCATGCACCCCCCAGCGAGCGAGAGAGGGGCCTCCTCACCTGGGTGCCGTTCACTGAGCCGCAGCCTAAGCGCATCTCCTAGAAAAGGAAGCACAGGGGCTTAGGGCGCGGCTGGCGCCCATGCTGTGCCCACCAGAAACAGCAAGGCACGCTCACACTCAAGACGTCCGCAGAAGCGGTTCGTTTAAACGGGCTCGAGTAATCGCCGCAAGGACCACATCCCACACTGGTAATCGCAATGACGGAAATCTGCGCACTCTTTTTGCAGCAACCTTTTAAACGAACCACTTCGCTTCCGTGCTCGAAGCAGAAACATCAGTGACAATTTTTTGGACTGGTCGGCGTCTCCCTTCCGGCCAGGTGGGACTCCGTCACTTCAAGTGCCATGCAGGGGTAACAAATACACGCACCAGCAGATTGGCAAGACAAATAAGAATCTTGGATGCGAGGATAACACCGACACCAGTGCCCTTTGGCTGTGACTTAACACTGTGACGATGCCCGTGAAGCATGCCTGCCAACTGTTGGCTCCGATGCCACCTAGTGCAGAATAGAAAAACGTGCCTTGGGGGACCAGGAGGGTGTGTTCAGATAAGGACAGCCAAAGTGGTACCATGACCATTTTTTGTTTGAGATGAAACTTGAATATCGTGTAGAACACTTCATCCCCACCATGGAACTGGTATTAGTCTAGTGAGTAACGCCATAGTTGATTTAAAGGGACACTGAAGTGATATGTAAACATTGCGGGATTACTTGCGCAAATTGTAGTCCGGAGTCCCCAGGCCATGTTTCGACCACTCTGGGTGCGTTTACGCGATTATATTTAGTAGAAAAATTAATTCGAAAATGCTGTCCTCCTCTCTTTACGCTCGCCCATTTTCTGCGGCGTTTTCGTGTGACGTCGCGAGGAGCCGAGCTCGCAATTGGCTGCGCTACTGCACGGCTCCCCGGCCTTCAGACAGAGTCAGTCGGCCCAGCGTTTCGTCCGCTGGCCGCCGACGGGTCGTCGCAATTCGTTCGCTCAGTTGAAACGAAGCCAGGACACGTTTGTGAATGGAAGAATCTGCCTTTCTTTACTTGGTTAGTTTGTACACTGTATCTAGCTCCAAGTCAAGGTCGCTTCACACAAGCGCTGCACAAGCGCACATGCGACGCTTCGCTGACTGGTACGCCAGTAGGAAAATATAAGTCCTCTTGAAGGCGGGAGAAGAGTCAGCGAAGTCAATATAGGTACTAAGGAAATAAAATCAACTGATATTTTTACCGTACAGCGTAAAACTAGGGTGCGGGAAGCACTTTTTTGCGCTGGGCGAACAAGCACAGCGGTCAGCAGCACGACTGCGCATCTGCGAACGCTTTTCCGTCTACGAAATGCAATTGCTAGACGTGAGCTATTGCGGAAACTCGGGGGACGCTTACTGCACGAGCGCAATACAACAAATAGTCACCTAAGCTGCTTGAAATGCCAAAACTAAATAAAAGTGTAAACTGGTTGTACAATATATACCTTATATTACCGAGGCCGGCGGAGCCTGCTCCGTTGGCCGAGTCGTCTGAGGCGCTAGGTATGTTACGTAAGTGTTTTGCAAGTCACGAGTTCGAATCCCCACGGGTACGTGCTTTTTTTTTGTAAGTTAACTTTTTCGTTTTCCGCCGATGTTTTCTATACCTATATGTTCACCTTTTTTTGAGCCGCAACGTTCCTGGCTCCACGAACTAGTTCACAAAACGCGCGCAGGCTGGCACTGGCTGCGCTAGCAAGTTCTCGTTGGCGTGAGCCTGTTGCCATAAGCACCGACTGCTTGCAGGCAGTGGGCACAGGCCAGAATGAACAGACCCTTGGCCTGGTGCGAACACGCTTTTTACGATACAGGCATGAGGGAGGCAAGCTCCAAATATGGGGGAAAAGCGCATGACATTTGGGCGTCTGCGGGTACGCAGAGGGCGTTCATGCACTGCGTAGGCCTCGGCTAGTGAATGCTACGATTCCAAGCCGTCCTGGGAGGCTTATCTTCATGCATTTTTACAGCTGACAACATGGCAGAAGCGCGGTACGATGATTACTGAGTTATTGAGAATGCCCATCCAACAACGCCACCGGTTGTGTTTTACAGAACCGAAACCGAAACCGAAACTTGCTTGGTTGCTCACCTTGGGCATCGTCCAATCACGGTGCCCGCTCCTCCTAACGTCACAGCTTTAGTTGGTGCGGCCGCCGCAAACCGCGCATGGTAGTTTTTCTTCTTTCGCGCTTTGTAAAATAATTACCGATTTGTCAACCGGATAAACGATGAAAAGTGTGCTAATTTGAGCCAGTCTACGCAGTGCAAGCAAAAACGGGAGCTTGACAAATTCACTTCAGTGTCCCTTTAATAAAAAAATATTTCGAGCCCGATCCGGCCAGGCTACTTTCCACAAAGCTTGGTGTGGCTACTTTAGTCTTTGGAAGTAGACAGCTGCAACTTCCCCTTAACATTGAAGTGTCCAAACACAGGTAGGCAGATTTTGCAAGTGAGATAAAGTTTACTTTCTAGGAACTAAAAACAATGTTTTTCAGAAAGCAATTTAATTTATATCCCCGGAAGCCTCCAAGTCAGACAGCTGAAAAGACCAACTTTTTGCAGTTGGAACTTCGCATGTACCAGGTAAAATAATACCCCCTTGACCAAGACTTTCGCATGTCGAAAATTCTCAGTCGCAGCAGCGTACTTACTGGCATGTTAATGGGATCAATTACTAACTATTTGTGATTAATCAGCGTCACAAACATAAAATATGGGTTAATGAAACAGCTAAGGCAAGGCGATAAAAAATATTCTTGAAATAGCAACTTTACTCTGCAAAAGACACAAGCTGGAAAAAAACTCAATTATTTTAATGCCGTATGCAACAAATTTAACAATGCGTAAATATGACTACTCTGATGAGTTTTCTTTAGATATGTCATTTTATTTTCCTAAAATTTTTAAAAACAGCCATAATTATTTGTATTTTTTACTGCGAAGTGCTACTGAACTTAAAAAGGACATTAAAAAACGTGTTTAATGTGACCTCATTTTTCCACAGTAGAAAAAAATAATGCAATACATTTTGTGCTTTCTAGAATACTCAGTTACTTAGTACCATATTCATTAAATATTGCTAAAATTGAGGAACATTGTTTTTTTTAAATGACGTTGAAAGTTGGCCCTTTTTTCCAAATTTTCATTTTTTGTAGCACGTTATGGAGTTGTATTTCAAAAATGTTTTCTTCTAGAGCAATGAGCAGGCTGTGAAGTATTCAGCAGCCCCTGGTAAGTAAGTCTAAATTAAATAAACAGACAGCTTAGCCTCTGGCCTACGTGTAAAAAAAACTTTTTTTTTTAGAAGTCCACTTTTGAACGACATTGCTCTCGCTACTAAGTTTGAGAAATATTTTCTCAAACAATATAAACATGACAAGTTCAATTTTTCTGAATGCAGCCGAAAAGTGTGGAAATATTTGGTAAAAAAATTAAGAGCCTTCGGAAAAATTTCCGCTTCTTGTTACAGGTGCCTAAAGTTGCCACACCAAGCTTTGTGGAAAGTAGCCGGGCCGGATCGTGCTCGAAATATTTCTTTTATTGAATCAACAATGGCGTTACTCACTAAACTAATGCCAGTTCCATGGTGGGGATGCAGTGTTCTACACAATATTCAAGTTTCATCTCAAACAAAAAATAGTCATGGCACCACTTTGGCTGTCCTTATCCGAACACACCCAGGAGAGAGCGTGACGCCGCCAGCCGCATATTCTCGCACACACACTGCCCCCCGAATCCCCAATAAGAGCCCCATGTGGCATGACCATGTGCCACATCATTTAGGCACAACTTGTTCGCAGCAATTTGAAAGAGCTCCCCCTCCTCCAATGTTTCAGCCAAGCAGCCATCTGTGCCGCTGAAATCTTTGGGAGAGCACGTGGGCGAGCACCGGCCATAATGGCTAGCTTTGGCTGGCCCGCATGGCTGGCGATCACGCCCGTGCTCGAGGACTCCGATTTTTGCTGCATGCAGCATCGCGCGACCTCTCAAAAAATTTAGCCGAGACTGTCCTCTCTCGCACTCGTCCCATCGTGCAGTAGAATTTCACACAAGAAAGCATCAAAGGTGCTGAGAAACTTTGTTCCCATCCGACTTCAATCACCCCCACAGGAAAACAGCCGCCTTAAAAGGACTGCCTTGGACAAGCTACTGCTGTCTCCACGTTTATCACTGCCATGTTTGCCCAAGTGTGGAAAAGTTTAGGGTAACGCAGAAAAAGAAAAATCCAAGAAAAAGAGATGTGCCCCACTCCCTCACCCATCAGCGCTCAGCCAAAATTGCTGCACCTAGACACCTGAAATAACGGAAGTACATTTGTCGCATGGCGTAAGGGCTCATTAAGGCGGGATTTTTGGAAATTTCAATCCTGAGTCAAGGAAAAGGGGGTAATTGTGTTTTTATACACTTGTGATCCCTATCGAAGTGCTTTTTGCCAATGTGTGTGGCCCTTAAAGGCCCACTGCACTCAAAATTTTTTTTTTGTCCAAATTTGATCGAAATAAGCAGTCTAAGCTCTTAAAATCACCCTTGGCTTCGTAATCTTAAGCTTCGTAAGCACACAGCACTCTAGGTACCGTCGTTCAAAGTAGCTCCGTGCAGATGACGTTTGCCCTGGCGGAGAGTCGCCGAAACAAGTTCCGAGCGGCCTGTGACGGAGGCTGGGGAACCTGTCCGTGGAGCTCTCGCTTCTCCGGCGACTTGCACAGCACTCTAACAACGGGCGCAGGGACGCGTTTGCCCGGGGTTTCTCTGCTACACCACCTTGCTGTACCGCTGTCGCCATGACAGGTTTCAAACTAACCGCATAAGTAGCAATATTCGCTCTTCTTTTTTTTTTTTCAGTGCAATAGAAGAGAATAAAAGCCTACAAAATATTCAAGCGCTTGCAAACATTCTGGAGCGTGCGAAACTCTTTTTACTTGAAAATAATATTTCTACTAAAAAAAAAAAAAAACACGCACTCACTTGCCTTACATTTGTCATTCCTATTGCATCTATTGCCAAAACAAATGTTTTATGAATTCTTGACCACTTCCACGTCCAATATTTGCCATATTTGGGTTGGGCCAACGCCACCTCCATTTAGACCTGTCCAAAGTTTTGCGACCTAACTAGGGTTGTTGTACACGCGGGTATAAACATTTGTGCGACTTTTGCCTAACTCGCTAAGTGAAGCAAAATCAGCCTTGCTCGTGGTAACTAATACATCCGCACAATTATCGGCCGCCGTCTTCGCGAAGTGCGAAAGCTAACAAAACTGCTCCTCATAAACAATAAACTTTATTTTTTTCAATTCACAAATGAAGTATTTACTCTTATAGAGTGCTAGATTAGTTTACTTGAAAGTAAAATGTTTCCAACAGTGCATGCCTCTGTGAAAGTAGAAAACAGAGGCAGATAGATAACTTTTTCGTGATTTAGTGCATCATTTAGCTGTGGAAGCTGGCTTATAGTTTTAGATCCCTTTTATAATTTGATTCTCGATGTGCAGCAAGGCGAAAAAATATGGCACCGATATTCACGAAGTTATTTGCACGCAATGTATAGTAAAAATAGTGATTGATCTCCGCCCGCGTGCGGTCTATCCCCTTCAAAGAGAGCGGTGGGACAGCCGAGGTGCCGGCTAACCAAAGCTGCTTTTCGATACCGTACGAGCAACTAGCTTTGTAAATCACTGGCCCGCTTTTTCATCGCAATGCCAAGGATTGCTACAACGGCCGTTGTTCTGATGGAAAAATAACTGCCGTACGGTCTACTTCATTTCGATTGATAGCAACGCGATGCCGGAAGTGCGCCTAACCACATTATCCTGGGCAAACATTAGAGGGAGTTCTGTGGAAATAACAGTGCGAAACGCGATGCTGCCACGTGCATTTGAAGGCGGCTCTGAGCAACCGCCGACTATAGCGCAACCGTTCTGTGCCATCACGTACGTTATGGTGGCTAGAAGGGGAGGTGGCAGCTTTGGCCACCAAGGAGTGTAGCAAGCCATCATGCCAGCTGTCATCACTCAGATGGGTCTCGCGCCGGACGGCCGGACGGCTTCGCGTGCGATACGTGCACCTGAGATTTATTTGCGTGACATTTAAACTGCGCTGAATTGCACAACGCCTGCTCATCGCATATCCTAAGAGCTAAAATGTTGAAAAATAAAAACTGTTTCTTCGATACCTGTCTCATCCGATCAACGTATCTGGCGATGACGGGCGCAATCTGTTGAAATTAACCACTCGCCCTTGTGCCTAATTGTAATGAACACATTTTTTAAAGCAGCCTGTTAGCGAACGCGCACAACATCGAAACTTAGTCAGCTTTCCAGTGATCCTAAGCAGAAACAGCGCATATTCTGGGTAGCAGTAACAACTAAACAGTCACGCATGAGCTGCTACTGTGGCAAGTATCGTAGCGGCTTGGAAAACGTGCTTTGCAATGCCAGTTAGGAGGGTTCGCCGTTCGCACACAAGAGAGATGGCGGCAGCACATCCGGGACACCGATGCGCCCGCGCGCGAAGCAGACGACCCAAGCCGCACTCGGCCAATCCAATCGTGCCGTGGCATCACGTGCGCCCAACGTCCAACCAGGCCACTGAGTTTCACTTTTTTTCAATGCTTATTTTCTCTTCGCCGAGTGGGCGAAGCGGGACAGCAGTGGCGGGAGATTGAGGTAGGAAGAGCGCTCTTTCAAACGACACCGCATGGCGCCTGTCGCTCCAGGGGGAAAACGGCTGCGCGCCGTGACAAAAGTACCATTTTAGCGTTTGCTTTTGCGCACATTGGGCTTGCGCAAGTGTTTTGAATTGTTACTGCTGGCTGAAATACTAGTTCCTGAGGCTTGAAACTTAGCAGACTTAGGCAGAAAGACTTGAGGATTCCGAAAACGCCACTTCCAAAAAATCGATTTTTTCGCCAATTTTTCGTCCCAAAGACCCGTGTCCCCCCTTAACCAGAGCTTTCAGGATCTAGGACATTTCGGTGCAGGACTTTCGGTGACTGAATTGTCGGGTGCATGCTTATTTGAAACAGCTTTCATATTTTTATTGCCACATGTGTGTTACGGACAACAATCTAGTGATTGCACTTTTAGGTGGATTCTGTGTTTGATTTTTGCCAGTTATTTTTGGAAATTAGACATTTGTATATTTTTGTTTAGTACCTCTTTCAGAGAACATCTGTTATGCAGCTAACTGATAGCATTATTTTGCACGTTTTCGTTTTAATTTGCGACAAGACGTTAATTTATACTCGCTCTCTTTTGCGGCATCAGCCAAGGCAATTAGCTGGCATCTACGATGGCATAATGCATTATTTATGCATATTTTTTCCGAATAAAAGGCACACTCTCACTGTCCAAACAAAGCAGCTTTACAAACATTCGGCTGCCCCCAGATATCTTATGAACAGTTTTATGTAGGCTGCGCTGTCACGCTAAAATGAATTTGCAAACACAGTTGGCGCCAACTTTTTGTAACGAACAAGTGACTGATATTGTCATGTACGAAGAACGAGCCATTCTGACAGCAGCTTCTGTATTTCCCAAATGCCAAAGAGCTCGGGGTGTGCCTAAAAGTGGCAGCAGTGCCACCACCCGTGTTCGGGCAAACGTTTCATGTGAAGTTCTTTTTCTCAGCAGCCCCGCCTTCAAATTGCAATCTCCCCAGATATCTTTTTGCGTCATATTATTCTCAGTTTCCCCTGAAAACCTCATAGACCTAGTGGAGTTACGGTTTCCGAAGCGTCACCGCATTGATGTAAGAAAAAGCGATACATTCACCATGAGCTCGCACAACCTGTCTAATACGCTACAAATAGCTACCCAAAAGGTCCCGAGGAACAAGCTTGCTGGCGTCGCTGTCATGCGGACGGCGCCCCCTCTCCAGGAATCACTCCTTTCGTCGCCCCACCGGCAATTAACCCTTCGAGTAGAGCCCACCCTAGACATGGACATTCCTCGCTTCCTCCGAGGGGCAAAATGAGTAGAGCTGGGACAGTCGTGTGCAAGTTTTCGAGGTCCAGTTTACACACTGGAGAAGCACCAAGGGAGCTGGCATTCGGTGCCAGCCCCCTGCCCCCACCCCTTTAGCGACGCCACTGTAAGCGCGATTGTTGATTAGGTCGTCAGGAGACCCGACACAGAATGCCACGAAGACAAGGTTGATGAAGAAAATATTTAAAACAAAATGCACACGCCCTTAAAGGCCAAGTGCACTCAAATTTTTTTTTGTCCCAAATAAGCAGTCTAAGCTCTTGAAATCACCTTGGCGAAATCCTAAGCTTCGTAAGCACTCAGCACACTAGGTACCGTCGTTCAAAGTAGCTCCGTGCAGACGACGTTTGCACCTGGCGGAGAGTCGCCGAAACAAGTTCCGAGCGGCCTGTGACGGAGGCTGGGGAACCTGTCCGTGGAGCTCGCGCTTCTCCGTCCACTTGCACGGCGCTCCGCTGGGCGCAGGGATGCATTCGCCCGGGTTTCTCTGCTACACTACCGCGCTGTACCGTCGTCGCCATCACGTTTGAAACTAACCACATAGGTAGCAATATCCACCTTTTTTTCAGCACAATAAAAGAAATTAGAAGCCTACAAACTATACGCGTGCTTGCAAACGTTCCGGGGCTATCAAAATTCTTTTTACTTGGAAATAATATTTCTACTAAAAAAAAAAACACGCACACACTTGCCTTACATGTCATTCCTATTGCATCTATCACAGAAAAAAAATGATGTTTTATAATTTCTTGACCACTTGAACTTCTACGTCCAATATTTGCAATATAAGCGCTGGGCAAATGCTGCCTCCATCCCTTGAACCTGTTTAAAGTTTTGCGACCTAACTAGAGTTGTTGTACACGCGGGTATAAACATTTGTCGACCTTTTGCCTCACTCGCTGAAGGAACAAAAATCAGCCTTGCTCGTGGTAACAAATACATCCGCACAAATATCGGCCGTCGTCTTAGCGAAGTGCGAAAGGCTAACAAAACTGCTCCTCTCATAAACTTGATTTTTTTTCAATTCCCAAATGAAGCGTTTATTTTTCTAGAGTGGTAGACTTAGTTTACTTGAAATTGAAATGTTTCAACAGCACAGTGAACGTAGAAAACAGCGGTAGACACGTAATTTTTTTCACGTTTTAGCACATCGTTTAACTGTGGAAGCTGGCTTATAGTTTTAGATCCCTTTTACAATTAGGTTCTCGATGTGCAGCAGGGCAAAAAATACTGGGCTGATATTCACAAAGCTGTTTGCGCATAATGTATAGTAAGAATTATTCCCTGCGGTTTATTCCCTTCAAAGAGAGCGATGTGACAGCCGAGGCGCCGGCTAACCAAAGCTGCTTTTCGATATCGTACGAGCAACTAGCTTTGTAAACCAGGGCCCGCTTTTTTACTCGCAATGCCAAGGATTGCTACAACAGCCGTTATTCTGATGGAAAAATAACTGTTGTACGGCCTACTTCATTTCGATTTTGAACTTAAAACAACAACAGCCGTTATTCTGATGAAAAATAACTGTTGTACGGCCTACTTCATTTCGATTTTGAACTTAAACAACAGCGCAAATGACAAGGACTAAGAAAGAAGCACAGACAAGCGCTGCTGAAACAAACGCTTGTCTGTGCTTCTGTCTTAGTCCTCGCTGTTGTTTAAGTTCAGAATGAACCAACTGGCCCCAGTCGAGATGCTAATTCAGTTCATTTCATTTCGATTGATAGCAACGAGATTTCGGAATTGCGCCTAACTCCACTGTCCTGAGGAAACATTAGTCGGAGCTCTTCTGTGGAAACAGCAGTGCCAAACGCGGCGCTACCACACACATTTGAAGGCGGCTCTCGATGCCCTTTTACTATAACGCATATCTGAATATTGGGAAGGATATGGCTGGGAAACCTACCGAAATATCCCTCCAGGTCTGAACAAACATGGTGTAACTGTATTTTTACCATACACGAGGCTCGTTTTTGCTCAATAAGCCCCCATACTGGTTAGAAGCCAGGTATAAAACCAGCACGCACCTATACAGAGTAGGTTACTTGGAACTCAACCTACAGTTTTTGCTCCCCATAGTGCCTGTCGGAATACTTCCATGCCACCACAACGTAAAGTGAATTGATGAATACGTTGGAGTGTTTGGTACGGTTGCAAAAACTGTTTTACCTTACGTACGATTACAGGGAATCGCAATGCCCAGAAGGCCTTGAATTTGTTTTGGTCTTGCATTTTTGCCGGTTTCGCTTATTAGAACAGACTCTGGCTGTTCCCTTTGCTTGAAAGATTGCCGAATAAAGAAGCTGTCGCCACACTCCGACGCTTCGCGCTCCGCACAGGACTGGCTTCACAGAATGGGGCGACGCCAGCAATGTTGTTTCTTCCACAGCGGCATCAAAAGCTATAGGGCATCTGTAGGGGCTAGTTGGTTCTGCATAACTTGAATGGAGAGCGTTTAAACTTTGACAGTAAACAAGGACGAGAAAGACTACATTGCGCTTCGCCCTGTGTTGTAGTCTTTCTCGTCCTTGTTTACTGTCAAAGTTTAAGCGCTCTCCATTCAAGTTATCAAAAGCTATACTTGAAATCCCGCCTTGAGCTAGCGTATGTGATTTTAAGTCTTTTATTATGACAAAACATGGTGCATGCACAATATCTGGTGCGGACAAGCATCAAAAGTAAACCGCGCACAAAGAAACAGCAGGGCAAGCGACACCCGAGAGAAGCAGACAATTGCGAGAATCCCTAAGCTCATGTCACGGAGGCGTGCTTTGCAGCGCCGCCCGTGGTCGAACTCACCGCCAATACAATAAAAACAAAGTAACAAATTGCAGAGCAAAAAAAAAAACAAAAACAAATAAAATGTCACTAGTGTTCAGTTGGCCAATTTGTGCAGACTGGCAGGACCCCAAGGCCAGCCTTTGTTCGCCTCACTAGGCACAGCTACTGGGGACCCCATTACAGTTTGCCCAGGCGGTCCAACGTTTGGTCGGGTATGCACCGGATGAACAAGTGGCGCAAGACCAAATCATTGGCTATGATCACCCGCACAGGACCAGTGTCGAGCCATTAGCGTCAGTTCCACAGGCCTCGAAGGGCACAACAGGCACCCAAGTGGATCCACCACCAATTACTCTGGAGCGCAGGCAAGATAGTCCCAAGAAATTTCACTAGCCTGCCGTCCTTTTGGTGATGAAAGCCTCAGGCAGGCAGCACACCAGTGCCCACTTAGTATACCATAAAATCTAAATTGCTGCTTCCCTAGCTTTCCCTGAAATCTTCGCATCCTTTTTCCGCTATGAATAAATTTAAGGTCTGTGAACGCCTCAAATCATCTGCTCACCGCCTACAAGTGCCGTGCAAGCACACGCTTTTTTTTTTACTTTTAATTGCTAGAAAAAAAAAGTACAATTCAGGCAAGAAAAAGCAATAACATAATTTGGCAATAAAAATTTATTAAAATGCCTCAATGGCAAATGCAGTGAGAGGGCGCCGCGGTCGACCAGTGTGCTGTTTTTCCCGCGCTGTCAAAAACCGCTGCGGCGACACACCGCTGTAATGCAAAACTGGCCCGGACAGCTGACGGCACAAGGAGGTGTACGCAGCGCTTAGAGTAACACGGCAATTAGAGAAGCCATACGAACTAACTGGACAGCATGGGCACAAACAGCACAAACCAGGACAACATTTGCATGGGGATCAGCCTGCGTTCGCGCTGTCCACTGCGTTCGTGTGTCCTCTCCAACCATGCAACCCGAAGCGCAGCGTACAATAATGCAAAACCCTACAGGAGGTACTTTTGGCCCTCTACTTCAGAAGGAACAAGTTTAAGTCCAACCGTCAGTGGAAAATGGCCTGCGTAAATGCTACAGAAAAATAGACACCGCTGGCAAGCCCTTGGGACTCGGCCACAAGAGCAAGTCATGGGAAATACACCACGTGTTGCTCAAGCTGCAGTCACGGCCACTGGTGCTCTCACGCAGCGGCCAACCAGGCGCAAAACTGACGGTACGGCGCCGCGAAGAGTTCATTCACATCCGATGGCTCCGTAATCGCTGTGACGGTGACGCACGGGTAACACGCGGCGCCCAAGGCCGTTACATTTTACGCCGATATTCCCCGCTCTGAACAGTCCCACGTCACCGTGATCCACGAGGGAAGAAACCCTGGGACAATGAACTTGAAAATTGCGGCAGACTCGGTGTGCTCGCTTTTCTCACTCAAGAAAGTAACAGCGAATTCCGTTTCCAACGGCACGCTCCTTTCTGCCGTCCAAAGGGCGGCGGCAAGAAATGGCCGCTAAGCAGCACGCTCAACTGACATCGCGAACACACGCGGAGCCGCCACGAGGATGTCCACGGAGCCGTCAGCGGCTTGGCACGACGCAGTGACTGCTCTGCGGGCGCGGCGCAACACAGGACACTGGCGGCGCGCCGGCCGATGCACGGCGTTGAATGCCGGCGGCGGCGGCGGCTCGAAGCAAAACAAAGGAATCGCCCCCGACAGTGGCCACGCCGCACCTTCACTCGCCTGGCGCAAAAGCGAAGAACGGCAGCGCAACCGCAAAGAACCGCAGCTGCCGCAGCACTACCTGGGGGCCCGGGAAACCAAGGCGATCCCCGAATTCGGCCGCCGCAAAAAGACACCCGATGCCTTTTGCGAGATCATTCATTCGCGCCCGTGGAGAGCTCGCGTTGCGGGAGGGAGTGCAGTTCCCGCTGCTGCCGAAAATGAACACTCAAAGAGGTTCCCACTCGGCTGCAGGCCACTAGCAGGCCGCCCAGCAGCCTCGATTGTTCCACTTATGGCCTGTAGCCAGAGAGACAAAAGAGCGACTTACGTCCATTTGTTCCGCCATTGCGTCCATTTGCAGAAGCGCTTCCCACGTGGTTAGCGCTCGGTAGCCGGCTAGATTGTCCGGCTAGACTGCCCGCAGAACCGGCAGGTGTCTCTCCAGTCGCAACGTTATTTTCACGGGATGCTGTTTTCAACCATGTTTACAACCACAGCGTGTCACCGTCTGATCCGGGAGCGGTTTTTCCATGGCAGAAGAAAAAAAAGAAAAAAACTTTTCTTTTCTCGATGTGTTTTTCCCCACTTGATCTCACCCCGCTGCTCTCTGCGCATGCACTCTTCTAGGACGCGGTAGCAGATGACGGGACTTTAGGACGCGGCGGCGCCAAATTCAAACGGGAGGGAGCGGTGGTGCCGTAGCGTGTTTCTGTCTCGAAAACGCTGTTGTAGACAACGTTTATAGATTTGTAGTAGAGTGAACTAGAAGATAGAGTGGTTCAAACGTATACTTACTAAGAAACTCTATGGGTTCAAACGCCCATAGGGCCCATGTATTAAAAGTGAGGCAAAAAAAGGGATCGAACCGTTTAGGGGCGCTGCGACCATCGTGGCTGGAAAAGAAGGATGGAAAAAGGATTGAAAAGAAGGGATCGCTGGGAACCTACAAAGCAAGCAAAAAAGAGATCCGGGAAGAGAACTTTTATGACAACAATAAAGGTAGTGCGTTGCTCTTTGAGGCGCGGGCTGGCTGCTTGAGAACTCGAACTTACATGAGCAAATATTCGTCACAGGATGAGACATGTGTTGTATGTGGCAGGGATAAAGAAACAATCGACTACATAGTAATAAGATGCCAAAAGATTCAGCCGGATAGAATTGGGGGGAAAGTCCTACTTCCTGATGCACTGGGCTTCGCAATTGATGGAAGCATTAACTGGTCAGCAGTAGGTAGCTAAGTAGCCAAGTATCTAAGCAGCGGCTAGAGTATTGGTGGAAAAAAAGCAGGGAAGTCGATAAAATAACATCCCAGCCAGGGGTAGCGGCAGGGCAGAATTAAAAAGAAATCCGAGTTGAGGGACTAAATTTAAATTCAAACAACTAAGATAGGCTAGATGACGCACAGCGTCACCCCGATTCAAAGGAGAGGCCTTTCATCATCATCATCGCATAGGGGGGGTGTCCCTATTCGCACGCCCCGTAGTAACAATTTTTATTTTTAGTTCGCACGCCGCGTGCCAAACAAAAAATAAAAATTGTTCGCACGCCTTTGAGCTCCATGCCTTTGAGCCATGTTCGGGCCCATGGAGGAAGAAAAAAATTCCCCGCATTTCCCCGAGGGGAAGAATGTGAAAGTGCGAATGCACGAGTTGAATTTGCGCGGTTCGGTAATGTTCGCGAAAGAGAGATCACACACACAACTACAAAGAAAGAAAGATGCATTTATTCACAGACACCTATTTGTGTTGTCGTTGTACTTGATTGCTAGAGCGGATCTCAGCTTTGACATTTCGTGTCAGTACTCCTTTAAGCGGGTGCATTAGTCCTTCTCACGCCCGATTCTTGGCCAATCCCCCACGTGGGTATGTGCCATGTCAGCGGCCAGGCAGCGCGCGCCCATCTCCCCCCGTTGCCAAGGAAGACGAGGAGCGCGCGCACCCGCAGCTGTTGCTATGCGGACGGCGGCGGACGCTTCAGGCTGCAGTGCATTCGCACTTAAAAGTTCCTCCATGTTCGAGCCTTCGCCCGCTCCCTGTTCTGTGGCTTCGCCTGTTCGCGACCAGCGCGACTTGCGCTGTCCCTTTCGAATCACTCTGGTCTCTGTTGGCATACCTCAAGCTTAGCATTGTCAAGCTGCCCGCATAGCTGTTGGCTAATCTGTGTTAGTAAGCAGCTCAATAGTTTGTTAGTTGCAGCAATAAATTTGATAAACACGTTAGTAAACATGTTGGATCTGCGGAGCCACACGTCGAGTTGTTCTTGGTTGAATGCTTGAATTGTGTTTCGGTGAGTTCAGTGTTGAAGCTGACTTATATATCTCCGCCGTTTAATTTTTCTATTTTGTAATTCCGGTAGGCATTCTGATGTTGCTCCACCGGGAAAATCTCTATACCCCTGTAGTTTTTCTGGGCTCTATCATATGCGACCTATGCGACCGATGAGCAATTCTCGGAGAACCATCGTGTTCAGCGGTTGTGCTGCTCATTCAAATATGCATATTTCTAGAAATAGAGCGCTTGATACTTTATGTGAGTAAAGCAGGAACGTGCAAGATACTGTGGTGAGGAAAAGCAGTGGTACATATTGATTTTACATTCTGTGAGTGTTTTGTTTGTCTTTTAGAGACACGAAATGCGGGGCGGAATTTTGGCAGAACATGAACTTCTCAACGTTTTAAAGCCACAGTTAGGTAGGATATAAATAGAAGAAACTTTGGAATGTGGAAGATGTATCCAAATTTTGTCGTTTTGGTGTCCAGCTTGATGAATCCGAATATGTATTGTGTTGATAGGAAATGTTTTTAGTAATAGAGGTTAGAATTTGGCAGGTTGTTTTTGCCAAGGAAGCACCACTGTCACCTCATTGCGTTCAATATGGTAGAAGCAACTGAAGCTAATCTATTTATGCACAGCTGATACTTTATGCACAGGACCATTAGATTTGTGGATATCTACAGAGGGATACCCAAGTAGCACATAACATTAGAATAACGTTATCTGGAAGTTGCGAAAGTTTAAATAACGTTAAATGTTACGTGGCAATGTTAAATTATGTAGCGTTTAAAAAAACATTCAATGTTTATGTATGTTAGAAACGTTATTTTTACGTTGAAAACAAACCTGTATGTTAACATTTTGTTCCCAACATTTATTTAATGTTTAGGAAACAACTTAAAACCAATGTTAGAAATGCTAATGTTATTACAATGCTCATGACTCAACATTAAAGTAATGTAAACATACAAACATTATAACAACGTTCAGGGCATGTTCAGGAAACAACTTATGACCGATGTTACCGGTGGTAACGTTATTACAATGCTCAGGACTCAACATTAAAGTAATGTAAAAATTCAAACATTATAATAACTTTCAGAGCATGTTCACGGCAGAACATTAATGGGATGTAAAAATGTAAACATTATTATAATGTTAAGAAGTAACCGCACAGCAACGTTATAGGTATACCTTTATTGCAACATTATTACAATGTTCAAGGCATAACGTTTAAGTAACTTTAGAAATTTAACGTTATTAAAATGCTCGAGGTAATACTGTAAGATAACATAATAAATCTGAACATTAACATTTAAGTTACAACGGCAGAGTAATGTTATGCTTGAAGCATTAACGAAATGTTCAAACTAATTGCACAATACGACAACTGGCTTTTACCAGAGTCCTCAGGGGTACAGGGGGTCAAAACCCCCCCCCCCCCCCCCCCTCTAGAAATTTCTCGTGAGGGAGGTGGGGAGGGGAGGGGGTCATCTAGGACGGGTATTTCGCGTGAACATGAATCGCACGCGCCAGATAACGCTTCCAGGCTCCAGCGCGTACCGGTCGGTTCTTCTGGCTCCCTCTTCACCATTTTGACATACTAAAAGGATGAGGATATTTCGGGTTATTTCCTTATTTCACATTTTTGAACTTTGCATCTCGTGCCGTCGGCGTGTCGCCACCGATTCTGCTATCTCTGGCGTGTCTTCCGCGGCCAACTTCCGGATCGTTTGAGCAGCTCTGGCAGCTTGAGCCAACAATTCCTAATAGTATAATACCAGTCTTAAGCTGACAGACCGCTGGAAGCCACATGCTTGTTCAGCCAGTCACGTATATATATTTTTTGTACCAAGGATCGGCACAGCTAAGAGGCCTCCTTTTTATCTTCTTTTCCGCGATCGACGCGTGCCTCTTTCATCTTTTCGTTTTAATCTTTTCCGCAGCCTTCACGCAACCTCCCTTACCTCCCGTCACAGCTCCTAAAGCATGTGTTGCGCCATGGAAACTAGGTTCGATGAAGTATCACAAGCCTTGGTCGATGACTGGAGAGACAATTAAGGAGGACAGATGTCTGTTTGGGCCCTGACATTAGAAAGATCAGAGCTCTAGTCAATGTGCAGGGAGAGGCAGCTGTTTGAAATTGTTCCGAATGCGTAAATGTGCCGCGCTTCTTGTGTCCGAACCCCTTTCACTTCTTCAACTCGCCAGCCCTAGCGTAACTTATATGTTATGACCTGAAATAAGGTCCCCGCTTGTTACATTGTTAACTTGTTTGAAAGAGTATACACAATCACCTAACTATCTCGTATTAGGCTTGAAATAAAGAAAAAGGACGCTCTAGGTGAATGAAACCAACTCTCTGTTCTTTGTTCTTAGTAGGCATCTTGACGAAGAGACAGAAAGGCAGTTTAGAGGGTCAGCTTTACGGCTGAGGGTGGGAAGGGAGACTCAAGGAACCTCCTTGGGGAGACTAACAAACACCCCCCCCCCCCCCCTTCCCGATGTAAAATCCTGTCTACGCAAATGCTTTAAAAATCGCAGCTTCAGTGCTTGACAGCATTTTGACGCCGGAGATGTGCTGAGACAACCGTTGTAAGTGTGTATTCGCGCGCGTTTATTTTGTGTTATGAGCCCAGCCGCCAACATGTTGAGGAGGATAAATTACAGCCCCAATCGGGCACCAGTTGTGGTTTTTGGCCGCTGCGAGTCCGCGCGAAACATTTCTCAGGCAAGGCGACTTTTCCATCAGTTGCCTTTGTTCCCTCAGTTCAATCAGAGTCATTGAAGGACTCTGGTTCAATTGAAGGAATAGCTCCGTCAACAACCGGTCCTATTCATGACCAGTCCTATTGTTGTCCACCGCCGCTCCCCTCGTTTTGCAAGGCGTGTTTCATGCGGGTGCGCGCGGCGAGTGGGGGCTTGCTCCCCCTCTCACGAACCGCAGGGGAAGTGCGTCAAAAGCCTGTTCTTGTGTCTTGTATTCCGGCGTGCGGCGGCCTGGTATTTTTCTTTTCTGTCATCTGCACCGAGCGCAAGAAAGAGCGACAACACAGAGCAGCAGAAGGTGCTTTGCGTCATCGAGAAACACACTTGTTGCCGGGAAACAACGATTTGCAAGTCAAATGCAGGTTACTTGAAATATACACTAAAACACGCTTTTAACTATTTTCAGTCAGCATCATGAAGTTAAATTTATTAAAAAAAACACTAATACTGGAAAAATGAATAGTAATTGATAGTTTTATGTGTAATTTTTACATCCCTGTCACGTTTGCACCGCAAATTCTGCGCTGTTGAAGAAGAAAACAAAAATGTGAGAGCTAGTTCTTATCAATGCGGCGATCGAATTAACACCCATTGGATGATCTGGTAGATTTGTAACGAAATCACACCTACAGTGAAAGCCAGAGTTGCTCTGCGCATGCAACGCGGAACTACGACACCGCAGTTTCGCGTTATTTTGTTTCGTATTAGCCATATAAAGTACAACAGTATTGTTATGGTGCATCAGCCACAGAGGAAGAAGACACGAACGCCAGCGCCTAGCCTGCTCGGACATGTACTAAATTGTAGCCAAAACAAGACCCTGGGCGCGCTCAGATCGACTCTGAGGTGTACTTATGAGCATATGAAAGGGAACACAGGAACGCGTAGACGACTTGAAACGTTGGCTGTTCTAGGAAGTAGGTGACGAAGCTCTGGCGTTCTTGGTCTGCGCGCCGGGTTCGTCTTCGAGGCTGTTCCACGCGTGTAAATACGCCTTGTTGGTTGATAGATTGTGGGGTTTAACGCGCCGATGCAACGCAGGCGATGAGGCGCGCCGTAGTGGAGGGCTCCGGATTAATTTTGACCACCTGGGGATCTTTAACGTGCGCCAAAATCTCGTACGCACGGGCGTTTTTGTTTTTCGCCTCCATCAGAAAAGCGGCCGGTTATCGAACCAGCACCCTCGTGCCCAGCAGCACAACGCCTTAGCCACTGATCCACCACGGCGGGTGTGAATACGCCTTGTAAATACATCTTCGTTTCCCGTCTTCCTCTCCGTAACATGTTGGTACGGTTGCTAACCATACATCCGTGCTCCTGCCTCGAGCCTATACGAGCGCGTAAGTGCTCACACATGATGATACCCAACGCTCACGCTCGCGCTACTAACGGCTAGCCTCCTGGTTATAAGTTTAGTCGGGAAATAGACTGCATGATGTCGCTGGGCGGTGGACCCAAGGTGAAATCAAGCACCGGAACCCTTGCGAAGTATTTTTATTCCCTTGCGAAGTATCTAACCAAGCTGTACAGCTTTCCTTTGTAGCCGCATAACTGTATTTCTAGAGTGGATTTCAACTTTTAACATCTACGTATATAAACTGCACTCCGCTGTCGCTCGAATTCCTCCCCATAGCGCTGCGCTGGCGGGCATGATTGCTGCCTAATTATTTTGATGACTGCTGCTGCGGTGTTGTTAATTCACTGCAAAAGCTATAATGTTTGACAACTGTATTACCTTTGACGAAACTTCATAAAAATATTTAGGAGACGAAATTGAAACTTTGAAAACTTCCCTTTGCGGCTGACGTAATCAATTCGTCAATTTTGATGCAAGTCTAGGTTTATCCGCCGTGTAAGAGCACGCACCACGTCGAAATACAGAGTTACGCGTACAGTTAAACCTGGATGTAACGACGTTGATAAAAATTCAAATTTTTCGTTACATGCAGGTCTTCATTATATGCAAGTTTCGATTTAAGGCACGCGTAAATGAAGCAGAAACTAAATCAAAATACTTGAAATCAGGGATAGTGAACTCTCCCTTCAAGAATTTATTTCACAGTGAAAAAATGCGCTGTTTGCGGCTTCTGCTTTCCCACGAAGTTTTTTAGTACACGGCAGTCCAAAGAATCAAGGTCACTTACCCCTGTATTCGCAAGCGTAACTTAAGTATCAATTTTGCCTTTTGACACTCTTCGCTGCCTTAACAAGTTTCAAGGAGCAAACGTATGCTGAAAGGGCGCCTTTTCGTGAACTTGATGCTCTTTGCTGGCATCAAACTTTTTGAGAAGGTGCTACCTGGGATACTGTACCGGACGACAACGTTAATCCTACATGCCGGCGGACACGGCACCTGAAATTGCGAGCTTGTCTTGAAAAGACGAAGCTTTTCGTTTTCTAGTAGCAGAACTCATCACCAACGAACCTACACCTCAGAAAGCAGTGGAGACGCGCGACTATACACACCGACAGTTGGGCCTAGCACCTAACCGAAACCACACTCACATTGGAAACGCACGGTAGTTTGCGGCGCGGGCAATGTTCGCTAAATTGGTGCATATCTCCAGCCATTTTTTTTAGAAAAAGTGCAAAAAACAATGGCTCATCAGCGTAGCGAATTCTTTACATCAAGGTGTAACTGTTGCCAAGCCTTCGTTCTATAAGAGGTCAGGTCGAAAGCGCGCCATTTTCAATGGGGCTGGCAATGGGATTTGAAAAACGTTGTCAAATCCAGGAATTCGCCACATGGAAGTTCGTTACATCCTGGTTCAAATGTAATTGAAATGACTCCTTTTTTCCCATTTTGTGCCTTGCAGACATTGTGCTAACTCAAACCCAGAATTCTTCACACAGGCAAGGGCAAGACGATTAGGAAGTATTCGTTCCTGATAATCAGCCGAAGGGCAATATTTAGTCTCGAATTACGCGAACTTCGTTTTGCACCTTGAGTTGCGTTTGCTGTTGAAAAGTTGCATACCCATATTTTTCCCATCCTCGTGTGCGGCCCAAAGACACCAAGCCCTCGAAAAATGGGGATATGGGAGGGAAGAGGGCGGGAAGATCGAGCCTTTCAGCGCCCACTTGGTTGGCGCCTATGCCAGCGAGCTAACTTGAAACGAATCATCCGATCACAGTGTCTCCCTGTTACTGCTATGACAGGGTCTGGCACATTTCGGTGAAGCACGTTTCGGCGCACGGGCTTTCCGATGCACGGACTTCTCGGTTCAAAGGCATATCGATGCGAAAACATTTTGAAGAACAGATATGGTTACTCGTAGTGTGATCCTAACGTGCCACGATGGAAGAAGACAACGACGGTAGAAAACGACGACGAAGCGTTTGAGTACGCAAGCAGTGCGCGTGCAGTTTTGTGGAAACAGGGGTAATAAGACAACGCCAGCGGTGCGCTGTCTCGAGCAGGTCATGTAAAATATATTTGTTGGTACCAGCCACCGAATCCTGTCTGGTTCTTGTATGCCTTATTTGCTTTGAACGTATTGTCGTATTTTGATTTTGGTAAATCAAATGTCGTGAATGACTATTTACTGCACTTACTGAATTTTTTTATTAATGCATGCGTTTCAAAAAGTTTATCTTACGATTTGTGTCCATTGTTATGTTTTTCTTTAATACACTTCAAGCAACACCTATTTTAAAGCCGATTGATTTTACTCGTGGCTTATTTCCTATTAAGTTTTGGTTCTTTGGGCATGGGAGAGATTGCTCTAGATTCACCCAGAAAACATTTCAGAAAACATTAGAAAGAGCAGTTTCTAGCCGTGTTACGTAATATCCCGTGATTTACTCTGAAATGATATCCTATTAGTTGTACTCGTTAGACTGTAATTTTCGGAGCCGTTTAACTGGGGAAGGGGGGGGGGGGACTCTATGTGCGAAGGCGTTCCTGGCGAAAGCATGCTTTATCGGCGATCAGGTGAGAAATTACGTAATCGTGTTCGCTAACAGTGCTCAAAGCTGCAGGGGTAACTCGCTTGTTTAAAGCATACATGTACGAAAAAAAAACATTCTTTTTGTAGTTATCTGACCACACAGCAGTAGTTATTCGGTACGCACCAGCCGGACTGCTTAGGTTGCCCACAATTCTTTTTTCATCGAAGCATCATATTTTCATATTTCTGACTAGTGAATCAAAACGTTTAAGTTCTAGTTTACAAAAAAAAATTGTCACTGGTGTTTTTGACAAATTTTCTCCCTACACCCCGGACTACTATAAAACTGGACGTGTAGCCACTCGTATTTCATGTTTGGTTATGAAGAGTTCTTTGATTCGGGCATCACGATCAGTCTCGTTCAAAGTCATGCCTTATGAAATAATGTTAAATCTTGCTCGCGAGTCCTCCTCATTCTGTTCGTCGAGACGAGCAGGTAAGGCTGTATTCACTTTGGAATGTAAAAGGCGAACCCCGCGGCGCTGTCCCCAAGGGCGGGTGTATAAGTGTCCCGTCGCATTGTGCGACGTTTCTTTGTGTAGCCTCCCCCCACGGCTTTTTGTTTATTCAGACAGGTTTCAGCAGCAGACAGCGGCTGCGGAAAGTTGCTTGGAGATCCACTGCCTTCTGGCCCCATATGAGAGGGAAAGAAAAAAGGGCAAAGGCCCAAGGGGCCTTTTCTCGCCACTGCCGAGAGGGCCCCGTGCCTACCCAGCTCCAGTCGCTGCACCGGATCGTTTACCAGCCACACTGCATGGTAGACGTAAGTATATGCGCAAGCGCATGCTTGTTCAGTCGTAGTCTATTCGATGGAGTTATATCTATATCCGTGCATGGTCTGTCCAACCGAGACCCGTTTAATCGCTGGATATTGGCCCCGAGGACATACCGTGGCGCCACCTACGAATGACGTCACTTGTTGGACGCCGGGTCGGGTTGTCGTCTGCTACAACCCATTTCCTGTGCGTATGCAGCCGCGCGTGCGCGCGCGCGCGCGTGTGTGTGTGTGTGTGTGTGTGTGTGTGTGTGCGTGCGTGTGTGTGTGTGCGTGTGTGTGTGTGTGTGTGTGTGTGTGTGTGTGTGTGTGGCCACCGTACCCCCCCCCCCCCGCTCCTTGTGGATTTGATGCAACTTACCCAAAAAAGTTGTCTGCAACCCGAATAATCCGGGCGAGCAATCAGCGACTCGCTTTTTCCCGGCGACACCACCGCGCCCACAGTTCGTACGCCGGCTCCTAACGCTGCAAGGACGATGCAACTGATGCCGAGAAAAGTACACTGTAAATTCATTATGAAATACTTGCGACGTGACATGTACGAGGCTGTGTGTGCAAGGAAACACCTTAAAACAGCGACGGAAGCGCGTCGCTCACTTGTGATCTCACCGCGCTTACTGCTCGCCTTGCCTGGTAAATGAATGACTACGTGAGAACGGTTATCGGATTGCTTCGCCGCGCATGCTTAAAGGGACCCAGAAAAGCCTTTTGTAAAAGTTACAGAAGGCCTTTATTGTCGCGTAGTACCAATATAGCGATGCAATGCCGTTGGAATTATTGATCTACATTCAGTATTAGCTGCGCCAGAAGCAATTAAGTGCACCTCTCCCACCTTGCCGACCGATTCCTCCTCCCTCTCTGCTTCTTTCAAAGCAGCTGGAAACGCTGGGAATATCCATGTGACATCGCAACGCTCGACTTCCGTTCTCCGCTAGCTCATTCCTGCGCTTAGGCACGCGTCAATCGCTGCAGACCCGCCTTTGCCTCGGGATCGCGCAGGAAGGAGGAAGAGCAACCGGAAGCCAATGGCAGTGACGTTGGCGGTGACCGACGATCGGCCGAATCCAGGGGGCGCCTCGCCGTTTCGTCAGCCGCGATCGCCGTTTCGTCAGCCGCGGTCGGCTCGCTGCGGGGGCGCGCCTCATGGGAGGTTCCCGTTTGAACCCATTCCCATTTCATCCTTCCCGCTTATTCCCTCCCGTTTCAACCCAGCTCAAAACGACCTTTCCGTTTCGCCCTTTCTTACTTCGCCTGTTCCCGTTTGAACCCACTCCCATTTCAACTTTCCCGTTTGTTCCTTCCCATTTCAACCCGGCGCGAAAGAACCTTCCCGTTTGGTATTTTAGCCCGTTCCCGGAATAATGTACCCAGTTGTTGAAACGTTATAAAAACATTTTCATATTGTTTTTTCCTTTATTTCCGTTTGTTCCTAGCCGCTGCGATAACATGCTCAGCACAGCCAGAGTCCTTGAATGCTTTTCAAACCTCGGGTTACTTTTTGAATCTACAGACGTCGAAATTTGGTTACAATTCAAGTCCTACCAATTAACAAATCTACAGAACTTACACGAAAACAGCGAAATACCTAAGCTAAACGTATTTAGGTCGCGAGAGTCTCCCGGCGGCTGCCCTCATTTGCTCTTGTTCGGTCGACTGACCCTCGTCTCTAGCTTCTTTAGATCCACCCCAAAAACCCCGAGACAATTAAGTTTTATTACATTAAAACGACGCCATCATGGCCGTGTCTCGAAAAAGTGTGATGAGGGACTACTAACACACACGTCTACGTCAACCAAAAATTTATACACAAACAAATATTTTATCCACACTCTAAAGCTAACTTTAACTCAAGCTTCAAGGTATTCGTCAAAGGACGAGAAAATAACTAATAAAAACCAACCGACCCATAGCAACTCCGAGCGCTGGCCATCGACCCTCGGGCGGCCTCTAAGTATTGTTCCTACGACGCGCGCCGAAAATATGCTCAGCGCCGAAGACGTTCCCGGCTTTGTCAACCAGGCGTGTTCATTACAAAAGGAGCTGTCAGTTTCTCGTCACATATATCCGTTGTAGCGGTGACACTGTAGACCTGTTACGAATTCGAGCCTCATTGCGTACCTTGGCCGGTGCAACATTTCCAAGCGCCGCGGCGGGCCTTTCTCTATTCATCTCTAGCCCCAGGAATGACGCCGCATCGAGGATAACCCCACCGACCAGGACGCACCCGCTCTTTGCATGCTCTAATGCGGTAATTACCGCCGGCAACTAGAGAGACCTTCTGCCGGCGTCACACGGTACCCCCGGCGCCGTATAGATCTGAGACGACAAAGGTGCGGCTCCCCCCAAAAGGACATTAACCACCCTTCGCTGGCTGGGATTCTTTTTATCGGCTAGACGCGCTACCCGGCTTCCCCAGAAAAACGCTGAAACGCGGAAAGCGCTTCCGCTGCTGCTCCTAGCGCTCCTCGAACACTTCAGCGGTGCCTGCACAAAGAAGCCACGCAGGCTTTTATGCAACAACAAAAACGCAGGACAGAGAGAGAGAGAGAGAGAGAGAAACATTTATTTCTGAAAATTGGGTGAGGGTAAAAAGGGTGTTAAAAGAAGACGGGCAAGGGCGGCCATCCTAGTCCGGTAGGCCACGTGCCACGGCCGCTGACCTAGCCCGTTCGACCAGTGCAGCCTGGTCCTTGAGCTGCCGCTGCGCAGAACGCACTCCCACTGCTCGTAGGTTGGGTGGGTGGGGGGTGAAGAGATAGTAGGGCACTGCCACACCAAGTGGAGTGTTGTCAATGGGGAGTTGCAGTGTGTGCAGTTTAGGGAGTAGGTGGTTGGGGATATGTGGTGTAGATGTTGGTGGTTATAGAAAGTGTTGGTCTGTAGGCGCCGCCAGATCCGAGCGTCTGCGGTGGGAAGGGAGGGGTGAGGAAAACCGCCTGCGTTCTCGCAAAATGTGTAATTGGCTGAGTTAACACATTCAATCGTTATTTTTGCTTTTTTTAAGTCTCTCCTATGGACATCTTTGATCTATAGATCTCTCGAACCCGAAGACAAAGCTACGCGCCAAACAATGAGCATAAGAACGGCTGTTAAATAAATTTCAGCCACACGTACGGACACCAACTGCATAAAAACCAATGCGTGCATTGCTCTATATATTGGGTATCTTTCTAGTACACTCTCGCAGCTGCAAATATTGTGTCAAGAGGGTAGTAACGGCCTAAGGCATTCGAAAACTTTTATCGGCCAGAAATATCGGTCGATTCCGCAAAAATTGCTGCATACAAGTTTTTAGTGCATGACCCGTTGCTTGTAAGCACATTTTGGGGTACAGTTTCGAAGACAGTAAGACATATTTTCAGAAATTCAAATGGGTTGGAACGATGCGGTTTCAAATCAGAAGGGCGCTTTGGGATCGGGTGGAAACGGGAAGGGCGTTTTGGGAACGGACTGAAAAGGGAAGCGCCCAAACGGGAAGGTCGTTTCGGGAGCGGGCGCACACGGGACGGGTCAAGCGGGAAGGGCGTTTCGGGAATGGGTTCAAACGGGACGGGGTCAAACGGGAATGGGTTCTTTCGGGCTACACCCGTGGTCATAGGCTGAGAAAGGCGATCTTCAAAAATTGTTTACAAATTATCCGTACAACGTATGGGGCTCACACTTGGCTCAAAAATCCCCCGTTATGTCTTCTACCACCTGAATGCATTTGATTGACACCTTCACAAAGCTTTTCTGGGTCCCTTTAAAAGTACTGCTAGGATGCGCAGTTTGGCTTAAGCAGTGCCTATTACCCCTACAATGTTTTTCATAGTTATTCCCGGATTTGATTAACGATCACTGCCGTAGCCTGTACTCTGCACGGCCGATATTTTTCGTGACAACTTGTCCGCAATGTATCAATGGTATACGAACGCGAGTTTTCAACGCCTGCGAGCGGGTTTGGACATGGCTATATTTAGTTTTCATTAGGACTTCGGCGTGGGAATGTATAATTGTAACGTGGGCTCTTTTATGTTCACAGTGAGCCTGCCTTCCTCTAGCATCAATGAAACTAACGATTGCTCACATAAGGCAAGGCTGTGTACGAGGCGAAACATGTCGTTAATGAATTGGGGTAATTGGGAGTTTTAAAATAGGAGAACCGAGCGTTGGGGGTCCCCAAAGTGATGGGGGAACCCAAACGCAACACGCGCGCGCGCGACGAAAGGGTCTTCTCGAACCGCTCGCCGTCGGCTTCGGATGCACGTAATCGAATGTTGGGAACTTTAGGCTTAACGTCGCAGGAGATATTTCTTCGCCACTATCGTTACAGTTGCGAATGAGAGTCCCTAATACAACTTTTCACTTCACTGTCACCCTCTTTCTTGTATGTGTAACTTTGTATCCGCGTCCGTTTAAGCGATCGATGGTCAAGAACCTGCCTCGGCCGATGCTTGAGCGCAGGCACATATCCTTCGGCCGCTCGCCGCACCGCGCGTGAACTCCGGCGGTGCCGGGACCGACATTCGGGGATGGTCGGCGTAGATCGCGGCAGATATTTGAGCATTGCTTTGAAAAACCACAGCTGATGACACTACCCAGCACAATTTTTCACCACTCTAACATCCACATTCACCGCTGTCGAATTACTTTTCCACAACTAGCGTGATTTTAAAAAGCGGCGACAAGTTGTTGCTGCCGCGACCTGCGTCGGTTCGAGCTGCTCCGTCCGCTCCGTCGGCCGTGCGGGCAGGCACGGCGGTGTGTGCGCGGAGCGTTTCTGCGAGCAGTAAACGCTTCATGATTTCTTGCTTTACACATTTGTGGCAAACAAGGGAAATCTAGAAACTTAGCTTGGCAATCATCGCAGTCTACATTGTTGATCGGGGAAACGAGCCGCAGCTTACGCTTCGGTCGCACACGTGCACCACCACGCTCAAGTTGTTTGCGGAGAATGTACCACAGTTGATACGGTTATAAAATCCCCATGACGTCAAACTGCGCTTGACGCACTGAGAATTAACTTCAAACGACGGAAATTAACACGAAAATACTTTTAGAACGCGCGTCCTAAGCTAAGTGTCACGCGCTGCAAGCCAACTGTGCAGCAAGGTAGGAACGGTGATCCTACAAGTGACGTCAAAACGATCGCAGCGCCAGCCTCTCCAGTGGTGGGCCTCGCGGCCAATTCAAAACGAAGCGCCAGAGGCGGCGTTTGGGCAATGTGAGTGGCATACAAGAAAAAAAAAAGAATTGCGGAAGGTGTGCAGGAGCAGCTCGTGAGTATTTTCTTGCTTATAGGCCCGTGCACACTTGCGACTAAGCAACGCGATTTCTGTCGCGGCGGCAAATTGGCCGAGACCAAACGACAAAACTGATCGCCGGGCGGCAATAGCTTCCGAAATGGGAGGTTCCCGTTTGAACCCATTCCCATTTCACCCTTCCCGCTTGTTCCGTCCCGTTTCAACCCGGCGCAAAACGACCTTCGCGTTTCGCCCTTTCCCACTTGGCCCGTTCCCGTTTGAACCCGTTCCCATTTCAACCTTCCTGTTTGTTCCTTCCCATTTCAACCCGGGGTGACAGAACCTTCCCGTTGCGTATTTTCATATTTAGCCCGTTCCCGGAATAACGTACCCAGTTTATGAAACGTTATAAAAGACATTTTCATATTGTTTTTCATTTATTTTCGTTTGTTCACAGCCGCTGCGATAGCATGCTCAGTACATCCAGAGTCCTTGACTGCTTTTCAAACCTGGGCTTCACTTTTTGAATCTAGAGACGACGACATTTGTTTACAATTCGTCATACCTATTAACAAATCTTTTAAATTAACAAAGCCTAACAAACAAATTAACAATTAACAAATTAATAAACAAATCTTTTAAATTAACAAACTAAAAAATGATAAAATCAAAAAGCCCAGAAAAGCGCCGCGGAAGCACAAATAAAAAATCGCAAAAACACCGTCACTTTGAAAGAAATCGTATTTGGCAGGCTAACAAATTTAGTCTTTATAATAGCGCAAGTGTACATCAATGTCGAAAAGAAACAGATGAAAACTATAACAGATAAAAAGATGTATAAAAATAAAGTAACCCTATGTATCTGGATACATATGCCACATCTGGCTATAAAAAATCGCAGTCATGAGAAGCGGCGAAAATGATAAACTTAGCTTTGCGTTTTATTGATTCTGTTTATTCCCGTCACTCTAGCGTACTCGATTTGCATAACAGGGCAAACCTTCAAAAACTTAAGCAGCGCAGGGTCGTCTCTAGCCGAAATTTTTCTTTACTACAGAAACTGAAAATTGTCGCGAGAATACTACCTCCAAGGGCCTTTCAGACGTTCAGCGAGAAGACTTCATAGTAAGACTATTAGGCAGCCAATCAGCTGAATTACTATTCGAAAGTTCTCTTTATTTCCTCGTGCAATTTCTTACTAGAATAAGTTAACTGAACGAACAGTGAACACGGTATCGTTAGAAGAATTTTCCCCAAGTATTGTAAGTATGTGCTCTGGTTGAATCGTCGTATTTTAAAATTGGAATACATTACGAATGCATATTCTTGTTCGGACTCCTTTGCGTCTATTACATATTTATGTTTTTTACTTAGTTGTGTGGGGCGTTTTTAAACTACGCCAACCAATACTGATGTGTTTTTATGTTCACTCCTGCATGAGCCCGACCAGGCCGTAAAGTATCGGTAAATAAATAAAAATATCTGCCCATTACTCACGTAGGGAAGGCGTTTGTAGCCAATTCTCAGATTTCCGCACACGTTTTTTGCCTTTTTTAAAGTCTCTTCTACGGACATCTTTGATCTATATAGATCTCTCGAACCAGAAGACAAAGCTACGCTCCAAACAATGAGCATAAGAGCGTCTGATAAATAAATTTCAGCCGCACGTACGAACACCAACTGCAGAAAAATCCAATGCGTGCATTCCTCAAGATATTGGGTATCTTTATAGTACACTTTCGCCGCTACAAATTTTGTGTCAAGAGGGCAGTATCGGCCTAAGGCATTCTGAAACTTTTATCGGTCGGAAATATCGGTCGATTCCGGAACATTTGGTGCATACAAGTTTTTAGTGCATGACCCGTTGCTTGTAAGCACATTTTGGGGAACAGTTTCGAAGACGGTAACGCATATTTTCAGAAATTTAAATGGGTTGCAGCGATGCGGGTTCAAATGAGAAGGACGCTTTGGGTGTGGGTTGTAACGGGAAGGGCGTTTTGGGAACGGGCTGAAACAGGAAGCGCCCAAACGGGAAGGTCGTTTCGGGAACGGGCGCACACGGGACGGGGCAAGCGGGAAGGGCGTTTCGGGAATGGGTTCAAACGGGAAGGGGTCAAACGGGAATGGGTTCTTTCGGGCTACACCCTCCGAAATCGCGTCGCTTCGTCGCAAGTGTGAACGGGCCTTATATGTTTGGTGAAATATACTAGGCAGTATTGATGGAAGAATTGATGTTATGGGTTTGTTGCATGGAAACGATTTTTGCGCGCCTTGTGCAAAGTGAATTCGGAAAACTAACCTCGCCCACACTCGAATGATTTTCACTTCAGCCTGCAAATTCTTGGGCACGCGAAACAAAATAATGTGTCTCACGTTAGTTCGCTGTGCTAAATTTTGAAAAAAAAAAGCTTTACGGTTGCCGCTAATTGCCTGGCAATGTGATAATCATGTTGGGAACGCCGGGGTTCTTTAACGTGAAAAAAAAGAAGGGGGGGGGGTCGACACTAATCGACACTAATGCAAATGAACAGGTCAGAATGCACCCTTTGGTAGCCTATTTTGCTGCTGGTTAACGTAGACGGTATGACGGTGTACCTATCGCAAAAAGTTCGTCAAACGTCTGGGCTATTGTTAAAAGCTGCAAACCTGAGCCGTTTGTCGTAGCTCTCTTCGCAGGCGATAAGCAACCAGGCAACCTGCGTGACTATACAGCCAACTTTGTTAGAAATGGGCACTTTGAGGGCTGAAGGTGTCACCGAGGGTGGGAAAAAGTGCGCTGTTCGAGCACATGCGTTCGTTTGCGACTTACATCTTGAGTTGTGAGAAATGCACCCCAAAAGGCTGGTAAATAGCAGCTGATAAAGAGTTGAAGTCACTTTCATTGCAGGCTATGGTTTTCAAGATACCCTCAAACCGGGAAAGCCGCGGAGTTCATCGATGATGAGAGCCAATCCCGAGACCATATAAATTGGTAAGTAAATATTGCTCAATAGACCCTATGCGAAATTGCTTGGTGATCTAGCAACACTGATGTAAGCAAGACCGTCCGCCATATTGGTACGGGCGACGATCGCGAAGTCTCGTATTGTTTAGTGTGGAAGAGTAGGTTACGGTAACGCGGTATGGCTCAAACTGGACTTCGTTTTCCGGTTCCCGACCACGGATTGTGGACGAAGGACTCGTCTGCGCTACCGACTGTGTCTGAGGACTCATTACCACTCGTAGTGCCGCGCCAAAGACCCATCCGAGCGGCAGCGGAGCAGGTAATGCTACCAAGCCACCGAGCCGCATTGCTCGCCTTCATCGGTGCGGACAAACACGTGCGACTCGCAGTAAGTAAATCTTTGTTTTTTCCTTGACACGAGTTAACCGGTATGAGCATTTGTATAGCACTTTGTTCACCGTTGTTTACCATGCAAATGCGTAGCGGGGACCCTGTTGCAGTAACCTTGAAAGAGGAAAGCGACAATCGCCAGACCGTGCCGTAAGTGGGTGGATTGAAATGGCGCGTACATCGAATTTACGGGATTATTTTTGGCGAAGATGTTTACGGAAAGGTTGCGGCCGTTTTCCGTGACGGTCGTCCCGCCCGCGCATTTGCCGCAAAGCATTCGTGCTTTGCGGCGAAGTCAACTACAAAAGTGCACATGCGCTTTGAATTTTTTTTTGTGTGTGTTTTCATTATTGCGCATGTCCTGCCGCAAGCAATCTGTTTGTGCGTCTGGCTTGTCCTTTTTCGGCAGTGGGGTGGTTGTGGTAGTTTCTAAAGCGCATGTTTTGAGTGTGCCCGAACAGATAATACCGTAAAACCTCGTTAGCTCAAACTCTCTGAACTAAAATTTTCTTTTTAAATTCGATGGGTCATCGGTATAGCCCGATGTTTACCTGTTTATCTCTAAAGGTTTTGGAAGTGAGTTCCAGATAATCATAATTTGCTTGCTTAAGTTATGACGAACACGAATATGCGGGTACTGGTATCATTACCCACGGTGAGGTTTATAAATGTTAAACTTCCTTCTCTTGAAAGTACATTAACAAAGCATGCAGCGATACTTGCACGCTCGAACTTGAAAACAATTTCGACATCATTGCTGTTTGAGGTGTAGATTATTGCCCTTGCAACAGTGTTAAGCAATACACAAAATCTGGTCATTTTGAGTCTGTTCCTTGCGGCCACTGCTTTCTGCTCTGTCCCTTTAGCATAAACTGTAGCGGACTAGTGCTGTTCTTCCCTGAGTGCTATTTACTGTTACTCTCTCTGTTCTTGCAGGTTGGGCCTCATCCTTGTGGTTAGCAGCTGGTTTTGCTCCCAGAGAAAAATTGGCCGGCCCTATGTTGTGTGCCTCACCTCTGAGACGGACAGTGGGGAGATTGTAGAGGCAGCGTGCGAGTGCCCGGCGGGTTGCAGTGGAGCATGCAGTCACATCCTGCACCTACTCGTCCTCTTGCAAGCCCAAGGTTTTAAAGAGGCGCCACCGGAGCTTGCGTGCACAGCTGCCACAACAGTGGGGACGTCTGAGACAGCAGGGCATCAAGCCAGCGAGTGTCCAAGACATTGACTGGAGAAGCCCGCAAGAAAATGGCCCCTCCCTTCCCTTGCCATTGCGTCTGTTCGGCGCACGTCGAGTGCAGGAGCAATGCGAGCAGCAATAAAGTGCCGTGCAAGCGCTTGGGAGAAAACTTGGTAGCCTTTGGAATGGGTTTTTTGCCTCACTTTTGCGGCTGGGCAACGTCGTGTTTACTAGACCGCTGCATGCAGGGGTGCGCGAATGCTTCCCTTTGTTCCATTTATATCCACTGTTTGCTATACTGCACGCGTTATAAATCAGCGAAGTATTTTAATTTACTGGGATTTTCACTGTGGATACAAAAAAAGCAAAAGCACGCAAGCTGATGCGCGGCGGACTGATGCAACTCTGGCCGTTTTTTTTTTTTTTCTGATGAAAACTTGAAAATTGCCTCAGCTACCTAATTCAATGGCCACTATCATTACGTCGGAGGTAAGCATGCCGTGTGTGACAAACTAGAGTAGTGAGTGTGTATTTTAGTCGCAAAATATTCGACAGTAAATACATCGTGGCTGAAATGACAATGGGCCAACAAGTTAACTTGACGTAAACAAACCTGTCAGCCCGGCAAATCGGGAACCAAGTGCAGAAACTCGAATTTTCCAACGTCGTATCATCATAAAACAGTGTACGCCACTTCCGCAACGACACGCGGCTAAATGCACCGAAAAGAAACTAACAACATACTCCGATACCGTGCGCGCCCGCCACAGAGGAAATTTTTCAACCGCGCCGTGACGGCCCGTAGTGCGGCAAGAAAAGTTTACAGCCCTAGGTAAGATAAAGGCTCGTGTAGGGGCTAAGCGGTACCATTTAACAATGAAATGAAGCGAGCGTAGAGCCACCGGGACGAGTGAAGAAAAAAAGCCTAATTTTGACAACATGTGGTACTGTTTCCCCGCTCGAGCGCCGCTGTCAGTCATAAATAGGTGACGCACGCTCAGGCGTCATTTAGAATACGAAGGCTGAACCACGGAACTCCAACGCAGCTGTATTTTTCATCCGTACAGCGACTACGAAATCCCGCGCTTAGCGAACCAATGACAAATATTCGCTCCCAGCGCACCGCTCCCAGCGTGTCACAAAGGTTGCTCGCGCCGGCATAGTTCGCGTCAGAAAGTTCGTTAAGAGCGTGGAACTTCACGTGCCTTTTCTCCATCTGGACCGGTATTTCCTCGTTGCGTGCACTGCCGCACGCAGCAATGCTCCGGCATTAAAGTCCATCACCAAGAGCGGTCAATGCCCGCCTTTCATGTTTTGCTACTTGGTTTCGGTTTCAAACGACCGTACCAAAATGGCGGACCTAGTTACCGGAGTCGACGTGAGATGGCGGGGCGCATTTTGCATAGGGTCTATTGTGTAGATGGCTAGCGGGTTGGCGAATCAAAACGGAAAAGCGAATTAAATCGATAACGCACAGCACAACAGGAGCTGGAATGACCAGGGCAGGTGCCACTTTCAACTAAGCTAGCCGATAAAGATCCGAAGGGGGTAATTGGGGGTAGGAGGTGTGGGAGGTACTAGGTCATGCTAGCTATCACCCAATTCCTCTAAAGGGAGCCGTTCCGCCCAAAAGAGGTCACTCTGGATACAGAATTCTGTCTACTGCACCTACTTTATCAGAAGTCTGGAACCAACACGCTTTCATTGGGGCCGCATTGATCATGCACAGCCGTCGTCGCCGAAATAAAAACGGCATGCTTCGAGCAAAAAGGCTAGTTCTAGTAGTACTGTCCATCGGTAGTGCGGTTTCGAACAGCTTGAATCAAAGGCTTTTACTTCCGTGGGTCCAGGCGCACTTCCCAACTTTTGAAAAATCCTGTAAATGCTCAGCAGTGGTGAATAACAGGGTGCGTTTCATATGACAAAGTAACAACGCCGAGCGTGAAAAAACAAAAACCGTGGTTAAAGTGAACAGTAACAAATTTAGTGGCTGCAATGATGCGAATGGCTTTGACTGAAAAACAACCTTCCTGCATTCGTGCAAAAAAAAAAAAAAGAATGCCCGGGTTGTTGTAAATGCTGAAATTCTTCCTCCTTTCTTCCCCTAGCCTGTTGCAAGCATGTATTAAAACATGCAAAACAACTCTTTTCAGTGCTGAGAAAGACTAGGATCGAAGTTGTTCGTTTATGAGTTCCCACTTTGGTTGCCTTTATTATGTAAGTAAACTTGGACCATTATACACATTCGGTTTAATGGGTATGTTCTTTTGTGTGACCCATGGATCTGTAATACCTTTTAGCACTTTGTGTTATTTTTTAGGTGAAAATCTGCCGGACTGGAGAAGCAAACGTCGCTTCTACAACCAAGCGAATTTTCAGATTTGTTGTTTCGATTGAGGTAGCTGTCATCTATATTTGGACAGGAAGAAAAGAAGAAAAAGGTCCGAGAGGCTTAGATTCCGTTCCCTAGTAGTATTTGGTGAGTGTTTCTGAGAGCATATTTTGATTTGCTTTAGTAATTCAATTTATGAACTGCTATGCAGCCCATAACTAGTCGCGCCCTATGCTTCCAGCTGCTGCGGGTGTGACCCAGGCCACAGTCGATAGCGGACCGCATCTTTGGTGACTGGCTCCGCTTGCAAATATTGGGCTTACTGGAACCAACCAGGTAAGCAACAAACTGATATTCTCAAAATTTAATAGTGCATTTATATTTAAATGATTTTCATCCTAATCTCTGCCTAATAAAAATACATGAACTTTAAAGTTCATGCAGAATTAAAAAGAATTAAAAAGAAATCCGAGTTGAGGGACTAAATTTAAATTCACACAACTAAGATAGGCTAGTTGGCGCACGCCGTCACCCCGATTCAAAGGGGAGGCCTTTAATCATCATCATCATCATCATCATCATCATCATCATCACCGTAATAAGCGGGTCCCGCGGGCCAAAAAGAGAGGGTTTCTCCGTCGTGTGAATCCCGCTTAAACGACGAAGGCGCGGCGCATGTAGGCTCCCTACGTGGCGCAAGGGATAGGGTGTCCCGATTCGCACGCCCCGTGGGAACAATTTTTATTTTTAGTTCGCACGCCGCGTAAGAACAATTTTTATTTTTAGTGCGCACGCCGCGTGCCAACAATTTTTATTTCTAGTTCGCATGCAACTGAAAGGGAGAGGAGGAATACACGTCCAGCTGAGTTCACTCGGTTCACTGTTCAGCCAGCCGTCCAGTAGACGAGTCTGTGGAAGTGTGGGAGCATAGTGGGAGGCCTCGTGTTTGTGCTGCTGCAGGTGCTGAAAAGAAGAATTATAATTATAGTGGTAGTTGGCCGTCAACGTGTAAGTAATTGTATCGGCGCCTTTGTGACTGTATTGCAACCCTACTTGTGATACATTCAAGCAGTGCTCAGAGAGAGATCTGTCTGAGTTTGGCGGGTGAATTTCTGGTGACGGCGAACGGTACCGGTGTTTGTTGTCCCGCGAACGTTTGCGTCGTCTCAAGTGTGCGTTCGTGTTACGTGCCCAGGGAGTGTCGTTTTCTCCGGGCATGTGCCAGCTGGACGCGGTGGGCAAATCGGCTGCCTACGCAAGTTATGTCAACGCCTTCTAAAAATGCGTCATTGGCATTTGAGGCAAGTGAGACAGCAAAAAAAAGGAAGTAGAAAAACAACTTAAAATGGCCACTTTCGAGCGTTTTGAGCATACTGATGTCTGGCCTTCATCATCCTCGTTGCACTTTCAAAAGTGCCTTTTCGGCGTCAAGAAGTAACCAAGTGGCCCTGTTGCCTGGCCTGTTTCTTAACTAATCTGAAATGTGATCTCTTCGTGGTTGTTGTGATGTGAAATGTTATTGTTTTGTGTCGTGTTCTTTATCAGGCGATATGCACCATCTAGCCCAACAAAATATATTACTGAAATGTGACATTAGTGCAAAATCTGTCAGATAATGGGAGTGGTTTTGCTGAACACTTTTTTTAATGTGTGGTGCAACCCTTTTTCATGTATGTTGCAGGGTGTTGCAAACATATAAACTGTATACTGCAACACCCTGTATATTTATCATTAGAGGGCAGTATTATAACTGCAGATCATTGCATAAAAACAGTCTTTTTGATAGCTCTGCTGGCTGGGACCCTAGACAAGCGCCCTTCCCCTGTCCTCTCAAAACTGTACCTGCGATCTGAACCGCAAATATGCGGAAGAGCACCGCACTGAATGCTGTTTGTACCGATTAGCGTCCTCTATTATCACTCCTTTTAATTTTTGCTGTATCTAAAGGTACCCGGACGTACCCGCAAAATTTCTTAGCGATACGCCGGATGTATCGGCAAAATTTTTAAAATTTATGTTGGCGCACTGGACTGCTCTCACCTCGTCAATTATCAACCACTAATTGTTTGCCACCTTAGCGAGCTGATCCACGAGCTTTAAGCCACTTGAAACACCGGCCTGGTCATAATTATTCGAATGCCACGTGATCATCTTATACAGTTCGATGCTTTCCACACAGTTCTGTCCAGACAGAACGCTAGCTGTTAGTAAAGTTCTGTCAAGGGAAACGCAACTCATGGTGGGAGCAGTCTTTCTTGCTTTTACTCATCCGGCCAAGCCCTTTCGGTGCACTGACAAGCCATAATCCCTGCTAATTATTATTCAATACTAATAATTACAGTCGAACCTCATTATAACAAAGTAGTTTCGTGGCAGTAAATTAGGTTGTTGTACCCGATAGGCGTTGTAATGATAGAGGTAAAACTTGGCTCTAACGAATCGGTAATCTGGCTAGTGGAAAAATCCTAGCCACAAAAACGCATTATTCCAGGCTTTGAACTTACTGTGAACGAGTTAATCCTTAGCTGTCTCCTTGTGGCATTTCAAACTAAATGGACCCAAACATGAGAACGTGGAATTACAACAGGGCAAAGTTCATTTGACAGAACAGGCCTCCATTATTATTTGTTTGAAGAAGGATGTGATCTTTGTACGGTGGCTTTTCATAGCACCAAACAGGATTAAGGTTTCTGCAGTGACCCCGCACAAGAGGGCCTTTTCTACTTCTACAATTTTGGGCGTCGGAAGTTTTTTCTTCATTACAGCCGACATCGCGTGTAGCTCTTGCAGTTCCACTTTCCGGCGCTGAAATGATGCGTGACCAACCAAAGTTTGTATTTACTTCGTTATAGCCAATAATTTGCTATATCAGTGTTCATTATAATGAGGTTCAACTGTAAAAATGATTGGACTAATTCTAGCTCAGTCCAAACGGAACTCCAAGCTGCTACCCCATGCCCGCTTCACAACATGCAGCAACAGCAGTTTTTCTTGATATTCACTCAAACTGCCAAAATGCGTCTCCTCAGTGACTAGCCAGAGTCCCTGTTAATTATTAATCATTGTTATTACTGATGATTGGACTAACTCTGGCTTAATCCGGGTGGAACTCCAAGCTGCTACCCTAAGCCCATTTCACAATACAAAGCAAGAGCTGTCTGCCATGATTTTACCCAACTGGCCAAACCGCTTCCATTCACTGACTAGCCTGAGCCACTGTTATTAATAAAAACAGATGGTTGGACGTAACTCTTGCGATGGCTACGTCAGCCTTAGCTTCAGTGAGCAATAGCGGTTTAGCCAGTTGTGTAAAAATCAAGACCGACTGCTCTCACTACGTGAATTGTAAAGCGGGCGTTAAGTATAGCTATTACAAAACGCTATCCATGGGCATGCACACACTAAAGGAAAACTTGTGAAGATTCGAATCCGAGTTCAGCCTAGTGCTCCGAACTACATTTGCAAAATTTTGCGTGCAGCTTTCCCGCTCATGGCAGTCCTTTCAACAATGATTACTCTGCAGCTATTTGGCGAAATGTAAAATTCTTTTGCGCAGCTAATATTGGGGGTGAAAACTTGCTTTGTGCACAGGTTCACGTCTCGTACTTTGCGCGACTAGGTTCCGGAACCATGGAAACTATCCCATAGAAATGCATGGGGAGTAAGATTTGAAGCGAATTACACAAAAACTATCCAGAATCCTGGAAAATTATTTTACTGTTTTCATCTTCACGTTGACTTCTTGATTTATGCCAAATATCACTTTCTTGAGGTGGTTTTGCTAGGTTCCTGAGAGGTCGGAACTTTGAGCGAGAAAGCTGGGCATGTCCGACGTATCCTTAAGAAATTTTGCGGGGATGTCTGCTGTACCTTGAGAAAGTGTTTAATCTTCTGCCCCTCCCACCTACCGACACAAAGATCAACTTGCCAGAGCTTTTCCACTAGTTGACCTGCTCATTTTCTTGCATTAAATACTCTTGTTGGTGCCCTGCGTGCATGCATATTTTAGGTGAAAGATCGATGTTTCTGACCCTGTTGCTTGGACAGCTTAAGAGGTTTAGCTGAACATTTTGCGTATGGGCGCTCATATTTTTTTCCCTTTACAGATTTTCGTTTTCTTGTGTAAGACATATATATATAAATTCATTAGGCTGCTGTTCTTCGCCATGGTTGAATTTTCTTCACATGCAAGATGTCCCTGTCAACGCTTGCTTCAGCGAAGGCACGAGTGCCATCGTTGTGGCTCATTTTATGAAAACCAGAGCTAATTCGGCGCCCTCAATCAATTCATTCAAAAGAAGCTACTGAGTGTTTTAAAATATCTTTGAGGTGATCTGTTTCAGCAGAGGTGGCATTTTGTCCTTGGGTCATTCCTTCCTCTCAACTTTGCATGCTGAAAAACAACTGGAGGGACCGCACAGCTGCTTAGAACAGGCTTCAGTTTCTCATTGCGGCATGGTGAACATCACTTTAGTTGGGACTTTAAAGATGAAGGGCAGCTATATTTTTCTAGGGGCCAAGATTAGACGGACAGACAAGGTGTTGTAAACTTTTATTGAAGCAATAGAGGAATGTGGTGTGGGAGAAGAAGCTATGGGCAACGAATGACCGTCTTAGTCCGATTGACTGTACGCGCCCGAGTTCAGGGCCCTCTGGTCTTTGAGCAGGTAATATGAGATATTTTTTCAATTGGTGCATTTATGTTAAGCAGCCATCTGCCTCTGACTGTGGCTGAACTGACACCAGATTCTCTAAAATAATGGTCGCCATTTTGAAGGGATGCGGTATTGGTGCACAAACGCATGTGTGCCTTGGTTGGAAGTCCCACAGAGGAGTGGAAGATTGTAGAAATCGCACAGTACGTCTTGCTACTGTGCACGTCTACTCGACCTTAAAACGGCAGGCAGAAAATGCACCCTGATTCTCCTGCTCCTCCATAGGATTCCCTAACCAAGGAAGGCGTGCACATTAATACCGCATTACATAAAAAATACAGCCATAATTTTAGAGAATTCAGGCCCTGATGTCTGGTATTCCACTGGTGTGCCCTATAAATGTGAAAGCACTGCTTGACTCGGTAGGCTGAAATCCGGCATCCCAACAGAGAAATGGTTGGCAAAATGAATGACAGCCTGGTCACACACACAATGCACCCATGATCTTTCAGAGATCTCCAAATACCATATTGTACATAGGCTCGTACCGTCAGGCTCAATTGTTATTACCAATAATAAGAATAAGTGTAATTAATAAGCAGTTTATTTTACCACACACGACCCGCCGCGGTGGCTCAGTGGCTCAGGTGTTGCGCTGCTGGGCACGAGGTCGCGGGTTCGGTTCCCGTCCGCGGCGGCCGCTTTTCTGATGGAGGCGAAAAGCAAAAAACGCCCGTGTGTACGTGATTTCGGCGCACGTTAAAGATCCCCGGGTGGTCAAAATTAATCCGGAGCCCTCCACTACGGCGCGCCTCATCGCCTGCGTTGCGTCGGCGCGTTAAACCCTACAATCAATCAAAATCATTTTACCACACAACATATAGCGAAGTTGATGGTGCCGTGACTTCATTGTTATGTCCAATGATATAAGTGGGTTGGACTGTAAATGTAATGTTCCGGTGGGTTGTTTTTATTCCTTCGAAATAATCTTATTCTGCTAAAACTCCCGTATTTTTTCTCTCCAAAACAGATTTATTGCCGCTCCCAAAAGGTCCGAAATGACTGGGGCCAACCACATCAGTGGGTTCCAGTTGCTTTGAGGCCTCTGGACAGCTGTCAGTAGTTCCCGATGTGCCCTGCACTTCGAACCAGGCGGCAGAGCAGGTCGCGACAGCTCGGAGTAAAAGGGGATTTGCACGGCCATGGTCCAAACCAACGGATAAGCGTGTAATGTGACCTTGTCGTAAGCTCGTGCAGTTAAGTATCTGACCAGAAAAGCTCACTTAAATTGGGCAGGTTTACTTATCAAGGACTTGATTGCGGTAGTGACATTACACAGGATGCAGCTAGAGACAGGGCGCAACACACGCCGCGTTTTATGTGTATGTTTCAAAATAGCCTACACGCCTTTCCTTCGTATTTAGTTATGCTTCGGCAGAAACGAGGCAGCTCACGAAGTGGCTTCGCCATCCGGGTGGGTGCTAACCTATATGTAAACCCCGGAGACAGATCGGCGAGGAACACACCAGTGTCTTAAAGTGAGATCACGCAACATTACCGCCTCTCCCGTCAAGTCCGCCCTCATGCTAATAACAAACTAATGAACATGCAAGCACACCTGTGGTGCCTCCTGCAAAAAAACGCCTTCCCAAACGCCGCAAACAGCCGTTAGTACGCTCCCCACCCCTGATTGTACCCTACGCGGCGCGCCAGCCAGCCTACCTCTCAGGAGCAGTAGGTGGAGGCCCTGCGTAGCCCGGTCGCGTATTCCCAAACCATATCCCATAAAGGCCCAGGCCGACCACACCCCCTTCAAACGGCGACGTCACAAGTGACGTCACTTTCTCTTCGTCCGCGACTTCATGCAACGTGGATTTTTTTCTTCTCGCTTTGGACGGCGGCCGATGGTTTCGCTCCGTGCGCGAGGCTGGGGCTGCGGCGCTGGGGAGCTGACACACATTTAATAGAAGTTAAAGGCCCAACCACATGCAGCGTACTTTCGACGTTTTCTCGCGTGGCGACGCGAGCTGACGCACGAGCAACGCCGAGGTCTACGCTCGCCAGATATCGGCGTCGACGCAGCGCGAGAAAGCAGCGGAAAGCTGGCAGCAGCGGTCGGGTTTCACGTCCTTCTCGTGCGTTGGGGTAATTCCTTTCAGCAGAAGAGAATCAATTTCTTTTTAACTTGCGGTTATCGGCTGCCTTGAGACAAATTGCAAGCTATTTCTGTTCCAAAGCGCTCATTCATTTGTGGCTTGTTTGGTTGTCATCGGGGAGATCGGGTATTTGCGATAGCTTTTTTTTAGTTAAATAAGGGAGCTCTGGCTACGTCGCTTGTAGTATTAGCATGATGGGGCTTGGCTGCAAGATTGGTGCGTGACGACCAAGCCTTATCCACGCCAGAATGCTAGCGGCGCATGCCATTCCATTCGTTGCTACCGTGGCTTGCGCAGAGAAGACCGAGGTTTTGCTATAGCTTTTCTTGACTCAAATAAGGGGGCTGTGGTTACATCGTTTGTAGTAATAGCATAACTGGCCTAGGATTCAAGATGGGTGCGTAAGAAACAAGCGTTACCACGGCTCAAATCTCTCAAACATGATCAAAGCAAATCACTCGACAATATTCGTTGGCAGCCTCTGTTAGGGTACCAAATTCTTTGGACCCGCGTGTTCTCCTGGCGTGGTCGAGCGGTTGCGCGCTTGCGCACTTGTGTCCTTGCGTTCTGTTTTGAAAGCCCATGGTTCGAATCTTGCCGAAACCTCGTTTTTTTTTGCAATGAGGGTTTCACCGGCTTTTCTTTTTTTTTCAAAGCAAACAAAGGGGGAAGAGTGCCTTGCAGTTTAACCTACAAGTGACGTTCAACGGTACCCTCAGTATCAAAGCAGCAGAGAAATTTGCTTTGCTCACACTTTGAATTCATGAAGCTGCAGTCGGTACATAACATCAAGGTTAAATCAAGTAGCAAGTAAAGTTGTGCTAAGTGCGTCTTCGTTCATTATCCTATCTTATTTTGTTCAGATTTGACGGTACTGACACAATTATAAAAACGGATCAACACGCTCGCTGATGTTAACAGCAGACGAGTGACCGACGTACGCGCGTGCTTTCGAGCGATTGGGAGCAAACGTTCTGCGCTTCGGTACGGAATCCAAAAGACCACCCAAGATCAAAAAACATTTTCGTCTTCACTGTAATGATAGCGAGTGTTCACTATCAGGAACGTAAACAATGACCACATGTACGGGAAAAAGCGTCCGCCTGCGCGCGCACTTAGAGCACCGCGCCCAGCGCTAACTTAACTAGGAACAGGATCGAAGGCGAGCGTCTGCAGGCTCGCAAGAGAGTGCGGAGAGTGAGAAGCGAGAACAGGTATGCAAAGGTATACTTCGTGCTTCAGCTTCCCAGCGCGTACGGCATGCTCGCGCACGGAGTGAAACCATCGATCGCCGCGAAGCAGCGCGACCACAAAAGACCAAAACAAATTTTTGTCAATTTTTTGCTTTCAGGAACGTATAGGTACGAAAAGGTTAAAGTCCTAACCACATGGACGGGAAATCACGCGTCGCGCGAGCGTCGGCGTCGTTCGGCGGCAACACGCAGACACGGGCACTTTCAATCGCGATTGAAGTGAATCGCGATCGAGTTATCGAACGCGCTCGAAGCATTGCCGCTGCTACACGGCACGTTTCAATCGCGATCGAGAAGTTGCACCGGTTGATTTGTCTACGCCAGATGGCGCTAACAATGTATCTCCCCTAGGGGAGATACGGCAGAGTAGTCCTCACATGCTGCGGCCCCCACTCCCGACACCTCGAAGACCCCAACGTGTGCGTCGAGTGAGTGTGCGACCTGTTTATGGACTATTCATACCGACGAAGTCGTCACACGGGGGAACACTGCTAAGCCTAACGCATTGCCTCGGCGCGGCCGGCCGCCGTGGCTGCCCCGTCAGCCCCCAGCCAGCCCCCGCCGACAACAATGAAACCCACCGACACACGACGCCCACCAACTTCAAACGGTCGCCCGCTGGGTTCGGACCGGGAAGAACAACTCGAAGAAAATAACATGGACTTCCAGGAACACGTAGCATCAAACAAAGCGACGTATCCTGGTGACACAGCGAATGCTACCGGCCAACCGGTAGAGGCGGACGACGACGCAAGCTGGACCCAAGCCATCAGCCGTCGTACCAAACAGAGACTGCTCAAAGAAACCCGTCTGCGCACCGTAACCAACGCTTCCATCGGAAACGCCACGAAGGCAGGTACTCTCGGTACGTTGCCCATTAAACCTACCGAGTGGCAGAGCAGACCACGCACGAGGCTGCCCCCACTGCCAAAGGAAGATGTAAAAATAATTATCAGGCCGAAGCAAGGACTGTCAATAAAAGACCACTCAACGGTAGAAATTACCCAAGCCATAGCAAGAGCATGTGGAAATAAGACGCAAAGCCTGCATGACCTAATTATCAGACCACGCCTAGGATCGAATATCCTTATACTCATTACCTCCAACATGGAGGCGGCCAACGAGCTACGAAAAATACGAAGCGTAACGCTTAGAGAGGCGGAGTATGAAGTCACTGCATATGTGGTCTTCTCGGAAAACGAAGTGAGAGGCGTGGTGCATGGATTCCCGCCAAATACTTCCTCGGAAGAGCTAATGCAAGGCACCCGAATCCGCACGCTCGATACTAAGCTCACTCACGCCCGAATGTTGGGCCAAACAAAAACAGCTCTGCTTACCTTCGAAGCAAGAACAGCACCACGGGTGGTTTACTTTTACGGAGGAGAGATGCCCTGCTACCTCTACCGATCGACTCGACAATACTGCCAGATCTGCATGACGGCAGGGCACAGAGCCGACGTCTGCCCAACGCCAAATACACGCAAATGTCGAACGTGCGGAATAGCGAACCCAATCGAAAATCACCCCTGCACACCAAAATGTGCTCTTTGCAAGGAAAGCCACGTCACCGGAGCAAAAGAACGCCGTCAAAAACTACAGAAGGCCCGGATACCACCGGGCAATCAAAGCAGAAAACAACTCATACCACGCTGGTTCAGCAGTGATTGGCCAACCCCAGAGGAGGCTGCAGGAACCGGTCAACAACGCAAGAGAAGCCAATCACGCCAACCTCGAAAAGGTGAGGCCAAAATTGCCGAAAACGAAGGCAAAGGAAGACAAAAAAGACCAGAGAAGCCCTCTTCTGACCAACAACCCGACAGGACGAACACCAAAAAAAAAGGCAAAGTCAACACAGGAACAAACATGGGCAGCTGTTGCCACAACACTTCAAGTAACAAACAGCAAAATCGACCAATTCCAAGCACATCAAGGTCGAATAATTCAAGAACTTCGCGAACAGGTGGCGCAACAAAACCTAGAAATAACGCGACTGAAACACCAACTTCTGGCTGCACAAGCCAAAGAACGCCGACAGGAACAGGTGCTGGCACTCCCCGTTATAACTCAATCGGCACTGCAAGACCCCAGTGGACTACTGGAGTACTTGCTCCAAATGCAAAAAAAACGCTCGTGATGAGGATGGCGTATATACAGAATAACTTAGCCATTCGACCCCTTAAAAGACTGACCTCGGGAAAACGAAAGCAGCAAACACCAGATCAGCAACACGAGAAATCCATGGCCCTAGAAGAAGACTCCCACCTAACTGACACCGATACTTCCGACGCTGACCAGACGGAGGAGTAAGAAGCGCGCAAACCCGACCGGCTACGACATCTGGCATTGCAACTGTCGGAGCCTCAGTACGAAGAAACACATCCTAGAACAACACATTGCCACGCTGTCGTCCAAACCCATTGCAATATGCCTGCAGGAAGCTGGTCACGCAGTCAATCCACATGGCTACCAACAGGCCTCCAGTACCACACAAGTAGCGACATATACCATTGGCGGAGGGAGCTGTAATACATCCCAGCTCCCCCCGCCAACGTTAGATGCAGCTGTGTCCTCCGTCTGGCAACGGGGATACGTCACCGCTGCTGTCGTCACTGGAGGAGCGGAATATAAGGAGCACTCAGCGGCCATCCACCTTGGGCAGGACACCGTTTCGACAATGGTTCGCTCACCCGTGCTGTTATTCCAGGCCTTTCTGCTCTGGACCTCCCGTCCTTGGCCGCATGGATCGGAGCTCGCCGCTACCGGTCACCAATTTCGGCCCTGGAATACATCCCAGCTCCACCCGCCAACGTTAGATGCAGCTGTGTCCTGCGTCTGGCAACGGGGATAAGTCACCGCTGCTGTCGTCACCGGAGGAGCGGAATATAAGGAGCACTCAGCGGCCATTCACCTTGGGCACGGCACCGTTTCGACGATGGTTCGCTCACCCGTGCTGTTATTCCAGGTTAGTTACCGGAACTCTGCTGCTTGCGCAAAGAGTAGCAATCGCTGTTTGTTGGCGGTGTCGTGCCCACCAGAGTTGCTTGATGTGAAAAAGCATGTAACCTTATTGTTGAATCATATGCCATCTGTTCTATCAAATCTGCCCTTGATGCTATCGGGTGACGTGGAAGCCAACCCCGGTCCGATGAGCAAAGCGGAGGCAGAGGCGTTTGATTCCGCGTTAGCAGCAACTACGCAAGCTGGAAACTGGGCTTGGGGCTGTACTCGCTGACCTAAAGATCGTCAAGGATAACCAGGAGGTTACAAGAAACGAAATTAAGGCATTAACAACGCAAATTGCTGCGCTCGGATCAAACGCTTCGTCAAGTGCTACCGTTGCCCCTCCAAGTAACAATGCTTTAAAAACTATCGCTACCCAGCTTCAAACAACAACTTCTAGGTGTGACGATGCTGAGAACCGCATGCGAAGGTCTAACTTGCTGTTTTTTGGAATGGCGGATGACGAAAAAGAAGATTGGGCGGGATCTGAGGAAAAAATAATCGCTTTTTGTTCTCAAAATCTGCAAATTCCTACAACCTGTGCTCAATTCGAACGTGTACATAGATTAGGCAAGTTCACGACAGAAAAAAACCGTCCAATAATTGCGAAATTCACCTCATTTAAAGACAAGACATCCTGGGCGCTGCTCACAAACTAAAAAACAGATTTCGCTATCGGTGACGACTTTTCCTTTTCTACTTGGTTAGCTAGAAGGAAATTAGTGACGTTTGCCTCGAGATCTAGACAAACCTTTCAAGCTGAATGTTGACAAACTGCACATAGATAAAAAAAAAAACGTACTTTTACGACAATGCTAGAGACACCGTCGTCCAATGTAAAATATAGCTAGAAGGTGCCACGCGCCCTCAAGTTGCTAATCAGCCTCTGTCACCTCGCTCAGGTTCGTCACTATCAATTGCTTTAACCAACATTCGGAGAGTACTGCATAAACGTAACCAAGTCTGTTCCTTCTTAGACGATACTAATGCCGACATCCTTGCCCTAACAGAGACGTGGCTGAATTCTGACATAAACGATAGCGAAATTCTCCCTGATAACAAATCATATAACATATATCGTAATGATAGGACAAACAAAAGAGGCGGTGGCGTTTTGCTAGCGGTTAAGAAAACCATTTCTTCATACCTTGGGTCATTTGACTCTGCCGTCGAAATCATATGGGTTGCTTGTTTAATGGGTGCCGCTAAAATACTAATAGGTGTTTTCTACCGCCCTCTTAATTCCCCGTTTTCCTTTCTGAATGACTTGCGCACGAGTGTGGCTACGGCTATCCAGTTATGTGCTGCCCACGAAACGTATCCCTTTGGTGATTTCAATTTTCCGGACATTGACTGGGTTCATCTATCATCGTCCTGTCGCGATTCATTAGAACTAATCAATATTACTTTAGATTTCAATCTCGTCCAAGTAGTTAATGAACCCACCCGAGGATCCCACATTTTAGATTTAGCATTTACAAGTGCTCCTGAAAGCGTTCACTCTGTCTTGAACAGAGATGGTTTCAGTGATCATAATATGCTCATTATAACACTTAACTTGCCATTACCGCCTCCCGGCTTCAATGTAAAAAAAATTTACGACTATAACAAGGCGAACTACAATGAAATAAACAAAGAGCTGGAGGTATTCTATACTACAGAACTAATGCCCTACCTTTGAAAGTCGCTCGATTGATACAAGCTGGTCGCTTTTACGAAATAAAATATCTACTTTGGTTAAGAAATACGTGCCACTCATATCCATCTCAAATGATAGAGCTAACCCATGGTTCAATAGGTCTCTTCATGCACAAAGAAACAAGAAGAAACGCTTATACAAAAGCGCCAGAGGCTCGGGGACTAAGGAGGCCTGGCAGAAGTACAAAGAGTGTCTGCAAAATTACTCGTTGGCCATATCTACTGCTAAAAATAAATACTTCTCAAATGACCTACCTTCTATCCTTAAAACTAACCCTAGAAAATTTTGGCAAGAAATATCCCCCCCGCGCGATACTAACAAGATTGTATTACACGATGATGAGCACATTCCCATTCCTGAAAGTGACTGCCCCATCGTATTCAACACATTTTTTTCGTCAGTATTCACTAAGGAAGATTAATCCAGCGTTCCTTGTTTTGATGACCTAGACTGTCCATACATGCAACCGATTGTCATAACTGCCGTAGGAATCGAATGCTTATAAATAACCTTAAACTATCTTCCTCCGCAGGAGTTGACAATATTAATTCGAAAATACTAAAAAATACCAAGTCTATATCAAGTAAGATTTTGTACCACATCTTCTCGCAGTCCTTATCGTCCGGACAGTTGCCGAGTGGCTGGAAAACGGCTAAAATTGTGCCAATACATAAAACTGGGAATAAAAATTCACCCGACAACTACCGTCCTATTTCACTACCGTGCATATGTTGCAAATCGCTTGAACATATTATCGGTTCTAACATTTACTCTCACCTCGAAACCAATAACTTTTTCTTTGATTACCAGCATGGCTACAGAAAATGTTTTTCTTGTGACACGCAGTTATTTGAATTTACCACTGACTTGCACTATATCATGGACAATAACTTGCAAACTGACTGTATTTTTTTATTTTTCTAAAGCTTTTGACCGTGTCGCCCATTGCCGTTTAATCTCTAAATTGTCCGCCCTTCGACTAGATTCTTTAACATTATCTTGGCTTCGTAACTTTCTTTTTATGCGTGAACAGTTCACGGTAGTAGATGATTATACCTCGCCGCTGTCCCCAGTCACTTCGGGTGTGCCTTAAGGCAGCGTTCTCGGTCCTCTACTCTTCTTAATATTTATGAATTATTTGCCTTCACGCGTCACATCCTGCATGCGCTTTTTTTGCTGACGACTGCTTAATTTATCGGAAAATAAATGACCCCACTAACCACGTAACCCTTCAAAAAGACCTAAACCTTATCTGCGATTGGTGCAACACATGGTAAATGTCTTTAAACTTAACTAAATGCCAGAAAATATCATTTAGCCGAAAACACACTAACTCTAACTTTTCGTATTTCCTGCACAACCATTTAGTTTCTGAGACACAAACATATAAATACCTAGGCGTGCTTCTAACGGCAAATCTTTCATGGTCCACCCACATTAACGCAATATGTGCTAAAGCCTCACGATCATTAGGATACTTACGTCGAAATTTGCATGCTTCTCCGTCTAACATTCGTCAACTAGCCTGTAAAAAATTTGTATTACCACAACTAGAGTTCACGTCCTCAGTTTGGTCCCCCTATCAAAATTATTTAGTTGATAAACTAGAAGCCGTACAAAATCGCGCAGCTCGGTTTATATCCAAATCATATGACTTCAGTTCAAGCATAACAAAAATAAAACATAATCTTTCATTAGAACCATTGCATATCCGACGGCAAATCGCGCTTCTATGCAGGTTTCACAAATACATTAATCGTGCCAGACCCTCCCCATTACCCACTGTAAGCCCTCTTTCCACATCACGCAGATTATTTAATCAACGCAGCTTCACCAGAATCTACGGCACCACAAACTCTTTCAATTCATCTGCCCTCCCATGTGCTATCCGGTTATGGAATGGTCTGCCTGATAATATCGTATCGCTGACTAATCCAGAAACATTCCGCAATCACCTGCACAAGCATTTTTCCATGTAAAACCACCAAACAAGAACGCTGGCATTTCTTCCTGTTAGCACCATGATGTTTTCCTTTTTCTTTCTTTCCTTTTTTTTGCGGTTGCGGCTACCACACTAGATGTTATTATTGCTTGTACTTATTTTCTTTCCACTCTTGCTCGCTGTTATCATGTTCTTTTTCTCTTGTTTCACTGACTTGTTGCTGTATTATATATCTAGTTTTTGTATAACTTTTCTTGTTATTTTTTGATGATCTGCCCTTTTGTCCCGCTTACCCAATGCACTGCTGGGCCTGTAAGGTATTTTGAATAAATAAATAAATAATAAATAATAAATAATAAATAAACAAACGACATAGTAACCACCACACACCGACTGGACACAGAGCACCCATCGGCGCTTCTCACGGAATTACTCCCCTATCACCGTTCGGAGCCAAGTATATTCCTTCTTAACGTATACAGCTCCCCACGCAATACCCAGGAGGAATTCGAAGACTTCTGGGAGGCCACTCGCGCGGCTGAGAAGAATAAGCTGGTGATAGTGGGGAACTTTAACGCCCCACATACCCACTGGGCATACAATTTCGACTCAAAAAAAGGAAACAAGCTCATCGCAGCAACGGAATATTTCGGGCTCAAATTCATTAATAACCCTATGTACCCCACGCGCTATGGCCAAAGGGGGCAACGCGACACTTGCCCCGACCTAGCCCTCACATGGGAATCTGACCGGAGCATCTTCTGGCAAAACACCATGGAAACAATAAGCAGCGACCACTGCATCCTACAGGTTACAGTACAAGCATCTTCGCTCAGTAAACCCCTGGGGCAGGCGCGACTCACTGACTGGACAGAATTCCGACAAAAGGGAGCCAACGAACCAAACAACGAACCCATTCAAAACCTAGAAGAGTGGACTGAAGAAATAAAACAGCTTCACGAGTCCTGCACCAACCACATCACCAGGACGGAAGCAACACCGGACGTCGACATATACTTGGAAAAAATCTGGGCACAGCGCAGCAAATTAGTCAAGCGGTGGAAGAAGCAAAGGCACAACAAGAGATTAAAAGCACGCATAAAGCAACTCACCAAACGCGCCCAGAATCATGCCCGTGATCTGTCTAGGCAAAATTGGAATTCATTCTGTGAGCGCTTACGGGGCACCCTCAGTACATCCAAGATCTGGAAACTCATACGTGGAATGATGGACCCATGTCCACGAAACGCGCTACGACGCACCACCTACCAAGAGCCGCACGAAGTTACCCCGGCTCGGACATTGACCTATTCCAAGCCCTACCGCACAGATACGGGGTCCTGGGAAGAGCAACAGAACAACCGAAGAAGACGTATGGAGGTGTAAAAAATGACACACTAGACCGGGACATCACGCAGGAGGAGATCTCTCATGCGCTGGCAAGTATGACCAGGAACAGCGCGCCCGGCCGAGACAACATCACGTATAAAATGCTTCGAAACCTAAGTGACGGTCATATCCGAGCCCTCGCTCAATATGTAAACAAAGAACTATGGCAGCACGGCAAGGTACCATCAGAGTGGAAACACTCCGACATCCCCATCATCCCCAAGCCAGGCAAACCCCCCACAATCGAAAATTTACGCCCTATCTCCTTAACCTCGTGCCTGGGTAAGGTGTACGAACGAGTTGTGGCCAACCGACTCACCAATTACATGGAGGACAACGATATTTTCCCGAACAGCATGATCGGCTTCAGACGACATCTCTCAACGCAAGATGCCTTCCTTTTACTCAAAAAAGAAGTACTGGACAAAAAGTCCCTGGAGAAAACCTGGTACTAGCCCTCGACTTAAAGGGGGCTTTTGACAATGTCACCCACCGAGCCATGCTAGATTCTCTGACCAAAATAGGTGTGGCGAAACAATTTACAATTACGTCGCGGCCTTCCTTGAAAACAGGACAGCGACGATCGGCCTGGGGGAACTACGAACAGATCCGTTCCAGCAGGGAAACATCGGTACCCCACAGGGATGTATTATATCCCCCCTCTCATTCAACGTTACCATGATTAAAATCGCCAAACAAGTACAGGCACTCCAAAATGTCGTACACGTTATCTACGCAGACGACATTACACTATGGGCAAACCGAGGCTCCCTACAGGAAAAGGCGCAAAATCTTCAAAATGCAGTGAATTGGATGCGCTCCAGAAAAGTCGGAATTCCTACGAATCCACTGCACCACAGAAATGTCCAAAAACACAGCGCCCATACCAGAGAGGAGGCAAATAAGAATACTCGGGATGCACCTGCAAGGAAATGCTCGAGCGGACACCACCATAACGCAACTGCACGCTAAATCTTCCCAACTGGCACGCACAATCAAGCGGCTAACAAACAACCGGAATGGAATGAGGGAAGAAGACACCGTCCGAATAGTACAAGCAATGATTATCCCTCGTATCGGCTATAGTCTACCATTTCAAAATCTCACAAAGTCGGACGAAGAGCACATCAGCCCTAATACGTACAGCGTTCAAAGCTGCCCTCAGCCTACCCAAGTTCACCCCCAATGAGAAGCTCACGTACCTGGGGCTCACGAACACCATGGAAGAGATAAAACACGGCACCATTCAAGCACAACGAATACGACTAGAAAAGTCCCGCACGGGGAGGGCGATCCTATAGCAAGTAGGCGATCCACCCGATCGCAGACGCCAAGAGCAGGAAACAGACCTAAACCCTGCACAACGGTCCAACATCAAAGCGCTGCCCCTTCCAAAAAACATGCATCCTAATATCCACTTAGAAAGAAGAAAGGCCGTAGTCAATTTCCTGAAAAAAAAAATTGAACATCACGATAATACGGTGTACGTCGATGCAGCGAAGTATGACGAAGAAACGGCGGCATTAGTGGTGATCACCCGTGAAGGGGACATCATAGACTGCATCACCATGCGAAACACCACCACAAAGAATGCGGAGACCGCAGCCCTACTTCTCGCGATTCGCTGGGGAGAACGAAATGGCCGCGGCCTCAACATCATCACCGATTCGCGAGCGGCTGTGCGAATGCTAGCGACAGGAAGAATACCACTTGCACTTCTAAAGGTACTTCCGGAATCCCTCGAGAAAGTTCACAACATTACGTGGACCCCCGGACACGAGGGACTGCCGGGTAACGAGGCGGCGAACAGGCGAGCGTGCGACTTCACTCGCCACCCCCCTGTGACTGACGCCTTACGATACCCAAGCACCACTACGTACGGGAATACCTACAAAATACCAGAAAAGAGCGGGCTACATATCCAATCCCGCATCGCAAACTAACAGAAAGTGAAGTCCAGATGCTGCGTAAGATTCAAACGAACACCTTCATACCTAAATCTCGCTGGCCGAAGATTTTCCAACAACGGCACCCTGACTACACAGAAGACTGCAGGCTATGCGGAGAGACTGCTACCCTCTTCCATGCCACGTGGGCCTGCCCACACCTCTGGGCAGGGGCCGACACCAAAAGAACCCGCCACTGACTTCCCGTGAATCATGGGAGGCCGCCCTCGCCAGCCCCGACTTACAAATCCAAAAGGACCTAATCAGCCGGGCGAAGACGGGAGCAGAAGCCACTGCAGCCCTGGACAAAGGGTTCCACCTATGATTCTTTCATCCTTTTCTCCCCTTCCCTTTCCCTCCATCTTTACTTCAATAAAGTTTATTCAGTCAGTCAGCCCTACGGGAGCAGAGTTGCGCGTCCATCCGCCATCTTGAGTTCCAGGTCGTGCGGGAAAGCCACCCTTCTCGTGTGAAGGAGCTGCCGCCGCGCCAGCGGCAGCGACGAGGAGGAGTGGCGAGGAGCGGCCAGACAAAAACTGGCGCACGATGCTCGGCGCTTTGAGCCGCCGCCGCTGCCGCCAGCTTCCACAACCGCCGATGCTCAGTTGAGCAGAACTGACTGAATACGGGGTCTTGTGCGCAGCACTGAAAGCGGGCTTTCCTGTCGAACTGGAATCGGCGGCATCTGGCAATCAGACGAGCAACTCTTGCGCTACGCGATATACAGGAACTCTTACTTGCGGCCCATTGCGGCCGGCGTCTGGTAACTACGCGCGGTCGTAGGTAACTATGTAAATGTAACTATGTAAACTATGTAACTATGTAAATGTTACCGCACACTCATTTGGGTCAAGTTATATGACGCAATTTGTGGCGTTAATTGAAGTTGTCACCTTCTGTGCCATTACTGAGCGGGGACGAGAGTATCGCCGCTTTTCGTTCGATCGCGCTTAGAAGCGTCGATCGCGCTTGAGAAACCAGGGTTGAGTTCGAGCGGGACCGAGCTCAATCGCAACTGAAACTGCCGTGTCACAGGGGCATGAGACCGGCGAAGGCACGCTATAGTGTACTAGTATAGTCACGCGCTAGCCGCCGCGTCGGTGCGCTGCTGGACACGTTTGTATTAAACATGCCATTAGTTGAAGTCATTTATGAGCAGTTATTGTCGATTGTTGAACTGCACTTAACAAGAACCTAGCCTTATAAAAAATATTTGCGGGAAAATGTTGACATCCTGCGAAATGTATGTCAAGTCATTACCGTCAAATCTGAACAAAATAAGATAGGATGATGAACGAAGACGCACTTAGCACAACTTTACTGATTTAACCTTGATGTTATGTACCGACTACAGCTTCATAAATTCAAAGTGTGAGCAAAGCAAATTTCAGGGCTGCCTTGCATGATACTGAGGTTTCCGTCGAACGTCACTTGTAGGTTAAACGTAAAGGCACTCTGGCCCCCTTCGTTTGCCTTGAAAAAAAAAAGAAAAGCCGGTGAAACCCTCATTGAAAAAAAAAAAAAACGAGGTTTCGCCAAGATTCGAACCATGGACTTCCAAAACAAAACGCCAGTACACAAGCGCGCAACCGCTCGACCACACCAGGAGAAGACAAGGGTCCCAAGAATTTGGTACCCTAACAAAGGCTGCCAACGAATATTGTTGAGTGATTTGCTTTGGTCGTGTTTGAGAAATTTGAGCCGTGGTAACGCTTGTTTCTTACGCAGCAATCTTGGGTCCGAGGGCAGTTATGTATTACTACAAGCGATGTACTCACAGCTCCCTTATTTGAGTCAAGAAAAGCTATCGCGAAACCTCGGTCTCCCCTACGCAAGCCACGGTAGCAACGAATGGAATGGCATGCGCCGCTAGCATTCTGGCGTTGATAAGCCTTGGTCGTCACGCACCAATCTTGCAGCAAAGCCCCATCATGGTAATACTGCAAGCGACGTAGTCAGAGCTCCTTATTTACCTCAAAAAAAGCTATCGCAAATACCCGATCTCCCCGATGAAAGCCAAACAAGCCACAAATGAATGAGCGCTTTCGAACAAAAATAGCTTGCAATTTGTCTCAAGGCAGCCGATAACCGCAAGTTAAAAATTGGCCGCGTATCTGCTCCTTTCGTTGCAAATGTCGTCAAAAGACGATAGTCTTTGTAGACATCTGGCAAGGAATTGCCCCCCTTTGCTTTTCCGCTCACCTCTCTTGTTGTTCCTGTACCGTCGCGCTCATTCCAAGGTAAACACACTAAAGGTTTGCGCAAGGCGATTTGAATTTACCGCGTTCCACTGCTAGAGGCCGGGTTCCTCGATGACAGCGCTGCAGTACGGCGGAGACGCGCGTGAATGGAGGCGGCCGACTAGAAGGTTTATAGAGCCGCGTGGCCGTGCTTCACATGCGTTCCAAGCAGAACGTGGAACCTAGTTAGTGGAACCTTTCGTTGCTGTTGCTGCGTTATTTTTCATATGCGGCCAGGAGGCGGCGGTTTTCTGCAGTAAATCTAGAATATCATTTCCTATCGAAAAACCAAGCATCCATGAATTTTTAATAAAGGAACACTGTAAATGTCCCTTGTGTACTAATTTCCTGCCTTATATTTCCGTAATGTCTTGTTCTTCTTCAACAAAGTTGACAAGTATGAACACATAAACCGGGCTTAGACGTTTACATGTGGCTGTGAGTATATAAGACTATTGCGCAAAATATATTTTACTTTGGCCGGATGGTTGAATCGAGTCACAGACAGAGAGACGGACAGACAGACAGATATTTCCGTAATGTCTTGTTCTTGTTCAAGAAAGTTGACAAGTATGAACACATAAACCGGGCTTAGACGTTTACATGTGGCTGTGAGTATACTATTGCGCAAAATCAATTTTACTTTGGCCGGATGGTTGAATCGAGTCACAGACAGACAGACAGACGGACAGACAGACAGACAGACAGACAGACAGACAGACAGACAGACCAAAATTTCTGGGTTTAAGTAGCCCAAGAAAGACTATCATCTTTTAAAGAAATTGATTCTCTTCTGCTGAAAGGAATGACCCCAACGCACGAGAAGGACGTGAAACCCGACCGCTGCTGCCAGCTTTCCGCTGCTTGCTCGCGCTGCGTCGACGCCGATATCTGGCGAGCGTAGACATCGGCGTTGCTCGTGCGTCAGCTCGCGTCGCCACGCGAGAAAACGTCGAAAGTACGCTGCCTGTGGTTGGGCCTTTAACTTCTATTAAATGTATGTTAGCTCCCCAACGCCGCAGCCACAGCCTCGCGCACGGAGCGAAACCATCGGCCGCCGTCCAACGCGAGAAGAAAAAGAAATCCACGTTGCATGAAGTCGCGCACGAAGAGAAAGTGACGTCACTTGTGACGTCGCCGTTTGAGGGGGGTGTGGTCGGCCTGGGCCCCTATGGGATATGGTTTGGGAATACGCAGCCGGTCCCAGGCATGCCAACCACGCTGGGTACCCCAGCTGCCGACGTCGCCGCCTGGCTCACTACGCAGCCACAATAATAAATGCGTTTTCGCTCTTTCTCTTTCTGCGTTAGCTTTAGGTTGAATGCACAAAGTAAGATTACACGCCTTCGGGAGTATTCCTCAGACTACGCAATCCCGTCTCGCATCCGACAATAACAACGCGTAGCAGCGAAGCTGTTTCAAGGAAGATTTTATTTGAGCCGATGAGCGTCGTGCGTTGGAAGAGCTGCTGTCAGGTCATGTAGCTTATCAGAGTCCCCAGGTTTGTCCTCAGATGCCCAAAGTTTTCGTTAACGACAGCGAAGCTTGGGGATTGGGCTATCAGAGTTCGCGTGCGCCACACTAAAACCTGCGGCAGAAAGAGGGATTAGGCAGATTTATTAATAAAACTTTCAGCTGACCACCCACACAGAATAATCAAACAATTGGTAAGCGTTCTATTGTAACCTAATCGCACAATGTGGCTTTACTACTTTGAGCGTTCTCATTTCACCGATCATATATGGCTTTTTTCGTATACTTGAGGTCAACTTTCTACCCGCCGCGGTGGCTCAGTGGCTAAGGCTGCGCTGCTGAAGAGGTCGCGGGTTCGATTATCGTAAGAAAGATACAAGGCGGAAAATCAGGGTGGTTTCCATTCCAAACTTCTTGAGCACGTGTGTGAAGCAGGAAAAAAATCGCACTTTGCATTTGCCCCCGAGAAGAATAAGCTCCCTACTTTCGGAGCTTACTCCATTGAGATTTGGCGTTCGTGCAGCTAAGGGGCATACAACTTCTGGAAAGGGGATCAGCTACAATTACTTCCGACGCCACCTGGCCCCAACGCCCAAAACATTTCTCCTGACCAAATACAATCGGGTATAACGGGGATATTTTTAACGGTGTAGGTTGAATTTTGGCTCATCGGTTCTTTAGTAGTTCTCATGGTGACGATGCTCTACCTCTTTACGATGCATAGCTGTTGCTCGTGCGATTGTGAACCAACAAAGTCTATTGATCTATTGATTCGGTTCTGAAATTATCAGACGAAGCAGAATTGCTACGGGTAGATGGTGGCGCCACTGCCCTCATGTGCTCAGCGTGGACTTGCGGGCAAAAATAAGCTTCCCCTCCCGCGGCCAGATGTGATAAAACACTCAGCACAGCCAGCGCGAACGACAAATATGAGTGGCTGCTATTACATTGGCACGCGCCACTTAAAAGGCCAAACAGGTGATTAAACAAAACGAAACAGCTCTTCAACGGCACTGGGCAAGTGACCAATGAGCGCCAAGCCGGTTGTATACATGCGCTCAGGGTGCATCCGAGAGTGTATACGAGTGTGCTTTCTTTGCATCGCCGTATAAAAATTGTCACCAGGTAGTCGCCGCGATGGACAGACGACGCTCCCCTCATTGGCTCCTTCATTGAACTACCGGAACACTGAAAAGCCAGCCGCCCACAAATGGTACCAGAGGCCACGCCACGCCCCTGCGCCGCCGGTCTGCGAACACCGTTGCACGCCTCGCTCCACACGAGCACTGCCGGAATGGACATCGCCGTCAAGGGATCCCCGCGCAGCTGCCAAAGCTGGACTGGCAGCAGGTACGCCACAAGATGAAGAAAATCTCACAACAACCATCGACACGTAAGAAGCCAGGCAACGGAGAGAGACCGACGACGGTTTCATTCTCCCCACATTCCCGGCAGCAACGCTAGCCTGGCGCTAGGCGGCGGAGAACAACCTAACGAAGGAAAAGTAAGAATATATCACAAAGCAAACTTCATCATCGTCACCAACCCTTCCGAAGTTAGCGCCCACTAGGCATGACCAAACTTAAACGACCTAAGCAAACACTCCGGTACGGGCACTATTTACCGCGATGGAACCATATATTGCGCTGCCTAGCAGCCTGTAACCACGACTTCAACATACCAGACGACAAGCGGCTGCGAAACTCTACCCGGGTGCAAGTGTTGTTCCAGGGACACCAAGGGCCGGGTCCACTCTCTGGGTCCGCTACAGAGCAGTCGCTCTTCGCTGCCACCGCTTCAGGAGAAAATAAGAGGCCTGCTGCAAGTGTTGGCAGCCGGGCTACCGAAAAGACGTCTGCCCAATCAACCACCGACCCAAAGATGACGCGCCTACGGCCTAGCGCCAGCACTAGAACAGCACTATGCATGCGAACCGCAGAGCATCCTGCGCGGAGACGCCAACTGAAAGGAACCGCGGGTTGCCCCCGCAGCTTCCGGCACAGGCACCTACACCCACACACGAGGAACGATACGCCCAGCCTACCAGCCAAGAATTCCAAGACAGACCACCTCAGACAGGGGAACCACAACCACAAGGCTACCAGAACCCGACGGAAGAGGACACGGGGGAAACAACCGGCACCACCGGCGCAGAAGGACGCCTGCACCCATATATTCCACGGAGTGACCGACGCTTTAGTAGTCGCCTGACTCTGTCCATACTGTTATATTGTCCGCATATATTGTAAACCGTACTGTGGAATCGTTCTTCAGCGTTGTGGCAGCTCGTAACCGCGTTGAGTAGGATCGCGGATATTGCCGATCCCTGTGGTACACCGACATTATTGTTGTACACCTGTGGGCTTGAGTCACCGTAATATACTTCGTACGTACGACCACATAGGAAGCTTTTGACGATGTTGACCATTCGCTTCCCTGGGTAGGCATCTTCAAGGGCACTGAGAACTGCTTCAGGAGTGACGGTATCGAATGCCTCCTTCAAATCTACAGCGAGCAAAATATGCGATATTTTTCTTTGGTGTTTGCACAGAATCCTTACAAGTAGAAAAAGACTCAGCGGCGCTCATGGTAGGGCGAAATCCTGTTTGCGCAGTGTGAAAGAAGCTGGTGGACTCTTCCACATGGTGGTTCATACGATTGACACGTACTCTGTCTATGAGGTTGTGTATAGTGGGGGTTAAAGAAACTGGCCTCAAGTTAGTTACAGTGTTTGGGTATTTGCCAGGTTTTGTAATCGGGGTGACAACGGCATGCGGCAAGTTTCCAACGACCTATATGATTAATCGATTTGAGAAGGGCTTATTTACTGTCCTCAGAGAGGTTGCGAAGGGCTGTCCATGTTATGCCATATTTGCCAGGTGAACTTTTGACCCGACCTTTACCCAGAGCACGGACCAATTCGGCCGTGGTGGATATTCTTCCTAGAGGGTTATTTATTTCGTCAATACTGCCAGCAGCCAAGACAGAAGTGTACAAAGCATTGCAAACTGCGAGCACAGAAGAGGAACAAGAGGTAAATTAGATATGTAACACAAATATGAAGAATATTAAAAAAACAGCGACAAAAACAAAAAAAAAAAAACAAATATTACTGAATTCGGTATTGTGTGAGGAACAAGTTCGCAACAGTATGATTGGGTATGTAAATGACAAAATACAAACCGGAAAAAAGTATACGACAGGCGTAGCACTAGTTGTAGCTTATGTATAACAAAAAAACAAAATTATATAAGCCAAAATTGCTGTCAATGGCGTCTACACAAAAATTACATGAGCAGGGGAAATCCAGGCGCAGAAAAAACAGCAGAGACAACAGCCAACACGTCTGAATTCATATTATTGAATGGTTCAACGACACTCAGATGTACGAAACGAGAGTTTCATCTACGTGAAGCTCGAAAGGGCGGCTTCAGGAGGGGTGTAGCAGATTGAGGCAAAGAAACCTGTGGGGCCCCGTGCGTCATTTCCATGATCGATTTGTTCTGCTTGAATGCAATTGTTCGGACGAGTTAGGAAGTCTTTGTCTTTCCCTGCGCAACCTTGAAGGTATTCCACAAACTGTAGTAGTTGAACCATGGGTCTTGTAGTTGAACCATGGGTTTTCCAGCGATGCTAAAATCACTGGGCGCCACCAAGAGACCGGAAAGCATCAAAACCAGCCAGGCAAGCTCGACCCCTCTACCGATAGAAATAGAGCATTATGCCGACGTCTAGTCTCAACGCCATGTTGCAATGGAACTACAGAGGCTGCAGAGCAGAGAAAAGCCAACTGCAAGCTCTCCTGCAGCCTTGCAAGCACTGCAAGCCTTACAGGAGAGAGGACCCAACACCAAACTTTTCAACTACACCACGCACACAAATCCCGATCACCCACAGTCGAGCTAGCCGGGCTCGTTAACAGAACGGCCGCTAGGGAAATCCACAACACAAACATACCCCATGAATTCGTCAAGCTGTTGCCAGCCAAGAAGGGACTGCAACCGCTCCACCTGCTCAACGCCTACAGGCTACTGTTACGCGAAAGCGTCTAAGACCCACCTCCGTCATTCCGTGGCAGCGTGGTGGGCGGGCGGCTTGGTGGGGAGTTGTCTCCGTTTCGACGACAAACCTGACTGGTGTAATGCAAGGCGAATAGAACCCCCCCCCCCCCCCCCCTACCGGACGCAGCATACTGGCGTGGTTACAACATGGCAATTCGAACGGGCAGAGAAGCGTTCTTCACGGTGGCCCAGGACGGTGAGAAAGAGAGCCTTTTCGGTCAGAAAGAGGGCCTACTGACAGCCTCCAATGCAGCGGTCCAATCCAGCACCGGTACGTGAGAGTCAGACACAAGCAAGAGCTCTTTCCAGAGGCGGAAAGGCGATCAGTTCGACGTCGCCGTCATCAATGGCCGCTCCAGTAAAACCCGCACGCTCAAGATGGCCGCGCCATATTCTCATGAGCGCCGCAAGTGTCTTCCTTTCCCATCACCAAAGCTATGCGGGAAAGTATCACGGCGCGCCGTCACGGTGGGCGCTGTCGAAGCCCTCGCGCCGCGTCCACACGCACTGCGCACGCGCGCGCCGCAAACACGCACACACACGCACACGCACACACACACACACACAACACACACACACACCACACACACACACACACACACACACACACACACACACACACACACACACACACACACACACACACACACACACACACAGCACACGAACACAGCACACACACACACACACACCAACACACACACAACACCACACACCACTGTTGCGACTGCCCATACGAGCGCAGTCACCGGTGTAGCGACGTTGCCTTGCTCAGTCCGCTATCGACGCGGTGCAGAGCAGAGCGATGAAGTTCTCGAGCCGACGAAAATTGAAGCAACATTTAGGTACAGTGTGTACAAGGGTAACAAAAATGTTACATGGCTCGCACAAAGGCGACAGCACGTCTCCACTCTGCCACCGAAAAGTGCCGCGCTCGCTGTCTTCCGGGCGGTTTTATAACCCCGGGAGTCCGTTGCAGCCGCCAGCGGTTTGAATCGCTCCAATCAAGACTCTCGCTGGCCGAAGTTTGATTCGGACGAATTCCGAGGCGAAGCGGTTGCGTCAGCCGAGCCGCCACGACGGGGAAAGGGAAGGCGACAGAGGGGCACCTTCTCCAGGCGTGTGCGCTGGCGCGTCTGCCGCGGGCCGTTCGTCTGAGGCATGATTCGGCCTAGCCGTTGAGAAGGGAAAAGTTGGAGCACGTCTGCGCGGGTGGAGGCGCTAGTTGGCCCCCCCGTCATGCGTCGCCAGATGAAGCGAAATTGGGGCTGGTCGCTCTGGCATAACAACAACAACACACACACGAACACACATACACACACACCCACCCAACAGATCACACACAGACACGGAAGCGAAAACGCACGCGCGCACGTACACACGCGCACACACGCACATGCAAACGCACACGCGCGCACACACACGCACAGGCACACGCGCGCGCGCACACACAGACACTCGCACGTGCAATCGCGCACGCACATGCACACGCACACGCGCACGCACATACACATGTACACGCGCACGCGCACACACACGCGCACACGCACACACACACGCACAGGCACACGCGCGCACACAGACACACCCGCACGCGCACACGCTTACACGCGCACACGCACACGCACCACACAAACAGACACAGATCCCACACAGAGAGACACGCACGCACACACACCGACATGCACACGCACGCACAGGCGCGCACACACACGCACTGGCTCACGCGCGCAAGCGCATATGCGCACGCACAAACACGTGCACCACACACGCACACGCACAGAGACACGCACAAACACACACAGAGACACGCACACACGCACAAGCACACACGCACGCACACGCGTGCGCGTCCGCGTTTGCGCACACACACAGTCGATTCGGGACACCTCAAGAACAAACGCCGCATCTTCAAGCTCGTCCCGCTAAAGCCCTGACAACAGCCAAACATAAACCTATGGTAATGCTTCACACTGCAATGCTCCGGGACATGGGATACCACAAGACAAGCAAAAGCAGAAAACTAGAAGAATCAATCGAGTTTGGGTCTCACCCTACAGAAAATGCCAGGAACCCCGACCCACATCGGAAACAGCATACCGAGGGTACACAATTATTCCTCGAACCGAACAATAACCTAACAATTACAATAGCGAAAAATGGGACGTCTCTTGCCAAACCTTCGGGAGCGACCACATGCTGGTAATACCGACCACAAGAGGGGGTGACCGCAAAGCAAGCCGTACCAACTGGGATCTATTCAGGGCAAAATGTGAGAAACTAAAGCCCGAAGAACAATACAGCGCGGAGGAGGAACATCATGAAATACAAAGAAAAGAGCGGTGCATCAATAGGCCCACGGTCCTGGTACCGTACATACACTCGAAGTTGCGGCCCATATGGGACGCGTACCGCAGCATTGAAGTGAAATGGAAAAATTTCACCATCTTCAAGTAGGGGAACCCTGAGTAGTATGCGAAGCAGCCATGGGGTCGACTCAAGTTCCCATTAGTATTAGTTTTGAGTTCGATCGCGGCGTTGCGGGAGAAGAATGAGGGGAGCGGAACGCGCATCATTTATACCGCGGAGCTACAGTGGCGCCCCCCCCCCCCCCCCCCCGGAGTATGCAGCGGCCCGTCGGGTCTCTAACCCTAAGCTGCTTCGCATTATGACGCGCGGAGCCGCAGGTGTTGCCGTTGCGCAATCTCGGAGAGGAGTGTCGGAGAGGAGAGGAGGAATGCTTCGCATACTACTCAGGGTTCCCCTACGGGAAGATGACGACGGTGGTTGAACGCGAAGCTCTCTTGTGATGGATTCTTTGGTTGGCCAATCCCTAGGGGCATCCTGCCACAGTCATTACCAGCGGTGCCTGGCCAAGCATGCGCAGTGGGTGTGCGGACGGCGGACAACGACAACGACAAGGAGGGAGGGACACAAACCCGAGCATGAGATGCTTCGCATCTAATCTCATCCCTAGGGGCATCCTGCCACAATAATCATCAGCGGTGCCTGGCCAGGCATGCGCAGTGGGGGTGTGGTACTCAGGGTTCCCCTACGGGAAGATGACGACAGGTGGTTGAACGCGCAGCTATCTTGGGATGGATTCTTTGGTTGGCCAATCCCTAGGGGGCCCGAGCCTGAGATGCTCGGCCCGAGCATGAGATGCTTCGCATCTAAAAACACACCGGCAGAGGAAAACACATGGATGGAAGCTACAAAACATGAAAATAGTAAGAGGCAGACAAGCAGACTGTCTGGCGGGATTTTAATGGCTCCAAGAGTGCGATGAAATGCCCAGCACAATGGAGCGCACGTGGGTGGTCCTGTGGAAACTAAGCTACCGCGTTAAGAACAAGACAATTAGCTTATACAATAATAAGAAGGCTCGTAGCTACAAATGCACGGAGAGCTAATTAAGCACAACGTAATAAAGAATGACAATGAGCGTTCCCCACCTGTGCACCCAGCACATGGGCGTGTACAACCAAGCGCTAGCCGCAGAATTCACATTCGAAAAGGTGCACGCCGCCATCAGAACAGCCGATGTGGTAGCATTTCGGCTGGCGTACCGCAAATTTTCCCGCCATTTTTTCGCGGGGCTACCATGGTTGCCAGACCAGGAGTGCCCTCTGTTGATTAGCTCGCATCATACATTCGCGGGTACTACAAACGTATTGGGGCCCGTAAAGGCCTTGGACCTGTCAGCCCGCTCTGGTTACAAACCTCTGCGCGCTCGCGCCGCGGGCTCGGGCTCAAGCCCAGATTTGTTATTTTTTCGCTTCGTCCCCACGGGAGGTACTACAAACGTATTGGGGCCCGTAAAGGCCGCGGATATGTCAGCCCGCTCTGGTTTCAAACCCCTGCACGCTCGCGGCTCGGGCCCAGGTTCGTTCTTTTTTTTTCGCTTCACCCCTAGGGGAGGTACTACAAACGTATGGGGCCCGTAAAGGCAGTCCGTAAAGGGGAGGACAGTCCTGGTCTGGCAACCATGGTAGCCCCGCGAGAAATTGGCGGGAAAATTTGCGGGTACGCCAGATGAAATGCTACCGCCGTTGCTTATTACTAGCGAGTTACCCCACGATGCCCACATCAGGTTTTTAGAACTGGACCTTCATTTCACCAGTAACCACGTCTGCTGGTCTTACGCTCCTAGGGCTAACAAACCACTCCTTCTTTTTGGGTCTTCTCACTCGAAGCTTGTGAAGAGAGCCATTGCTACTCTGTGCGTCAGGAATGCATTATCAAAATCATGCCCGCACATGATGACGGCTAGCCTGGCTCAGCAAGCTGAGCCACTATCGAGTTCCGGCTACCCCACACACCTGGTTGTGTCAGTAGCGGAAAAGGTACTCTAGGAGGCTAATCTCGAGAGGCCAGCAGGAGACGAGAATCCCGCGGACAAACGAAAGATTGCGGTGATTTCCGTACATCCACCAGCTGAGCCATAACATCAAGCATATAGCTCGACGTGCAGGGACTAATGTGGTTTTTTCTGTGCCCGACAAGCTTGCAAAGCTTTGCCGACAGGTCAACGCCGCTCGAAAAGAAGAGAATGGGTGCCGCACGAAGCACCAAAGTAAGTTGGGGTCCTGCATGGAGGGAGTGGTGTACCTGATTCCGTTGCGCTGCAAAAAGGTATATATCGGCCAAACTGGTAGATGTATTAATGATAGGCTCCGTGAGCACAAAAATAATGTTAGCAACGCGATAAGCGGGCATCTTGGCACTCATTGCCGTGACTGCAGGTGTGTTCCATTTTTGAAAAAACAACGGTGCTCGCTAGGAGCCGTGTCGCGCTCACGCGGGAGATAAAGGAGGCGCGGGAAATTGTGCGCGCGGGGGATAGGTTCATTAGTGTTGCTTCAATATTGCTGTTGGGCAAGGAAATTGCGTTTCTTGATGCTGCATAATCTGGTTGAGACGGCATGTGTCATGATGAAGGTGTGGTTTTTATTTTTTTTAAAAGCAAAGCTTTTTACCTCTACCCCCCCAAGGGTTCTTTCGGTACCGTTGGTCTCAACAGAAAACTCCCGCCAACAAATATAAGAATTTACCGGCACCGCCAGGAATCGAACCTGGAACTAATAGAGTAACAAAGCCAGAGCTCGTTGTCTTACGATTTAGCAACGAATGCAGGCGGTGACAGGGAAGACAAGTGGTGCACTCACCAATCACATCTACGGGTTTTACCCCTGCATTCTCGCTCAGTGCCACGAGATAGCGATTACAGGAAGCTCACGCCAACCCATGGCATCTCACTTCTAGCACAGCAATGTGTTGAAGCCTGCGGCTTCCAGTGTTCCCGTAAAAGAATCTCAGCTCCTTGTCGTCCGCCTTCACGCAAAACAACACCTCAAAGAACACATTCAAATACTTCTTGATGGCCAGGCCATCACTACAAGTCCCAGCATCAGGATGGATTGATTGATTGTAGGGTTTGACGCGCCGACGCAACGCAGGCGATGAGGCGCGCCGTAGTGGAGGGCTCCGGATTAATTTTGTCCACCTGGGGATCTTTAACGTGCGCCGAAATCTCGTACACACGGGCGTTTTTGCTTTTCGCCTCCATCAGAAAAGCGGCCGCCGCGGCCGGGAATCGCCCAGCATCAGGATCCTGGGCCTAAATCGTCAAGCCAACACCTGCAGGCCAACACCAAGAGCGCCTCAAACGCAGCACCAATAAAATCATACACATGATCAGGCGACTTGCCATAAAGAAGCGAGGCCTCAAGGAATACGATTTCTTTCGATTATTTCAAGCTTTTGTCCTCTATAGAATCACTTACGTCAACCCCCTGTCTTATTCTTGGCAAGGACGACAGAAAAATGCGTAATATAATAATTATAAAGGCGGTTGAAAGAAAGTCATTGGTCCTCAATGAGTGCGTCCACAGACAGGCTGCTTAGCGCGGGGCTCTACAACACGGTGGAAGAGCTGATAGAGGGCTATCTTTCTATACAGAAGCTCCGAATAAGCAGAACTGCAGCGGGTCGCCGCATCCTTCACGCGATTGGCTGGGCAGCACAGAATGTCACTCCGCTTTACTCCCGGATTCTTGGCGACAAGAACTAAAGATGCTCCCTTTGCTTAGAAATATGAACCCCTCACACAACGAGGGTCAGCGACAAGTACGGGCTCAAGCGCTCAGCACCACCCTCGGTGGGGACCATGCAGTTATCTATTCAGACGCCTCGCAACATCGAGGGCAGCAGTACACCATCATCGTGTTAACCTCCAGAACCAACCTCCTTGCTTGTGCCTCACTCAAAACTGAAGACGTGACGGCAGCAGAAGAGGCAGCCATCACCTTGGCTCTCACCCTACCCGGGGTTCTTAAGGTAGTCACCGATTCCCAACAAGCCTACCGGAATTACCAGTCGGGTTTGCTGTCCCAACCTGCACTGCGTGTGCTAAAACACCGATTCCCAAATGGTTCCATTCAGCTCATCCGGACAACCGCTCACGCTTCCATGGAGGGCAACAAATACGCCCACCAAGCCTGCACTTATACCCCCTGTGCTATGGAGCTGCACGAGGACAGTCACCCGTTTGTCTCGTTCTGGGACATAACCCAGCATTATATCCTTCTGAGACAGACCCTACCTTCGCCTTACCCTGACCTTTCCATACAACAAGAAACTGCCCTACGGCTTATACAATCCGGCTCCTTCCCACCCCCGACACGTCTTCACTCAATGCACCCGAATCAGTATGACGCTTAATGTAAATTTTGCTCAAAAGTAGTAACACTCTGCCACATAATTGGGGTGTGCGACTTTAGCCCTGAGCACCATCCTGAGCACCAACGTTATTCAGAACGTTGGATTGGGTTGGATTGGGAACAGGTGGGATTAAGGGTTAATGGGAGAATACCTCAGTAACCTCAGATTTGCTGATGACGTTGCCTTGCTAAGTAACTCGGGGGACGAATTGCAAAGCATGCTTTCCACACTAGACGAACGGAGTAGAACCGTGGGCCTGAAAATTAATATGCAGAAAACTAAAGTAATGATCAATAACCTCGGGATAGCACAACAGTTTGGGATAGGGGGCGAGGTAGTAGAAGTGTTAAAAGAATATATCTACTTAGGCCAAGTTGTGACCCCGGATCCCAACCATGAGGCAGAGATAATCGAAGGATAAGAATGGGGTGAGCGGCATACGGCACGACTTTTCTTCAGATAACGAATAGCAGCCTACCATCGTCCCTGAAGAAGAAAGTGTATAACAGCTGCATCTTACCGGTACTCACCTACGGGCAGAAGCCTGGAGGCTCACTAAGAGGGTTCAACTTAAATTGAGAACGTCTCAGAGGGCAATGGAGCGGAAATTGATAGGTGTAACATTAAGGGACAGGAAGAGAGCGGAGTAGGTCAGGGAACAAACGCGTGTTAAGGACATACTGGTGGAAATTAAGAAGAAATGGACGTTGGCAGGGCATGTAATGCGAAGGCAAGATAACCGTTGGTCATTAAGGGTAACAGAGTGGATCCCTAGAGAAGCCAAGCGTAGCAGGGGGCGGCAGAAAGTTAGATGGGCGGATGAGATCAATAAGTTTGCAGGGACAAATTTTTCACAGATGGCACAGTACCGGGGTAATTGGAGAATAATGGGAGAGGCCTTTGCCCTGCAGTGGGCGTAGATAGGCTGGTGATGATGACCATCCTCTCTTTCCGTCAACTACCGAACAAGAGCAATGAGAGATGATGCTGTCCAGCCGCTCTCTGCTTACCCAGCTTCAGCTGGTGGATAGAGCACAGGTGGCGCTGACTGAATATGGGCTACAGGGAAGAAGGAACCACTCCCCTGGGCCGCACTCTGGGCCTTTCAGAAATCTGAATAGAAGTATTCCTTCCTACTCCTCCTCCTCCTGCTCCCCCTCCGTCTCAGGCGTCGTCCTTGTCGCCTCCGTCCACGAAGGCAGAGATGGAGAAGTGAGATCGTCTAACACCTGGTTTGAGTTTTAATTTTACAAAAAAATGTTTCCACTCATGTGCTACACCAATACAACTCAACCAACCACCGTTCATGCATCATGCATTAATTTAACCTTACCAACAATATCTCTTTGAAGAAATAAAGGGTGTGGTTAAGTGCATTTCACTTCTCGCTGATTTCAGTATTCGCAGAGCGACGTGACAGTATTAAGTGACGTCGCATGTGCAATCGTTGTGGGTGCCGTTTACAGCTTTGTTTTCCCAACACATTGGGGCTAATATTTGGGGTAATTGTATTTGGGGCTAATATTTTAAAGCAAAGCTTTTTTACCTTGCCCCCCAAGGGTTCTTTCGCGACCGTTGGTGTCACCAGGAAAACTCCAGCGAAGAAATAAAAGAATTCACTGGCACCGCCGGGAATCGAACCTGGAACTTATAGACTAAACAAAGCGAGAGCCCGTTATCTTACCGATTTAGATACGAGCCCTTTTTTTTTCTTATTTCCAAACAAGCACCGCTTTTACACACATAAACATCAGTGTCACAACAAACCCATACTAAAACATAAAATCACTGCTCCCGCTCTGGGATACAGCGCTGGTGGCTAAAATAATTTTTATCTTTTGTTAGCCTTTCCACTTGTGACAGCCATTCCGGAACACTTTGTTGGGCCTTTTTCAATTCACAAACGAAACAATAGCCTCCTGAAAATACTCTGACTGGGCGCGCGTCAATGTCCGAGTGACGGACTGCCAGCCGACACCTCCATATGCTGTGCAGGCCCAATAACATGATTAGATCTAGCGGTACACCCTCCTCATCATGTTCAACGGACAAATACCGGATGCCATGGCATCGACTGGCAGATCTTTTTTCAACGTACGCTGCAGCACATCCCAGAAGAATACACCATCCCAACAGTCGATGAAGACATGTTGAATGGTTTCCGGTTTCTTGCACAACCAACACTGTTCCCCCCATGGCATAAAGAGGCCCTTTTCTTGCATCCATGTCTTGACAAGGAGTGTTCCGGTATGTAATTTAAAGAAAAACGTTTTAATCCCTGGTGCAACTGGCATTTTCTTGACCCGCTTTAACACATCTCGACCAGGGCCTGCTGAGTACGTTATTCTGTACAACGGAACCGGGAGAACTGTATCACAAAGATCACCATACAGTCGCTTTCTTGAAACTGCACTCAGATAATCCAACGAAAATCGCACAGCTAGAAAACGAAATGACTCAACAAATTCTTTTAGGTAGCCACGTATACCTCCCGGCAAACATAATGTCGTAACTATAAACTCTGGCAGAGCCCTGCCTAATCTAATTTGACAAACCGTGCCAAAAACGGGTCTTTAGCATCCCGCAAAAAAAGAAAACGGTTTACCAACTGACGTAAAAAGAAATGCGTTAACCCTAAACCCCCATCACGAACGCGCCGAAAGAGGTTTGTACGACTGGTTCGTTCCCAGGACGAACCGCAAATAAATACTGCAAAAACACGGTGCAGCTTTTGAACATTTGCCCGTGAACAATGGAGTACTTGCAATACATACCAAAGTTTGCTCACCATGAATAGGTTGCAAACCGTTGCGCGAGCAAAGATGGACAAATTTGTGCCCTTCCACTTCTCTGCCTTCTCTCGTAGCTCCACAGCTTGTTTCCGCCAATAAGGGTCACTATCGGTATAATACTCTAGCGGCACGCCTAGGTACTTCACGGGCGTCGTTACCCATTTGATATTCTTAAAGGAGCCATGAAGACAAAATACAAGTTGGGTTTATTAGAAAGACTGCTTAGTCCCGATAACAATGATACCAATATCATCGCAATCTTCGAACAAATAACGGATTTAAAGAAAACGTGTGAAGCAGTCAAGACCCCCTAGCCAATTTCCCGCAACTTTTCTATGACGTCATGGAACCTTGTTTGTGCGATTGGCGGCCGCCTAACTGACCTGTCGCGACGACACATGACTGGACGTCTGTAATGGGGCCTCTAGTTCCATTTGACCGCATCACGTGAATGCTAACGTTCAGTTAACGCACTGAAAGTTATGTTTTATTGTTGGCCCGTATGACGTCATGCTTGCTCATAACACGTCACTGTGGCGCAAAATTTGAAAGTTTTTAAATACTTCTTGCTTTTTTTGTTAAAAAACATCTTTTGTGGCTGTAATGGAGCTGAGTGAGATACTGAATCCTAGTTCTTTCAAATTAAACGAAATTGTATTTTCTCTTCATGGCTCCTTTAAATACCACCGGTGTTGTACTCCACTCTCCATGCCATATTCCCAGGCACTTGTCCCAGTTCACGGCGCATCCACTCACATGACAAAACCATTTCACTAAGTTAACGACTTGAGCGACGCTTTCTTGATCTACGCAGAAAATAGCAATATCGTCTGCGTAAGCTAAAACTCGAACCCCGGCTGCATGAAGTTGAAATCCCTTGACAGTTTCATTTCTCATTATGGTTAAACACAAGGATTCAATGTATATGCAGAAGAGGAGAGGTGACAGAGGACACCTCTGCCTCACCGACCTCTGCACTACTATGCGCCTTCCCAGCACCTTGTTAACAATTATTCTGGTCGTACACTTGTTGTAGGCCATGCGAACACCTTCTAGGATAACAGAGCCGATGTTAACGTGCTCTAATACTGCCATAAGCCCATCGTGTGGCACGCTGTCGAACGCTTTATCGAGGTCCACTTGTAGCATTGCTACACCGGTATGCATCACATCACAGCTCTCGAGTACACTCGGAGCCTTGTGTATGTTCGTGACAATTGATCGTCCTTTTATCCCACATGTTTGATGCGGTCCCACTATGATGCCAATAACAGTCTGTAACCTTTTAGCCAGTATTTTCATTAGTATTTTGTAGTCAACGTTAGTTAAGCTTATTGGGCGGTACGATGTCACCTGACGAAGTTTGACAGTGTCTTCTGTTTTAGGAATTAAAATGGTGTGCGTAGCCGAAAACAACGGTGGCAGAACCCTAACATAGAAGCTTCTCTAAATACTGCCGTTAACACAGGGGGTATCTCATGTTTAAGGAACTTATAAAAAGCCGCACTCAAGCCATCAGGACCTGGTGACTTTCCCAGGTTTAGGTTATTAATCGCTTCTTTCACTTCCTCTACCGTGATGGGGGATTATAATAGTAACCTGATTTAGCTACGAGCCCACGCGAAGACAGGGAAGACAGGTGGTGTACTCACTAAGCACATCTACGGGTTTACACCTAGCGTTCTCGCTGAATGCCACATGAAAGCGTCATGCGACCACTCACGCCCGTCTAGCGGCCCTGTGCGCACCTTGCTCATGTTCTAAGAGTTAAAAAATTTAAAATAAGCTCACACCAATGCATGGCATCTCACTTCTAGTACGCCTGTGTACTAAAGCCTGTGGCCTCCAGTGTTCACGTAAACAATCACAGCTCCTTGTCGTCCGTTCTCACGCCAAACCAAGGAATACGTTCAAATACTCCTTGATGGCCAGGCCATCACTCCAAGCCCCTGCATCAAGATCTTCAGCGTACATCTCGAGGCTAACACCAAGAGTGACGACTCCTTGCAGCGCGTCAAAAACAGCATTAATCAAATCATACACATGATCAGGCGAGTTGCCACCAAGATGTGAGGCCTAAAGGAATCCGGTACCTTTCGATTAATTGAAGCTTTTGTCCTCTCAAGAGTTACTTACGTCGACCCCGTGTCTTCTTCTCGACAAGGAAAACATAGAGATGCTTTATATAATGATTAGAAAAGGCGGTCGAGCAGGCCATTGGTCTTCTCATTAGTGCGTCCACACAGAGGCTGCTTAGCACGGGGCTCCACAACACGGTGGAAGCGCTGATAGAAGGCCATCTTTCTAACTAGAAGGTCCGACTCAGAACTGCGATGGGTAACCGCATGCTTCACCAGATTGGCTGGACAGCCCAGAATGTCACTCCGCTTGACGTACTCCCAGACTTTTGGCGACTAAAACTAAAGATGCTCCTTTTGCTTAGAAATATGAACCCCTCACATGACGAGGGTCACCGAAAAGCACGGGCTCAAGCGCTAAACACCACCCTCGGTGGGGATCATGCAGTTATCTACACAGACACCTCCAAACATCGAGGGCAGCAATACGCTATCATCATGGCTACCTCCACAACCAACCTCCTTGCGTGTACCTGGCTTAGGACCGAAGAAATGACGACAGCAGAAGAGGCAGCCATCACCTTGCCTCTAGCTCAACCAGGGATTCGGAGGGTAGTCATCGATTCCCAGCAAGCCTACTGGAATTACCAGTAGGGTTGGGTGTTCTGACCTGCACTGCGCGTGCTAAAAACCACTCCCCAAACGGTTCATTCAGCTCATCTGGCACCGACCCCCTCACACTTCAATGGAGGGCAATAAATACGCCCACCCAACAAGCATGCGATTGTACCTCCCGTGCTATAGAGCTGCACGAGGGCAGTCACCCGCTAGTCCCGTTCAGGGAGATAACACAGTATTATCGCCTTCTGAGACAGACCGTACCTTCGCCTTACCCTGACCTTTCCAGAGAACAACGAACTACCCTACGGCTCATACAATCCGGGCTCCTTCCCACAGCCTACGCGTCTTCACTTAAAGTATCCGAATCGCTACGACGCTGAATGTAAATTTTGCTCAGAAGTAGGAACACTCCGCCCCGTAATCGGGGTGTGCGACTTTAGCCCTGAGCACCCTCCTCTCTTTCCGTCAACTACCCAACAAGAGCAATGGGAGATGCTGCTGTCCAGGCCCTTTCTACCTACCCAGCTTCAGCGGGTGGACAGAACACAGGCCGCGCGGACTGCATATGGGCCCCACAGAAGGAGGAATCACTCCCCAGGGCTGCACTATGGGCCGTTTAGAAATCTGAACAGAAGTATTTATTTCTTCCTCCTCCTCCTTCTCTGCCGCAAATCTCGTTGCCTCCTTCGGCGGCGCAGACACGGAGAAGACAGATCGTCTAACACCGGGCTGGACGTTACTTTAATTTCATAAAAAAAGTTTCCACTCTTGTGCTACACCAATACAACTCAACCAAACACCGTTCATGCTTCATGCATTGATTTAACCTTAACAAGAATATCTCTTTGAAGTAATAAATGGTGTGGTTAAGTGCATTTCACTTCTCTCTGGTTTTGCTATCTGTAGAGCGATGTGAGTGAATTTAAGTGACGCCGCATGGGTAATCGCTATGGGTGCCGTTTACAGCTTTGCTTTCCAACCACATTCACGGGGTGGATTAGCGCGATTTTTTTATTATTATTTAAACTTTTCTCGGTTCCACATGTCTACGCGCTAGTAGTACATATGTGCGTGGAATCTGCACAGTTTGTTTGCGCTGTGTGGAGTGTCCGCTTCTATCGTACCGTCCTTGTAGCGCGAAGTTTATTTCCATTATTTCAGGGCAACTAGCCCGTCAGGATGCTTTAAGGACATCTAAGCTTGCTTTGCTGAAGATATGGGCGTGCAAAGTTGCGCGGTGGAGTTTTGGTCAGTTCGAGAGAGAAGAACAGCGTGAAAGTTTAAAAGTGTTTATCATGCGGCCTGTTAGAAAGTTTTGGTTTTTTATAAGACAGACTGGAGTAGGAAGGAAGGGAGGTAGAAACATATTTGTTGAGTAAGATTTATTGAAAGTCTGGGAAAAGCTGATAAATAAATGGTAGACCCTATAAGGTGAAGCTGAATTCCAGGGTCCCGAAGATCACCCTGATTTTCAGGTTACAAGCTGCTCAGCGGAGCCTGTCATGTATCGATGTAGGTTGGATATGTGATGTTTCAGTTGCTCATCCCTGAGCACATCCTTGGATATGACGAGGTTTCTCTGAAAAGAGTGGGTGTTTCACCGTTTTCAAGATAATATCGGACATTTCCTACCAAGCATCTTAGCCAATCTATATTCGTGGGAACAAGTGTTCGCTTGCATCCTGAGCACGTTTTGGATCCTTAAGCAATGAGATTCCAGTGTGGCACGGGGAAGGATTGCGTTCCTCGGCGTAGGATGAGCAGACGTTTTTCATATTTTCCGTATAGGGGAATGCGATAGTCGTGTTCGACAGGGAGCATGGTATGCGATTTGGAGTGTAGCGTAGTCTGCAGTGCCGGTCCCTTCCAGACCCGTGTCCGTGGGTTCATGTAATGTGAACTTTTATAATTTTCGATTGTGAAATTTTTCTCAAGCGTGAGGTACTCTGCCTGTAGCCAGGAGGCTAATGTTTAAGCACCTATTCGACAGGATTTAATTCGCGTGTGCAAGAAGGCACTATAGTTACTGCGATTGCTACGGTACTCCTGTACGGTAGTTGTTGCCTTCCTACTTTCGAACGTCCCGGCGTCGGTGTGTACTGTTTTCTTCATGTTACAGCAAAGCTGTAAATGGCTAGGATCCAGCAGATCGTCTCCGGTCCCTGAGCGATGTAGACAGGAATCGCTAGCGGGCGTAGCGCCACGTTGCGGAGCCCACTAAAATCCCCGGAATCGTAAAACTGCGCGCCACACCCCCGGCACACGAAAAAAATCATACAAAATTAAAAAGGTCCTAGGGCCTTCATATAGCATGCGCCGTGATTACCATACCCGCGCTATAATAAATTTCTACCCACGATTCCTGTGTGTTTTGTAGCGTAAGCTACACTGGCCGAGGTTGAGCAGTTTCTCGTGTGCCGTGAAGGGCCGTTTTGCGCAAGCGCGAGGGGCATCGGATTGGATTCGATGCGATTGGCTTGGCTTGGCTTGCTTGGATTTGGATTGGATTGGATTAAAGTGGATTGTGTTGGATTGTGTGGCGTCATAGCCGCGGCAGACGCACTGGCAGCGGCACGTGGCCAGGTGTGCGCCTCAATTGCGCAGTAGCCAAGTCTGACGATGCGTCGGAGCCGCTTGATAGCCGTTTCACGTGGCTCGGGAAAAGGCGTGCTGAGCATGCGCGAGGAGCAGTGACTGGACAGCACTGGACTTTCAATTCATACAGTCAAATCCCGCTACAACGAATTTGACGGGGCATGAGAAAAATTTCGTTGTACCTAAAATTCATTGTGGTGAATTCGGCGCCAACACACCACGGAAGGGCAACAAAAATAGCTCAGTATATTTCTGCATCATCGCCACCAGAATACGATGTTGATAAAAGGGAGTGACACGCAATAACGTTGTGTTTATTCAGATAATAAACATACCAAGGGTTATCTGTTTTTTACCTGCCTGCATGCAATGAGCGCATTACGGGGGGGGGGGGGGGGTGAAGAAATGCGGGTGCAAAATGTATTGCTGTACAACAAGGCGTATCCACCTAGCTTATTACGTGCAGATAGCTGCCAGGCCGTCGGAAGCCCCCCTCTTTCTTGTGGCAGGTGCGGTGCCGTTATCTGATCCTGTGGCTTGGCACGGCAGCGACTGACCTTGGCAGGCATGCCACGCGCGCTTGCATTTAACGCGACCGCGCGCTCACAACTAAGAATGACACGGGTTCAAGACGGTATTTTCGCTTTTGACTTAGAAGAATTGTAGAAGGAAAACTGCAAGGACAGCTGCTCACAATGCATACATGTTGGCGCCGCGCCGGCAGCAGAGCACATTTGCGTGATTTCTAACTGGATATCGATTGGCTGTAGCTTCGGCTTGGAGAACCGGGCCTGCTACTCATGTAAAGACATCCAGCCCATAGAGTTTCATACTAATGTATATTAGTATGAAACTATGATCCAGCCACACCGTTATCACCAGCAAACAATGGCATCCACCTATCAGCTTATTTTTGTTTTGGGTGGCAGTGTAGGCGCGCGGTGCACGCTTTCGGTGAAACCAAACATCCTGAATGTGTAAAAAGTAAGATAGCTGGCGTTATGCTTATTTTATTGCAAAACAAATGTTCAAACCTAGCCCCAACCAGCAAATATTTCGTTGAAGCGAAAGCAAGCCAGAGAAATAGTTCGTTGTGGCGAGGACTTTGTTGCATTGACTGGTATTGCTAACTGATGGGGAATTGAAAAAAAACAGCGTGGCGAACTGTTCGCATGGCGACGCATTGAAACATCCCCCTCGCGAGGGGCACGATCAAATGCAGAGCATTTCCGCGGGGTGCGCGCCTGCAAGTCGTATGGATTACGTATTGGTTGTTGTTGTTGTAATTGTTGTCTTCCAGCGTAGACATTGTCGATGAAGTCGATGGTGAAACGTGAAACGTGCCGTGAACCCCCTGCCGCGGCTATGACGCAACGTGGAGCGGCTATGACGCAACACAATCCAACACAATCCACTTTAATCCAATCCAAATCCAAACCAATCCAAGCCAAGCCAATCCAAGCCAATCCAATCGAATCCAATCCAATGCCCCTCGCGACGCCGAAATCGCGCCACCACCCGAACGCGTGATGTTGACGTCACGATCACGCCACAGATGTTAGCGACCGGAGAGCGCACGAACCACATGTGGTTTAAGCGCGAACCGACCGCGGCGAGAGAGCGCGATGCGAGCGCCCCCACCTGTTCTTGCGCGCGAACCGAACGCGGCGAGAGAGGGTGTTGCGAGCGCAGAGAAGTCGAGGAGGACGCGAGGGAGAGGGCGCACCTGTGGCCGACGGTTGAATGAGTCAAGGATATAAGGCGCGTTCGTAACCTTCTACTCTGTGTCGGCTTTGTGGCGCAGTGGTTAGAGCGACGTGCACCTTGCGTTCCGCCCGCAGAGTCGTGGGATCGAAACCTGGCGCCGGTAAGCATTATTTCTTTATATAGTGTAGGGGGAGCGATGCGGACTACGAGCGATGCGGACAACGGACGCCAACGCGGGTGACATCGTGAGTTACTGAAATGCTCTGCATTTAATATTTCGTTGAAGCGGAGTTTGTTGTAGCGAGTTTGACTGTAACCAGGAACAATGCGCAATCGCAAATTACAAACAAACGTGTTTTGCTTCATGCACCCCTTGGACTACGACCCAGTCAAACCTCACGTGGAGGCTCGGCACCGCAGCTTTGCTGGCCATCCCTCTTCACGGGGTGGAAGGGCCCTGAATTTTTTTTGTAACTATCCTCAAAGAATTTGATCCTTGCTTGTCGCCTGCCCTCGCGTACCAGAGGACGGCCAGGCATTCTCTCTCGGTCACGGAATAGTTTGTCTCGGCCTTTGTTAATGCGCCACTCGCATAATAAACTACCTACTCGTCATATCCTGCCTTGCGCTGAGCGAGAACTGCCCCCAAACCAACCTTGCTCGCGTCCGTGGGAATCTCGGTAGGGGCCTCAGGATCGAAATCGCGCAGGATTGGCGGAGACATGAGGAGATGGCGCAGTTTAGTAAATGTGTCGTCGCAGGCCGTGGACCACTCACAGATGCCGCCTTCCTTGCTGAGGAGCTTTGTCAAAGGCGCGATAGAGATGCAAAGTTGCGAACGAATCAGCGAAACTATGAACACAGCCCAATGAAGCTGCGAAGGGCCTTCACAGTGGTCGGCTTGGGAAATACCAGCTTTGGAGACAACGTGGCAAAGGATGGTAAGCTCTCGGGCAGCAAATCTTGAGATTGAGCTGAAGGCCTGCGGTCGTCAAGCACGTCAAAATTTGCTCACGTCGAATAAGATGAGTCGAGAAATCTGGAGAGAACATCACAATATCATCGAGGTAACAAAGGCACGTCTGCCATTTGAGTCCACGGAGAATGTTGTCCATCATCCACTCGAAGGTTGCAGGTGCGTTGCGGAGAACAAACGGCATAATGCTAAACTCGTACAGGCCATGAGGAGTACCAAACGCCGTTTTTGCACGATCTGCATCTGCCATGGGGACCTGCCAATAACCCGAGCGTAAGTAAATTGATCAAAAGAACTCTGCGCCTTGTAGACAATCGAGGGCGTCATCAATTCGCGGCAAAGGATATACGCCCTTGCAAGTTATCTTGTTGAGCCGTCGGTAATCGACGCAAAACGGATTAGAGCCGTCCTTCTTGACAAGCACTACCGGCGACGCCCATGGACTGGTGGATGGTCGAATCACACCGGTTTGGAGCATGTCCTCGACTTGTTCATCGATTATGCGGCGTTCAGTGGGGGAAACACGGTAGGGACGTTGCCGTAAGGGTACGTGACCCCCTGGTGTGCTCGACCGAGGTGTGTTCCAAAATGTCTAGATCAGACCGTTTTCGCTGGGTGTTCATTTGTCAGTCAGTCAGTGAGTCAGTCAGTCAGCCGGGCTCTTCTTTTTATAGGTATAGATAGAGAACCAAGACTGTTAGAACAATTAGCGGCTCTGTTTGGCTGTAAAGTTCTTAACGAGATAAAAAATTAGTCACTTCAATAAACCGTTAGGTTTATAAACGACGCAGATAACATATATATTTATGTGACGTCCCGCAGATGGATGGTACAGGGCAGTTGGCCGGAATGGGAGATTAGCCACCAAGAGAAGGTGCGGTGCGATAGTGGTTGACGAAGAAGTTGGTAATAAAGGTGTTGGTTCGACGGACGCCATGTCTCCTGCGTTACATATACATTATTATATATATATATATATATATATATATATATATATATATATATATATATATATATATATATATATCTATATATATATATATATATAATATATATTGTAAGGGAGATAGCCGACTCCTGGGTAGCCGCTTAGAGAGGGGTTTATTCACGGTCGAGACGTGCACACGCAAGAGCCGAGAGCAGGGTTCCGCGAGCCGAGACGCCGAGCGTTCTTCCGCTTCTTCGTCTTCTTACACCGATGCACCGCATACCCGCATAGGCGGATAGCGCTGCGTTAGTTCTACTTGCTCTGGGGCGTCCGCTCATACTCTTCATTACAATCACCCCCCCGTCAAAGATGAGCCATCCTGGCGTCTCACGGGGACGATACGATGAGTGGTTCGACGTAAGCTTTGAGGCGCTGAATGTGAACGAGCTCACGACCGCGACAGCGCTGGTCGGCAGAAGGGGTGACCGGCTCGACAACGTAATTTACTGGAGACGTGCGTTCAACAACGCGGTAGGGGCCGTGGTATCTCGAAAGCAGTTTAGTAGATAGCCCAGGTGACTTATTCGGGACCCACAGCCAGACGAGAGAGCCGGGCGAAAAGCTGCAGGCAGGTGTGGTCTCATCATGGCGAGTCTTCTGGCGAGCTTGTTCTTCGGTCGTGAAGGATCGCGCTAGCTGACAGCACTCTTCGGCGTGTTTCACAACGTCAGAAATCGGCCTGGTTTCTGAAGCATCGGCGTGGTATGGAAGAATCGTGTCGATGGGGCAGGAGGGCTCACGCCCATACAAAAGAAAAAAGGAGAAAAGCCGGTTGTGGACTGTGTGGCGGTATTATAAGCGTAAGTGACGAATGGAAGCAGGACGTCCCAGTCAGAGTGATCCGACGCCACATACATAGCCAGCATATCGCCGAGTTTACGGTTAAAGCACTCGGTTAGGCCGTTGCACTGCGGATGGTAGGCCGCAGTGGTGCGGTGGACGGCACGCTGTCAAAAGCGCCTCGATGACTTCCGATAGGAAAACCTTACCGCGGTCACTGAGGAGTTCGCGGGGCGCTCCATGACGCAGAATAAAATGGCGAAGAAGGAAGGACGCAACGTCGCGGGCCGTAGTAGCGGGTAACGCAGCAGTCTCGGCGTACCGGGCAAGATGGTCAACAGCTACGATGACCCAGCGGTTGCCAGCCGCGGTGCAAGGGAGAGGGCCATACAGATAAATTCCGATGCGGTCGAATGGTATCATTGGACAAGGTAACGGTTGAATGGGGCCGGGCGAACGCTGAGGCGGGGATTTACGGCGCTGAGAGAGTTTTAGCAGAGCGGGCCAGCGGCCAGCGGAACGGAGCGGACGAGCGGAGGCGCCACTGCGCATGCGTCAGTACGCTGATGCGGCCAGCGGCTTTACGACGCTGCGAGCTCGCCCGCTCGTTCGGTCATCCCAGCGCAGCGCGCCAGCGGCCCGGCGAGCGAGCGTCGGCATTCAAAATGGCTGCCTGTAGCGCGAGCGGCGGTGCGTCGTCATCGCGCACGGACGCAACCGAAATGCGGCAAGTCAAGAAGCCCCGCACTGCAGTGCTTCACGGCGTACGAAGACCTTTGCATTTTGCGGGAGGCGGCCGCGACGAGGCCTTTTGGCGACGACCACAAATGGGTTCGCGTCGTCGCCACGGTGAATCGGGCGGTGGGCCGAGAATTGACACTCCGCGGAGTTCAATATTCCTATCAGACTAGTTCAATTTTTCACGGACAGATGGCGCAGTACAACGCTTCGCTGTAAGGTCCCTGAAAGAACTAAGGTAGCGCCAACTGCTCCCTCCTTCTCCGCTGCCCTCCTCTTTTTTCTCTCCCCTCACCCGCGGCGCCGCCGTCCCTTTAACTCCGCGGCGGGCCGCCATATTTGTTGGCCACTTGAGAGCAGACGCCCTCGCTACGCTTCAGGGCGCTCGCTGCAGTTTGCTCTTGTTTTCGCGCCGAAATCGCTCTTTGGTAGCATTTATAGGATTTCTAGAGCCCCGTTAATTTCTAGAGGATAGGATTTCTAGAGCCCCGTCTAGAGTTAATTAATCATGCAATACGTTTTTTCACCGGGCGCGGTCGTTTACAGCCGTTATTAATGGAGGCGCCTGGACAGAATTGTTTTGTGCTGGGATATATTCTGGCAGATTTGTACATTGCACTAACACAGGGATACACCCGAAAGAAATTCGAAAGAGGACCAATGTCACGATGATTATCAAGAGAAAACAATAAATCACAAAAATGAATTGGTGCCAGCAAATAGATATTTTATTGGAACAAACGTCCGTAATGACGTCGTGCAGGTGGCTTGTGCTGCTGACGTGGCTTCCCGTGAGAAAAAATGTTGGGAGTGGCATTTGGGTTTAGTTTTTTTAACGCCAAGCTTCTCCAATATCCGTTGCTCAAATTGATCCGTGAAATAATCCTATTGAGAAGGGAAAAAAATGTCGCCACCGAGTTTGAGATGCGCCACAAACACTCCGCAAATATAGGCAATAATGCATTGCAGAAGGGAGTTAGTGACTGTTCTACCGTAGCATGGTCAAATTCGTGTTCGCGCATCTGCTCAGTGCCGCGTCCGCTCAACTCGCTACACTAAACCCGTTTAGCAAGCGCTTTGCTGGACAAAAATTCGTCTGCTGAAAATAATATAGTCGCCCAGTGTGTTTTGGTTCAAATCGCAATGACTGGATACGCTGCGCCATTGACTACTAAGATGAAGTAAGCGCGCACACTGCAAATGTACGGCTTCACGTGTAATGCAAACGTAAGTCGTAATTAACGTTCCTCTGTGCATACACGGAAGAAAGGGCGTACAGCCGTTACGGTGCGAATATGCATTTGAAGTGCTCATTCAAACGTGCGCGAATTTAATAAAGCGATAACAGAAATTGCGCATCAAACGTACGTCAACGGCGCGGTCACTATATTAGATGACCTTAAATTGTTTTACCTAGCCGCAATTTTTTTTTTCTCGCAACAGCCTCAATTTGCGCCGCACCGACCAAGCCCATATTACGCAGCAAATCACTCCGATGTCATAACAACGGATTATAATACCACCCGGGTAGCTAACACACAAAACATGACTTCACGCCAAAAAGAGCGTACACGCACTCGGAACGCACACGATACATGGTCAGACGCAAGCTGCCGTCGGCCAAAACAAGCATGAATTCAGGTGAACAATTCTCGCGTCACGAAAACCTTACGACAACTGACTGAACATGCTACGCCGCTGATATTGATGCTGGAAGTTAAGCGCGCACATGACAAATACACGGCCTCTTATCCAAACCAAAGCTTACGACGGGACGAACTCGGCGCTGCGCGCAATGCCTACTCAGAACAAAGCGTGGACGACGGTCGCGAAGGGAATACGCATTTCTTCGTAAGTGACCGCTCAAGCTCGCGGAGAATTTAACAGAGCAAGAACAAGCATTCAGAAACTTACCTCGCAAAAGAGTGATGGTAGCGTCGGCCTGAAGTATGCCCGTTCAAATCTATGCAACCAAACTTTTCTCCTTTCTGCGTCGCGTTTCCCGGACGGAATAACGAAGTCTTGTGCCCTGCCTGACGATATTCGCGCTGCCTAAGGCACAACACATCGACACCGAGAAGCAACCTAAAACGACACCGGTGCGACATTTTTTCGAAACGAGCAGCTAATTCTTACTTTGCTATTAGCTGGCGCCTACGATAAAGCCGGTACTGAAGCACGGTGGCGACGGTGGCTCGGAAGCCAGCAATGGCGTCGCAGCGGCGGCGTTGCGCAATGTCCCAGCCGGCGAGGCATCGGCGAGGCGACCCGGCGGCGCAGCAAAAAAAAAAAACAAACCCACGTGACTTTTCCCTTGGCCAATGGCGCGCGGCGTTCGCCGGCGAAAAAGAAAATGGCAAAAAACGAAGTAAGAGAGGAGCGCGGGCGAGGGCGAAAGGCGGCGAGATCTAAAGATGGCGCTACCTTAGTAATTTTAGGGACCTTACTTCGCTGGAGGCGGCAGCCGATCGCTCAGCTAAAACTCTTTTTTTTCGCGCGTCGTTCCGCTGGCGCTGCGCTCGTCCGCTCCGTTCCGCTGGCCGCTGGCCCGCTCTGCTAAAACTCTCTAGTGTGTGCAAGAGCGAACGTACTGGTGCACAAAGCTGTACATGCCACGCCAGTAGTAGCGGAGCCGAAGACGTCGGTAGGTTTTTAGGACACTGGCGTGGGCGCAATGAGGCTCACTGTGAAAAGAACCACATATTTCTGAGCGCAAGTGGCGGGGGATGACGAGAAGCCACTTGCGCCCGTCGGAGTGATAGTTGCGTCGATACAACACGTTGTTATGAATGGCAAAGTGAGGTGCTTGGCGCCAAAGTGCCGGAGACGCTGCAGTTGGGGTGGCACTGGTCAGATGGTCGTAAAGGGCAGCGATCCACGGGTCTTTGCGTTGCTCGGTTGGCATGGAGTCAGCGTCAAGGGGAGCTACATAGCAGCTTGCGCTGGAAACGCTGTCAGCATCAGATGTCAAAGGAGAACGCGAAAGGGCATCAGCGTCGTTGTGCTTGCGTCCTGAGCAATATACAACACGAATATTGTAGTCCTGCAGACGGAGAGCCCACCGCGCAAGACGACCTGCTGGATCTTTCAGCGAGGACAACCAGCAAAGCGCATGGTGATCGGTTACAACGTCGAATGGGCGGCCATATGGGTAAGGTCTGAACTTCGTAAGGGCCCAAACGGTGGCTAGAGATTCTTTCTCAGTGACTGAATAGTTTGTCTCTGCTTTTGTGAGGGTGCAACTGGCGTAGGCGACTACGTATTCATCAAATCCGCGATTCCTCTTGGCTAGGACTGCTCCCAACCCGATGCCGCTGGCGTCAGTGTGGATTTCCGTCGGGGCCGTGGGGTCAAAATGCCTCAAGATGGGCGGAGATGTCAACAGACGGCGTAGTGTGGCAAACGCGTCGTCGCAAGGCCGTGACCACACTGAGAGGCCATTGTCGCCACCGAGGAGCTGAGTTAACGGAGCCTGAGAAAATACCACGAAAATCTCGAGAAAATACCACGACGTCGTCAAGGTAGCACAAGCAAGTCTTCCACCTCAGGCCACGAAGAATGTTGTCCATCATTCTCTCGAATGTTGCGAGCGCGTTACATAGACCGAACGGCATGACGTTAAATTCGTACAAGCCGTCGAGAGTAACGAACGCCGTTTTAGGTCGATCTGCGTCTGCCATGGGGACTTGCCAATAACCTGAGCGTAAGTCGAGGGAGGAGAAAAATTCAGCTCCCTGCAGGCAGTCGAGGGCATCATCTAATCGTGGCAGAGGGTAGACATCCTTGCGAGTAATCTTGTTTAGACGTCGGTAGTCCACACAGAAGCGGATGGAGCCGTCTTTCTTTCTTGACAAGGACAACAGGGGAGGCCCATGGACTGTTTGATGGGCGGATAACACCGCGCTGCAGCATGTCGTCTACCTGATCGTCAATAATGTAACGTTCAGTGGTGGACATGCGGTAGGGTCGCTGCCGTACCGGTGCGTGGGATCCGGTGTCGATGTGGTGTGTTACAGTTGACGTTCGACCGAGTGATGTCTTTGCAGAATTCGAAGGACGACTGAAATCAATGTAGTAACTGCAGAAGTTGGTCTCGTTCTTGTGGAGTGAGATTGGCGTCGATAGCATGACGGAAAACTTCCGAGGGAGGCGGCGACGTTGGACATGGAGAACAGAGCGCGTCGATCTCAACATGCGGCAAATCGTCGGACACATCTACGACAACGGAAGAGCCTGTCGGCTCGATTGTGCCGAGACACTCACCGCGGAGCAGGGAACGGGGGCAGGAGTCGGGATTAGCGACAACGATTCTGGTGCGGCCGTCCGTAACAGTCAACATGGCGAAGGGCAACAGAATATACCGTCGATAAACGAACCGGGAGGACGGCGTAATAAGAACGTTTCCCTCAGACAGCCGAGAGCAGGGTTACGCGAGACGAGAAGCCGAGCGTTCTTCTGCTTCTTCGTCTTCTTACACCGATGCGCCGCATACCCGCATAGGCGGATAGCACTGCGTTAGTTCTACTTGCTCTGGGGCGTCCGCTCATACTCTTCGTTACAATATATTGTTACGGTGCAAATGGTTTATTTACAGCTGTAAATAGGAATAACAGCGCTGAAGGAGGCGGCCACCGATCCTGCGGTCAGTACGAGTGCGGTTCGTCGTCCACTTCCTCTTCTGCTCCACCCCTTGACGCATACCCCGCTTGGGGATTCGTCACGACTAGTTTAACGCTGTACAGTTTCGAGCGTGGCATTTTCCCCTTCGCAGACGAAGCCCGTCGGGTGAGGCACGAGGAAGTCACAGGCGAGGGTGCCATGTCTTCAACCGGGTGACGTGGGCGAGTTCAGTTTTGCAGCTTCTCCGTCCAGGGGTCGTTACGCGAGAGATAACATAGGTGACATCACTCAACCGATCGACGACAACGTATGGTACCGTGTAATGAGACAAGAACTTGCTGTACAGTCCCCGTTTGCGTACAGGCGTCCACAACAATACCATGTCGCCTTTAGCGTACGAAACCGCACGGTGCCGACTGTCGTAAAGGCGTTTTGAGCGGCGCTGGGAGGCCAGGATTCGTAAACGAGCGAGGCGACGAGCTTCTTCAGCGAGACACAGTGTGCGCGAAACGGATGTGTCGTGACCTAAAGAGAAGGGCAATAGGGTGTCAGGGGGTGTACGGGCGTAGAGAAAATAGAACGGGCTGTAGCCAGTGGTCGCATGTTGGGCCGTGTTATACGCGTATGTGATGAACGGCAAAATCTCATCCCAGTTTTTGTGGCGAGAGTCAACATACATCGCAATCATGTTGGTGAGAGTCCTGTTGATACGCTCGGTCAAGCCGTTTGTCTCGGGATGGTAGGGTGTCGAGTGACGAAAGTGAGTCGAACAAAGGCGCAGCAAGTCTTCCACAACATGAGCGACGAACTGACGTCCACGGTCGCTGATAAGCACGCGGGGAGCACCATGCCTAAGGATGACGAATCGGAGCAGGAATGTCGAAACGATGTCTGCCTTCGCAGCTGCTACAGCCGCAGTTTCTGCGTAACGCGTCAGGTGGTCAACGCAGACAATGATGTAGCGATTACCTGTCGAAGAGCGTGGAAACGGACCGATTAAATCAATGCCGAGTTGGTCGAAGGGGAAGCAAGAAGGTGTTATAGGCTGGAGTAGCCCAGATGGAATACTCGTAGGGCACTTGTAGTGCTGACATCGGAGGCAACTCGACACATATTGTTGAACTTCACGGCGCATTTTCGGCCAGAAGAATCTTTCTTGGGTACGGTGTAAAGTTCTTATGTAACCCATGTGACCGGCAGTAACATCGTCATGCATGGTGCGTAGAACTGAAGCGCGCAAAGGTTTTGGCACGACAAGAAGAAAACGTGCTCCCCAAGGCATGCAATGAATAGCGTCATGGAGCCGTAGGGTCAGCAGCAGCAGCGAAGAGTTGCTGGATGCTTGGGTCTTTCTGCTGTTCTGAACGGAAGGTAGCAACATCGGGGAATTCTGTGTCTACAGCTGCCAAACAGTCGTCGAAATGGTCTTCCTCCCGATCAGTGCACGCATTTGGCAGCCGGGAAAGACAATCAGCGTCTGCGTGCCGACGTCCACTCTTGTAGGCAATAACAAAGTTGTACTGTTGGAGCTTTAAGGCCCACCGTGCTAGTCGGCCGTTAGGGTCACGGAGGCCAGTCAACCAGCACAGCGTGTGGTGGTGGGTGATGACTGTAAAGGGACGGACGTACACGTACGAACGAAATTTGCTGATCGCGAAGATGACAGCCAGGCATTCTTGCTCGGTGGCTGTGTAATTGCGCTCAGCTTTGCTGAGGCAACGACTGGCGTAAGCGATCACATGCTCAGTACTGCTATGCCGCTCTATGAGCACTGCACCAAGTTCAACACCTCTAGCGCCCGCATGTATTTCGGTGGGAGCGCCAGGGTCAAAGTGGCGAAGGATAGGGCCGGACGTGAGAAGATATTTAAAGGGACACTGAAGTGATATGTAAACATTGCGGGATTACTAGCGCAAATTGTAGTCCGGAGTCCCCAGGCCATGTTTCGACCACTCTAGACGCGTTTACGCGATTTTATTTAGTAGAAAAACTAATTCGAAAATGCTGTCCTCCTCTCTTTACGCTCGCCCATTTTCTGTGGCGTTTTCGTGTGACGTCAGGAGGGGATGAGCTGGCAATTGGCTGCGGCGCTACTGCACGGCTCCCCGGCCAACAGAGTCAGTCGGCCCAGCGTTTCGTCCGCCGGCCGCCGGCGGGTCGTCGCAGTCCAGGAGGTTAAAAAAATTGCTTGGTCGCAATTCGTTCGCTTAGTTGAAACGAAGCCAGGACACGTTTGTGAATGGAAGAATGTGCCTTTATTTACTTGGTTTGTTTGTACACTGTATCTAGCTCCAAGTCAATCACACAAGCGCACATGCGACGCTTCGCTGACTGGTACGCCAGTAGGAAAACATAAGGCCTCTTGAAGGCGGGAGAAGAGTCAGCGAAGTCAACATAGGTACTAAGGAAATAAAATCAACTGATATTTTTACCGTACAGCGTAAAACTAGGGCGCGGGAAGCACTTTTTTGCGCTGGGCGAACAAGCACAGCGGTCAGCAGCACGACTACGCATTTGCGAACGCTTTTCCGTCTACGAAATGCAATTGCTAGACGTGAGCTACTGTGGAAACTCGGGCGACGCTTACTGCACGAGCGCAGTACAACAAATAGTCACCTAAGCTGCTTGAAATGCCAAAACTAAATAAAAGTGTAAACCGGTTGTACAATATATACCCTATATTAGCGGCGCCATCGCATCCCGCTCCGTGGCTCAGTTGTCTGAGGTGCTAGGTATGTCACCGCAAGTGTTTTGCAAGTCACGAGTTCAAATCCCCGCGGGTACGTGCTTTTTTTTTTGTAAGTTAACTTTTTTGTTTGCCGCCGATGTTTTCTATATTGAGTTCACCTTTTTTTTCGGCCGCAACGTTCATGGCTACACGAACTAGTTCACAAAACGCGCGCAGGCTGGCACTGCCGCGCTAGCGAGTTCTCGTTGGCGTGCTGTTGCCATAAGCACCGACTGCTTACAGGCAGTGGGCACATGCCAGAATGAACAAACCCTTGGCCTGGTGCGAACACACTTTTTACGATACAGGTATGAGGGAGGCAAGCTCCAAATATGGGGGAAAAGCGCACGACATTTGGGCGTCTGCGGGTACGCGGAGGGCGTTCATGCACTGCGTAGGTCTCGGCTAGTGAATGCTACGACTACAAGCCGTCCTGGGAGGCTTATATTGTGCATTTTACAGCCGACAACATGGCAGAAGCGCGGTACGATGATTACTGAGATATTGAGAATACCCATCCAACAACGCCATTGGTTATGTTTTACAGAACCGAAACAGAAACCGAAACTTGTGTGATTGCTAACCTTGGGCATCGTCCAATCACGGCGCCCCTCCTCTCAACGTCACAGCCTTAGTTGGTGCGGTCGCCGCAAATCGCGCATGGTAGTTTTTCTTCTTTCGCGCTTTGTAAAATAATTACCGATTTGTCAACCGGATAAACGATGAAAAGTGTGCTAATTTGAGCCAGTCTACGCAGTGCAAGCAAAAACGGGAGCTTGACAAATTCACTTCAGTGTCCCTTTAAGGTGGGAGAACGAAGCTTCACACTCGGCGGTCCAGGTAAAGGCAGTGTCTTTGTGCAAGAGGGTAGTGAGGGGAGACGCCAAATCCGCAAAGCGGGGCACAAAACGACGGAAGTATGAACAAAGCCCCAAGAAGCTACGGAGCTCTCGCACTGATTGTGGTGGCATAAATCTCTCAACAGCGGCGATCTTTTCAGGGTCCGGTCTCACGCCATCCTTATCAACAAGGTGTCCCAAAACCAGCGTTTGACGCTCACCAAAACGACATTTCTTTGAGTTCAACACCAATCCGGCGCCTTTTAAGCAGCTGAGGACCGTCTCGAGTCGTGCGTTGTGCTCGTGAAAAGTTCGTCCGAAGACTACTATGTCGTCGAGGTAGCACAGACATATGTCCCATTTCAGACCGCGCAGAATTGTGTCCATGAAGCGTTCGAACGTCGCTGGCGCATTGCAGAGGCCGAATGGCATCACGTTAAATTCAAAAAGACCGTCCGGAGTGACGAAGGCTGTTTTTTCTCTGTGGTTTGGGTCCATGGGGATCTGCCAATAGCCGGATTTTCAATCTGTTGACGAGAAATAAGATGCAGAGTGCAGGCAATCTATGACATCATCAATTCTGGGCAGCGGATAGACGTCTTTTTTGGTGATGGCGTCCAAACTCGGTAGTCCACACAAAACCTCCAGGTACCATCTTTCTTTTGTACGAGGATCACAGGAGCTGCCCATGGGCTGGCTGACACACGTATGACACCTTTTTGTAACATCTCTTTGACTTGCTCAGAGATTATCTTTCGCTCATATGGTGCCACCCTGGAAGGTTTCTGTCGAACGGGGTGTGCCGACCCGGTATCTATAGTGTGACGAGTGCGGGCGGCTGGTAGTGTCGCCTGAGAGACATCCGCTGAGAAATCGAATACAGAGGCATGTCGAGAAGGGATGTCTACCAACGCGTGTCGTTCATCCGAGGAGAGCGACTTGTTAACCATGCTGAGAAGCTTCGAGTTCGGGAAAATAATGTCAGCTGGAGCAGCCTCATCTGCACACAAAGCGGTGACTGAAATGTGGTCGTTTGCCTCGTACTCGGCCAGCTTCATATCCTGCGGTAACACCACGCTCTGCGAAGAACAGTTCAGAGCGCACACATAGCTACGTCCTCGTTCAACAGATACAACACAATGGGGCACCAAAAGGTCTTTCTTCGCGCAGTTCAGGGAGAGTGGTTCCACTACAGCGTCAAATATGCCGGTGTCACTTATAGCACTCACTGGTATGATCGTCAGGGACCACGTAGGTATAACCAGAGTCCTTCAATGCTTTACTGGTCACGAAACTTCGGCGCTCGCTTCATATAGGGACCGCGAGCGCCACTACAGGCGCCACCGCCGCACGAAGGTCATCCAGCCGCCGCGCGTGCGGCGTATTGGCCAGCTCTTGGCGTGCAAACGCTCGCTGCTTTTGGTGTTTGCGCGCTGATTAAGTGTGTTTTTTTTTCGCAGTAGTTAGCGATGAATAGTCCAGTTATTGTGTTTATCACCTGCCTTCAATGGGGTTTTATTTTTCGAAGTAAGTTACCGTAGACTTCGGCCGCGAACGGCAACGGCTTCTGTGTGCTCTGGCACAAGCGCTGTGCCGTCGTGTTTACGGATATTTAAATCTATATTGCTTTTTTTCTTAAAGCAAAGTTGTAAATACCACACATACGGTAGCTGTGTAGTCACCGACTGCTGCGGGCCTATCGATAATACAATAAAAAAAAAACTTAAAGAAAACAAGTACGCATCGTTCAGACTACGCTTAATGAAGCCGTTGATTGCTCTGGAATGCACAGAACGCTAAAAGAGATAGCCCAATAGTATTGTCGTTTCGATGAGTGGGTACATAATTGAGAACATCTAAAAACGCTGCAGAAACGCGAAGGATCATGTGTCTTTCTGCTTCCACACTTTGCAATCCTTGCAAAAACAGGGGAAAAAGAACAATGAAACTGTATTTATCACACGCAACAAAAAATTTCAATGTTACGAAGGGAGACAAAAGAGCGTGGTCCAGCGTACAAAAATTTATTTTTTCGCGCTGCGGTGGAGCACACGGAGGAAACAGAATATTGCCACGTAGCCAAGAACGACGCAAAGCTTTTCTGAACGCAGCGAGCTAGCGATCTCCTGCACTACAAAAGACTAGAATGAAACACAAATGTCGAAGAAGCAGTCCGCAGTGTGACGTGAACCGATGAACGTCGATAAAGTGAGTTGCGCGGCGTTTGCTATGCATGCATTACTCTTGGAACGTTATTAATTTCAGATCCATGGAAATAGGATCGAGAACATTGTCGAAGAAACAAAAAAACCTCCGTCGCATGCCCCCGCGCGAGGGACACGAGTAAATGCAGAGCATTGGGGGTGGTCACGTGGCGTAGGTTGTGGTAGTTGGCGGTGGTAGTTGTAGTTGTTGTTGTCGTACGGGTGCGTCGACGGCGCTTGAAGGCCAAGTACGACGAAATGCACGAGGCGTTGGAGCACGGGGAGTTTGCGAGCTTGGACGAGTTCCTGCGCGCCTTCGACGTGCGGTCCGGGGAGGAGTACTCGGAGATTCTGCGGGCTGGCGCGTCGCGTCCGTGCGTGCTTCACGCGAGGACCCCCGCCGAGAAGCGCGTGAACGCGTTCAACCCGTGGATCGGAAGGGTTCTCGACTCCAACATGGACCTGCAGATCATCCTCGACCACTACGCGTGCGCGGCGTACGTCGTGGACTACGTCAACAAGGCCGACCGCGGCATCTCGTTCTCGTAACGCGGGGTCCGCCGCTCGCCGCTGACGTTTCGAAGCCGTGTCTCGCTCTCGATTCGATGGATCCGCAGCTCGACGCTGACGACTGGCGGCGGCCTCTCGTTCTCGACGCTCGGGATCGGCCGCTCGACGCTGACGCTTCGCCGCTGCCTTAGCGCGCGCAGTAGAGGGAGAGGAGGTAGCACCTGCTGCTGCAACGCCTCTTTCAGCGCCGGAGCACGCACATGCGCGCCCGCACCTGTTGTTGAGAGCGGACAACGCCGAGGGACGACGGGTGACAGTGCGAGTTAAAGAAATGCTCTGCATTTAAAATCAAGTTAGCGACAAGGTGGCACCCTTTCCATATCAAACAATATTGCCCGACGGGACGTACGACAAAAAGAGCAAACGGGCGCTCCGGTTGAAACGCCAGATAAGAAACCGGAATCGGCCACGCGCGGTTACAAAACAAACAAAACGAACCCTAAGGGATAATTCGCGGAAATATGAAAAGTAAAAGCACAAGGATGTCCCAAAGCTTTTTTACACGCGAGCCTGAGCGCAAGGTAATACAAGTTTGCCAACAGGTAATGAAGCACCGCTACAACCTGACTGATATGACAAAAATCCGGCTTTAAGTTAGCCTTGTACAATTCTAGGCCCACGATGCTCTCAAAAGGGTACATTGCTTTTTCCATTCTCACACACAGTGCATTTCCACACACTGTCGCACACTTATAATCGAAGCTGAAATCTCCCGTTGCTTGCCTTGGAATGGCGCCCCTCCATTTCTCACACAGCTGCCCGTCGCTCGGTCAACAGAACAAGGAAACATTTTCTGTGGTATCGTTGTACAAGGAACGACATCCTGGGACGCAACACATGTTCGGCATCGTCGTTGCACTACTTAAGTCGCATCACAAGAGCGCGATATGCACGTTACATTTTTTTCCCGCACAAAACAAACACAACTCGCCGCGGCTCCGCCGTTCGAGCCAGCGCAACGCCGCCCGAGGAGTGACCTCAGTGAGAGGGTGGCGCCACCGCGCGGCGGCCAAACGCAGCATATGAAGCTCTCCCATTGAGTTACGGAGCAGTTTCGTGACCAGTAAAGCATTGAAGGACTCTGGTATAACTGTGTCCTCAGAAACACGCAGAGTATCAGTATTTTCATTGATATGCGGCTCATCATCGAGTGCAGAGAACCATAAGCTGCTAACAGAAAGTTCGCCCGTCGCGCAATCGACAGTGGCACCGCAATTGCACAAGAAGTCGATGCCCAAAATAACGTCATGGGTTGACTTGGCAAGAATTGCGAATTCCGCTTTGAACGTCTGTCCTCCGATAGAAACATTGACTGTACGCACACCAAAAGGGTGCAGCGACTCACCACCAACTCCACGAAACGAGGTTCCCTTGTCTCATTTGAACATAACTTTACGTCCCAGACGATCTTTAAAAGCATTACTCATAATTGAAACCGTTGCACCAGTGTCAACTAAAGCCACTGTAGAAACAGCGTCCACGAGCACTTGAACTTTGTTTGTCATCATGAATACTGGCAGAGGTTGTTTATCTATCGAAGGCTGTCCGGCGACCTCACCTCCATCGGTCGCACCGGCTACTTTCCCGGCGAAGGGGATGCTGCGCGGCGACCAGGCGATGGGGATCGGCGCTGTCGTCCAGCGGGTGGTGTTATGCTGCGATCGGAGGTGGCCGGAGAAGCATTGCGCCACGAACTGGTCCGGAAGTGTTAGCGGAAAGCGGGAACTGAGACCAGTGATTTCCGACAGTGTGGTTAGAAGGTCCTGAAGCAGTATACCGGGAATTCTGTGTTTGCTCTTCGCGACGACGACGGCAAAACCTTGCAATGTGGCCCGCAATCCCACACCAGTAGCAGGCAGGCTGCGGGCGGCGAATCCTGTCGGGCTGCATGAACGTAGTGGGCTGCGTGTGAGGTCTATAGGCCCGTCGACCTTCACCGTAATAATCGTCTTCACGGCGTGAGTACACACCGCGTGGTGAGGACCAGGTATTCGTTTCATCTGGTTCAAATGAGTAACGGTGGTTATCACCGTTATCAGAGTTCCGGGAAGGGTAGAAACGGTGATCATCAAAGCTAGCAGTGTTCACGGACGGATGAAACTCTTTAGGGTCCCACGAACGTCGGGGAGCGCCATCTCGCGGAGCGTAGTAGCCCACCGGTGCACGTCGCATCAGAGCATCGTATGGCAGATGGCAGTCGCAAGTGGTGTCGATGCGATGCACCCATTCGTCATGTCGGCGCAGTTCTTCCCGAACTATTTGCCTTATCGTCGATGACAAGTCCATGGCCTGGGTGTCGTCTAAGCTGGCTATTGTGGTGACGTTTGGCAAGCGACCAAACTTTGGTGCTTTGCGACGGGTCTTCAGGGCCGCGAACGCCTGACAATGTCGTATGACGTCCTCTACTGTGTCTAGGCCCTCCTTACGGATGAGGAAAGCATACACGTCTTCAGCAATACCCTTAAGAATGTGCCCAACCCGGTCTTCCTCGGACATTGCGGGATTCACAATCCGGCACAATTGCAATACTTCTTCTATGTAGGTCGTGCAAGACTCCCCAGCCACTTGTGCTCGCTGATGTAGCGTCTGCTCTGCTAGCTTCTTTTTTGCCATGGAATCCCCAAACCACTTCTTCAATCCTCTACTAGCCGGTCCCAAGTGGTTAGCTTGGCCTCGTGGTTTTCAAACCACGTCAGCGCGGTGCCGGTCAAGAATACCTCGACGTTTGCCCTCTTGGCGGCCGCATCCCAGTGGTTAAACTTGCTCACCCGGTCGTAGTGCACGAGCCATTCGTCGAAGTCCCCCCCTTCGTTCCCAGAGAACGTACGTGGCTCCCTGTCCGGCTGCCAGTTGGCCATCGGCATGGCTTGGACAATTTTTGTATCCACAGTCAGAGGTACACGCTGCGGGGAGAGACCGGCGACTCGGCGGCTTCGGCGAAGTTCCAGTGGCTCCGTCTTCCTTCCAAGGCTACCCCGCACCTCTACCACAAACTGTTACGGTGCAAAGGGTTTATTTACAGCTGTAAATAGGAATAAGAGCGCTGAAGGAGGCGGCCACCGATCCTGCGGTCAGTACGAGTGCGGTTCGTCGTCCACTTCCTCTTCTGCTCCACCCCTTGACGCATACCCCGCTTGGGGATTGGTCGCGACTAGTGTAACGCTGTACAGTTTCGAGCGGGACAATATATATATATATATATATATTGGGAGGACAAGGTTCCCGGAGAGGCCGATGTTCGGGGCGACCGTTTATTCGGAGGCTCGAGCAGGGAACGCCCGAGTATACACCATGATGATGAGTATTCACAGATATGAGGACGAAGTGCGAGAGCACGCTCGCTAATGATGATGATAATGTACAGATGAAGAGGAAGCACTGATGGCGGTCCGATGATACCACACCAAGACCGACTGTGCCAACCGGTGCCGGTAGATTGCCCAAGGATGCTCACAATATATATATATATATATATATATATATATATATATATATATATAGAGAGAGAGAGAGAGAGAGAGAGAAATGAGGGTTGGCAGTCAAGAAAACCTCGGAGAGCAAAGGGGAGAATGCGGTAGGTCATAGAAACAGATGAATAATTTTTTGAGTCAGAAAGAAAGCGGTGAAAAAATGCCCGCCAGGTGGGATCCGAGCCCACGACCTCCAGAATACCGGTCTGGTGCGATGACCACTACGCTACCGGCGGGCTGTTTCCCCACCACTTGCTCGGGTATTTATGTTAAGGTATTTTTTGTTTCCTGCACTTGGGGGTGGTAGCCAGCACCACTCGGACTACTCGGGGTGAAGGGGACCTTCTTTTTAACCCCCGGGCCGTGACTCGAGTGTCGACGACATGTCGAGAGTGGTCGACCAGCGTGGAACCCTCTTAATGGGACACTGAAGTGATTTGTAAACATTGCGGGATTACTAGCCAAATTGTAGTCCGTAGACCATCGGCCATATTTCGACCATTCTCAGCGCGTTTGCGGGAATTTATTTAGTAGAAAAATCAATTCGAAAATGCTGGCCTCCACTCTGCATCCTCGCCCATTTTCTGCGGTGTTTTCGTGTGACGCCACGAGGAGATGACTTGGCTTGACTGAGCTACTGCACGGCTCGCCGACCTCCCGACATAGTCAGTCGGCCCAGCGTTTAGTCCGCCGGCCGCCGACGGGTCGCCGCAATTCGTTCGCTCAGTTGAAACGAAGCCACGACTGGTTTGTGAATAGAAGAATGTGGCTTTCTTTACTTTGTTAGTTTGTACACTGTATCTAGCTCCAAGTCAAGGTCGCTCCACACCAGCGCTTCGCAAACGCACATGCGACGCTTCGCTGACTGGTACGCTAGTAGGAAAATCTAAGGCCACTTGAGGGCGGGAGAAGAGTCAGTGAAATCAATATAGGTACTAAGAAAATAAAATCAACTGATACTTTTACCGTACAGCGTAAAACTAGGGAGCACGAATATCTGCGAACGCCTTTCCGTCTAAGAAATGCAATTGCTAGACATGAGATATTGTGGAAATTTGGGGGGTGCTTACTGCACGAGCGTATACAACAAATAGTCACCTAACGTGGTTGAAATGCTAAAACAAAAGTAAAGTGTAAACTGGTTATACATTAAATTACGCCCACCTCCCCTAGCGGGAACCGTGGTGTGATGCGACGCTGAGGGGGGTTCAGCGCAAGCGGAGAGCAACCGTCGACCGAAAGGCCACCGGAGAGCGGCACACCGGTTATATGCGCAGCGCGCCCGAAGGAGAGGAGACCGCGGAGAGAGAGAGTACTGCACATGCGCAGCACCGCGCGCAGCGCTGCCCACCGGCGGAGTGAGAGCGTGCTGGGCCACACACCCGCAGATGTTGAGAGAGAGTGTTCGCTCTCACATGGGCACGCGCCCGCGCCAGTGCGTCTGCCGCGGTTATGACGCAACACAATCCAACACAATCCACTTTAATCTAATCCAATCCAAATCCAATCCAACCCAAGCAAGCCAAGCCGAGCCAAGCCAATCGAATCCAATCCAATGCCCCTCGCGAGAGAGTGTTCGCTATCGGATAGGAGAGGGGGTGAGCGGAGGAGAGTGCGCACGCCGATGACGACGACGACGGACGCACGCAGGAAGGACAGGGCCGCCGACAAGACATGTTCTCAGCGTCGCATCTAATACGCCTCGAGCTTTGTGATCGCTGCGCCGCCGTCCGCCGCTTCTCCGCGGCGTTGACGAGATGTGCGCTGCGTGGCTGATAGGGGCTCGTGCAGTGTTTTGGTTCTGTTTCGCTTCTTCTCGCTTTTTCGCGCCCTAGAAAAAAAAAATTGCGCCCACCTCCCCGCGATGGGAACCCTGTGTAGATGCGACGCATCGTGGGGTTCACTTAGTGTTTCCGTTGGATTGATTCTGAAATCGCGTGAAACGTCTCGGGAACGCGTATGATTATTATGTTTTATGATTATATTTATGTTTTATTGGCCAATCTTGGTCAATCTCTCTAAGTGGTATGCTTGGTGCTTCGCTGTCGCAACGACCTTTACTCCATCATTGTTGCTGTAAGTGGGAGCTTCTTTTCTTTTATTGCAAGTGTTAATCATTGCCCCATCATGCGTTGTATCAGTAGCTTCTTGACGTAGTTTGACTGAGTCAAGGATATAAGGCGCGTTCGTAGCATTTGATTCTGTCTCGGTTTTGCGGCGCAGTGGGAAGAGCACCATGTACCTCGCGTTCCGCCCACAGGGTCGTGGGATCGAAACCGGGCGCCGCTGACTATTATTTTTTTAAATGCAGAGCATTTCTTTAACTCACGATGTCACCCGGCGTTGGCGCGCCTCGGCGTCCGCAACAGCCGTTCCAGGTGCGCCCTCTCCCCCACTCCTCCTCGCCTGCTCTCCGCTGCTCCTCGCGTGTTCTCTGCGTGCTCGGATCGCGTTCAGCAACAGGTGGGGCGCGCATGCGTCGTAGTTTGGCGCGGGAGCAACAACAGTTGTGGCGTGATCGTGACGTAGTCGTGACGTGGTCGTGGCGCGGTCGTGCCGTGATGGGGCGGTTCTCGGCGTTCGCTCTCGCTGTCAATTTCTTTCGAACCAGATAAAATCGGGTATGTGCGCCTCCCGAAAATGCTCTGCATTTGACCGTGCCCCTCGCGAGGGGGATGTTTGTATAAATTTTTCTTTTATAGTGTAGGGGAGGGGTGTGGACGGACAACGCCGTATGGAGGGACACGGCGAGTGAATGAGATGCAGTCGCATCTAAAAATTATGGTGACCCCTATAAGCAAAGAGTATAGCCTCCCAAATTTTTAATAATATCGTGAGAGCGACGACCTATCGGCATGTCAGCGCTTAATCACGGTGTTCACCAGCGAAATAGGTGAGAGTACGGGCACGCGCACAGGGCTATTTGCTGTATGAGTGTCGTCTGCTACGCTGTTTCATTGAGAGTGGTACGCCCCCTGCCACTGCATCTGAATGACTTTGTTTCCGAGAAACCGTGGTTATTTTAAGCGCATCCGCATATCAAATGCGCGTTTGATTTCTCTTTCGGATCACTTGCCGCGCACAGCGTGAGGAATGCCACTGGAAAGAAACAGGACTGGTTTTTTGCCTGAAATGTCCTCAGGCCGCTGCAGGATATAATGCGATAGATAAAAAATCCGATAAAAATAAAAACTTGTGCTCCACGCTGCTTAGCCACCTTTGGCGGTAGCAAAATGGCCTTGCAAGATAAGAAACACAGGGGGTGTGTTGCCCTGAAGAGAACAGCTTAGCAGACGACGCTCATACAGCAAATAGCCCTGTGCGCGTGCGTGTACTCTCGCCTATTTCGCTGGTGAACACCGTGATAAGGCGCTGATATGCCGATAGGTTGTCGTTCCCGCTATATTAATAAGGCTGTACGTTTAGGTCACTTAAAAAGCAGCAGCGTCTTCGAAGAGTACGCGATGGCCTGCAAGAGCTACCCGGGCACGCTGTTCCGCGCGCTTCGTCGCCGCTCTTCCGGGCGTCGGCGACGGTAGCACCCCTGCCACGTCAGGCACAAGTGAATTCTACTGTCGCCTCGTTTAGACCTGATACTGGCATAGTGTGAGGTTGGCTCCGTTTTGCAGCGTGGACAACGAATGCTGCTTCGTTTCGAATATGTACGTCGCAGAAAAATATGTTTTGGGGGTGTGATAACCGACTAAGGTAGAAAGCTGGGCCAGTTGGTTCATAGTCTTTGAAGTGGGAACTAGTGTTGAAGACGCTACACAAGGGGAGAATACAGACACGGACGACACTCGAAAATTGAACCCAGTCCCGGATAATAACTTATGCCGGTTATAAGAATATAAACCATGCGAAAATGTTGAGTATATATCAAGGCTGTGCGTCCTTAAATAAGGGCCCACACAGGCCCTATAGCAAGAACCAAGTGAGGTTAATGAAACCACTGAAAAATAAATGTCGTGCAAGTTCGGAAAAAACAGAATAGCTAACGGAAATGAAAAAAGAAAGAAAAAAATTAGCGCCAATCGATCCTATAAATGTGGTTGGAAAGCAACGCTGTAAACGGCACCCACAACGATTACCCATGCGAAGTCACCTAAATTCACTCACGTCGCTCTAAAAATAGTGAAACCAGAGAGAAGGGAAATGCACTTAGCTACCCCACTTATTACTTCAAAGAGATATTCTTGGTCAGGTTAAATCAATGCATGATGTATGAACGGTAGTTCGGTGAGTTGTATTGGTGTAGCACATGAGTGGAAACTCTGTTTTTATAAAATATAAAGGAAGCTCCAACCCGGTGCTAGATGATTCTACTTTTCCGTCTCTGGCAGTGGCATCGTAAGCGGAAAGTACCGGGTTCGAATCCGCGTACCGCCGGGCACCCACCGGTTTCTTTGATGGGTACAGGCGCCCCTGGTCGAATGCGGACCCTTGAAAGGGGAATTCACGTCTGGAAAGCTGCCTTTACCATTGCGAGCGGCCCCTCGCAAGGGTAAAGCGGACGGAGGCGACGAGATCGGCAGCAGAGACGGAGGAGTAGAAGGAGGCGCAGGAGAAAGAAATACTTCTATACAGAATTTTGAACGGCCCAGAGTGCGGCGCAGGGGACTGGTTGCTTTTTCACTGGAGCCCATATGCAGTCCGCGCCGCCTGCATATGGGAATCGAACCCGCGACCTCTTGCTCAGCACCGCGGTGGGTGACATATCTGTTGTTTTTTGTATCTGTAAAAAACGGAACTTGTCTAATGTACTGTCCTCAAAAACTGACCACAGAACTCACTTCCTTCGCATTGATGACACGTTTGGTTGTAAAAGGCAGGGCAATGAAAAGTGTAGAGCAATATCCACGTTTTGGTGTTGTATTTTACTTATTCGGTTTTACTTACTTTTTGCGTATATTTTAAAACAATGTGATTCGCCTTTTCTTGTTGTTGTTTTCCGTTTAAACACGTTAAAAAACACTGGCGCATTTGATGCCCCGTGCTATATCTCTGCTCCGAGGCGCAGCTTATGTTGCAGGCCGGAAGACTTAGTTCAACCAGCTGGTGATGTTAAACGTGGATCAAAATCTCGATACACAGACGTTCTCGATTTCCATCTACTTCAGAAAAAAATCGCGCCAATCCACCCTCTGAATGTGGTTGGAAAGCAAAGCTGTAACCGGCACCCAAAACGATTACCCATGCGACTTCACTTAAATTCACTCACGTCGCTCTACATTAGGAAAACCAGAGAGAAGTGAAATGCACACTACCAAACCCTTTATTACTTCAAGGAGATATTCTTGGTAAGGTTAAATCAATGCATGATGCATGAACGGTGGTTTGTTGAGTTGTATTGGGGAAGGGCATGAGAGGAAACCTTTTTTATGAAATAAAAGGAAGCTCAAACCAGGTGTTAGAAGATCTCACTTCTCCGTCGGTGCCGCCGGGGACGGAGGCGACGAGATCGGCTGCAGATACGAAGGAGGTGGAGGAGGAGGAGAAGAAGGAGAAAATACTTGTAATCGCATTTCTGAATGGCCCAGAGCGCTGCCCAGGGGAGTGGTTCCTTCTTCAGTGAAGCCCATATGCAGTTCGCGCCGCCTGTGCTCTGTTCACCAGCTGATGCTGGGTAGGAAGAGAGGGGCTGGACAGCAGCATCTGCCATTGCTCTTGTTAGGTAGTTTACGGAAAGAGAGGAGGGTTCTGAGGGCTAAAGTTGCACACCCCGATTATGAGCGGAGTGTTTCTACTTCAGAGCAAAATTTACATTCAGCGTTGTAGTGATTCGGGTGCATTAGTGAAGGCGCGTCGGGTGTGGGAAGGAGCCGGATTGTATAAGCCGTAGGGTAGTTTGTTGTTCTCTGCAAAGGTCAGGGTAAGGTGAAGGAGGTTAGTTCTGGAGTTCGCCACGATGATGCCGTACCGCTGCCCTTTGATGTTTTGAGGCGTCTGTGTAGATAACTGCATGATCCCCACCGAGGGTGGTGTTGAGCGCTTGAGCCCGTGTTTGTCGGCGACCCTCGTCGTGTGAGGGGTTCGTTTTTCTAAGCATCTATAGTTCTTGTCGCCAAAATTCCAGGATTACATCAATCGGAGTGACAATCTGTGCTGCCCAGCCAATCTAGTGAAGGATGCGGCGACCAGTTATGCTCAGTCGTAACTTCTGGTTAGAAAGATGGCCCTCTACCAGCCCTTCCACTGTATTTTGGAGCCCCGTGCTAAGCAGCCTCTCTGTGGACGCACTCATGGGAAGACGAATGGGCCTGCTCAACCGCCTTTCTAATCAATATATAAAGCATCTTTATGTCCTCCTCGCCGAGAATAAGGCAAAGGTTGAAGTAAGTGATTCTCGAGAGGACAAATGCCTGAATTTAATCGAAACGTATCGGATTCCTTCAGGCCTCGCTTCTTGGTGGCAACTCGCTTGATCATGTGTATGATTTGATTGATGCTGTGTTTGAGGCGCTGCAAGGATACGCCACGCTTGGTGTTGGCCTGGAGATGTCGGCCCAGGATCTTGATGCTGGGGCTTGGAGTGATGGCATGGCCATCAAAGCGTATTATGTCTTCCTTGGTGTGTCGTTTGGTGTGAGGGCGGATGACAAGGAGCTGTGATTTTTTACGTCAACAGTGGAGGCCACAGGCTTTAGCACATTGGCGTACTAGAAGATAGATTCCATGCGTTGGCGTGAGCTTCCATTAATTTTTGTAACTCGTAGCACATGCTCAATCCGCGTATAGGGCTGGTAGACGTGCCCTGGGTGGAGCGCACAGCAGCGCGAGATGTCGCGTGAAGCTATCACGTTGCATTCACCGAGAATGCAGAGGGTAAACACGTTGGTGTTCTTTGGTGAGTGCACCTCCTTTCTTTCCAGTTTCTGCGTGGGCTCGTAGCTAAGTCGGTAAGACAACAAGCTCCCACATTGTTATACCAGTAGTTCCAGGTTCGATTCCTGGCGGTGCTGCAGGGAATTCTTTTATTTGTTCGCGGGAGTTTTGGGAAGGCGGTCTTGGGGAAGGCGGATCGAGGCTACTTGTAGTCAACAAACAGCAAACGGCTTAGCCACTGAGCAGCTCCTGAGGCCACACATGTCAAGTATTAACAATTTGCAGGTGTTGGACCTTTTAAACATATTATGAAATGCAAAGAGTTTGCACACATCGGGTGTGGGCTTTCGCTGTTGCGCAGTGGAGCCCTACGACGGCCCGATTTCTCCAATAAAGTCGCAGCTACGGAAGGGCAAAGTCGTTTTATATCCCCTGCAACTGCCGAGAATGCATTTCGTTTGGTCAGCTTGCACTACGCTCGCGCTTTCAGCAGCGACAGGCCATTGCTACATTGGTGCTCACTCATTTCCCGCGTTGTTACATAGAGCGTGATAGTGTTCGATTGTCTGGAGGGGAAAGTGCGCAAGCGGGTACGAAGTTGAAGGTACGTGAAAGAAAAAAGGCCTGAATTGCATTGACTGCAATATCAACAACGCAGGGTCGAACCGTTTCGGCATGAACCGGAACCGTTATTTCTTTTTTCGGTTCAGTTCCGGTTCGACACCCTGATTATATATATATATATATATATATATATATTATATATATATATATATATATATAATATATATAGATATATAATTATATATATATATATATATATATATATATATATATATATATATATATATATTATATATAGCGAATCAGAAAGGGAAATGAGGGGCTCGGTGAATCAAGACGAATAAGGGAAAACCTCGGAAAGCAAAGGGGGCAATGCGGTATGTCATAGAAACAGATGAAGAATTTTTTCAGTCAGAAGGAAAGGGGTGAAAAAATGACCGCCGGATGGGATCCGAACCCACGACCTCCATCGCATGCCTGCTGATGATGTCTGAGAACATGCGTGCATTTTTTTCTTCTTTTCTGTTTTTTGTGCGTGTGTTATACTTATGTTCGCCCTCTTTTTGGCCTGCTCTGAGGGTAATGGGAGGTTGGAGGCGGCCCACCTGACCATAGGCTGTGATAACGCGAAGCCAGGTTTCCGCGTAATAGTGCCCCTCCCCCCCCCCCTGGAGGGCATACTATGCCCTTCTCCTCCCGGGGCGCGGGACGGGGTGGAGGGGCCGTTGCGGCTCCGTGGCGGGCTGTACGAGTCTCAATGTCCACCCCGGTGCTCCTTCTTGCCCCCCCCCCCCCCCCACCCCCTCCTTCCCCATGTTCGCTCGCCGTTTTCTCTGGAGCTTTCCGAGGTCCAATGTGCGCAATGTGGCATTTGTCTTCCTAACTAACAACTTTCTGAAAGCGTAGCTCAACAGGTGTCTTTTCGTAATTCTTTTCGTTCTTTTTACCATAACCGTTCAGCGCTTTTCCGCTCGGACTTACAAGTTTTGACTATTCCTTTCCCAACTCAACCCGTGGTCGTTCGTGTAGACATGCATGGGTTGTACTTTATGCGTCCGGTTCTTTTCCGTCAACGTCGCGATTGGGGCTGCTTACCACTGGTCACGGTCTATTTTCTTTTTTATCCCCTCGCTCTCTACACCTTGCGTTGCCACTGCTGTATAGTTACGAATTGTTGTTGCTATTTTTGCCTCTGCTTCACTTTCCCCAAGGGTTCTTCTTTCTTGACGAGGCTGAGAAGAAAAGGAGTCCCGCGTATGCAACGGGTGTACAGAAGTTTTGTGTGTCATTCTTACAGAACCCCTGATGAAGGAAGTTCCACTTCCGAAACTGTTGGGTATTAAATAATGTAAGAAACGGGACAAACGCTATCGTCTCCCTCGCTATGCTATATATATACACACCTTCAAGTATTATTTTTTTCCTGGTCCACTGGTCCATTGAAACCTGGAACGGATTACCTGCTGACATCAACAACGCCACTTTGGTTGACAGCTTTATGAAGAACGCAGAATTGTGGTTCACTTCGTCCATGTTCGGGAAAGACGTCCTGAAAATGTCCACATTTCTTTATCTTGTCTTTGCACCTCATCCAGATGATGTTACAACGCAAGCACGTTGTTACCCCTTCTTTGACGCATGTTAATGGATTTTGCGCTTTTTTGCCTTGGATTACCCGATGATGTGCTGGGTTCATAAGCGTTGTATTGCGTCCTTTCTGTTAGAAAAAACAGAACTATGTAAAATGTAAAGAGGCGGTAGATAGTTTTTGCTTCCCGTCTCCCACTACTGTGTGTTCACTAGTCCACACAATTGAGGACGTTCTTGCCATTTTTGCGTGCTTTAGAAAAATGCTGTTGATATGTTGTGTTCTCTGTTTCATTTGAAATTCCAGAGTACTTTTTATACCCATCCGTATAGTGGGGATTTAGTGCCCACTTTCTGTTAGAGCCTGACCAAGGCTTACGGTATTGAAAATAAATAAATAATTAGATAAATAAAAAGATAGATGCTACGACTGCCCTACCATGTTCCCACTAACCTCGGCCACAAACACTGATTTACTTGTTGGTTTGTGGCGATTTATTACCAGTGAATGCATAATGCTGCCCCGGAGCTGAGAAAACAGCAGTAGCGTTCTCAAAGCCAAACACTTTAAAATAGTATGCGTCTCACAAACAGCCTTGTGCAGCTTCCGCACTGGCCCAATATGGAAACAGATCCTAGAAATAGTAACGCCAAGTCAACTGTCCACAACCTCAGTAATGTAAGCGCCAGGACACAGCTTCCTGGACGTGGGAACGCGCGAGCGGATGCGTCAGCTCCAGCCCCAGGGGGATCAGCGCACCATCCTTCTGAGATACTGTGACTGTCTGGAGCGCCCCTCTATTCCTTCGCTGCGCCTAACTGAAGCGGCCGAGCGGCGGCGCCCAGCATGCGGACAAACAAATGTCCCCATATCCGCCTCCCACATGCGGTATTAACCCGTGAAATATGTGGCAAAAAAAAAGCTACTCTGCTGTGCCACGTCACGTGGGCCTCAGCGCGCCGAGACATTCCGTTCAGTTGTGGGTACAAGCCTGCACTAGCTGCACGCTCCCAGCACTGTCTACTGGTTCGCTTCGAACATTCATTTACTCTCAAGGCGCAAACTTGCGTTCACTTTCACTTTCACTTATAGAAAAAATTACAGCAAGAAGACGGGAACCAGAAGGTTCCATTCAGAGCTGGTTTTTGGGACAAAAGAAATTAAGGTTTGTCTTGCAGATGGGTGGTCTAACTTTGAACTGGTTAGGGGCTACAGTCGGGTCTCCGACGAACGGAGAGAGGTCGACAGCTCCATTGTTTCTTCAGCCTTGCATCACTAGCGGAAGCGTGCCATTTTTGCTCTATTTTCGCACTTCGTTAACAAGTTAACTCACCTAGCCGCTTCGCGAACCGGTTCACGAACCTGTCCGGCTTTTAATGTAAGCGATCCGGAACTGAACAAGAACAAAAACTCCAGTTCTGCGCAAGTATTCGCTTTAAAACGCTAATGTATAAAACCGTACCTTTGTTGCATTTTCGCAAAGCGGTTCGAGGTCCTTGAGCGATATTCCCAGACTGTCGACGAACTCAGACTTCTCAAAGGCCTTGTCGTGCAGCTGGCCGAGACTTGTGTTGGTCGTCAGTAGATTCAGGTTGAATGCAAAACCTGCCATGTCCACGGTAAAACTGTGGTTTTTGGGATGCGGGTCGTGGAAGCCAATTACACGTCCGCCCACAACTACAGGACTGCTTACACCCGTGGACTCAACGGCACCTACAGGAAACACGCTGACGCTTTTCGTCCAGCGAATCTAGGAGACAAGCAAAATTGCAGCGGCTATAGTTTCAGGCCAAGCAGCGCAAAACAAATTGGTTGCAATGACGCGAGAGCGTTATATACTTGGCTCATTGTGCTCAAACCCCATCGATATCAGAAAAACGGCGCAAAAACGGCGGCGCCATATTTTGTGCATAGCTCATTCCATAACATGCATGCCTCAGAAATAAAACGCCACTGGCTGCGAGGTGTTTCAATGCCTCAGCCGTAAGACAAAGAGCTAACGAATGCGATGGAAGAAACAAATTCGGCATGCGCTGACCCACATCACGAAGCCGTCTGTACTCCCGATTCCGGCGGGCCCTCGTATCTGGCTGCCTCAATTCTAGTTTCCTTTTACCCTGAATGACGGACTTCCGTGGACGCTTGATGGGCATGGCTGATATTGGACGTCTAGCCGGCACGGCAAAATAAAAAAAAATATGAGCCTAATAACGCTTTCACGTCAAAAGTTGCAGATGACATCTACGTTTCGGTCTTAAGACGTATGACGCGATAGCTGTACTTCGGCATCAAATGAGCGTTTTGGAACGGAATTGGAGCATTTACCATTTATGCATTCCAGGCATTGAAATTCAGTACCTAGTAGCCGCATTCAGTAGCCGCAAAGGTTTTTAGTAGGCGTGGCAGGAGAAAATCAGTGGCATCGACAATTATGTGGCTTAAGATGTGGACGTGAAAAGTGGCTCCGGGTGTTGCTCAGTTTGAGCGGGAAGACGACGTGCCAGTGTTTAAAGGTATTGATTCCCTAGCGTCGTGGCATGACTGAACGTTTTGTTTTTTTAAGACACACACCACACACACACTGAGAGACGGAGGGAGGGAGAGAGATTACTTTGTAAGCAAGAGTTACCCCAGAATGAGCTCACGCTAATTTTGATGTTACAAGCTGAGCAGGGCATCCTTCCGTGTGTCGATATAAGAGGAGTGTGTAATGTTTGAGTTGTTCACCCCTGAGCATATCTTTAGACATGACCGCTAATTAGCACAGTTGTAAGTTAATGTCAGACGTTTTCTACCAAGTTCTTATCCCATCAAGATTTGTGGTTGCATGCGTTGGTGCGTATTGCGCAGAATTTGCGATTCGTCGGTGTTGAGAATTACCTTGCGGCACGGTGAGGGTTGGTGTTCCTAGTGTGATGAGATGTTTTCCATATTTGTCGGGGAAGGGAGGGTGGTAGTCGTGGACAAAAGGACGCATTCTATGCGAGTTCGCGTGGATCTTGGTAGGCTGCCTTGTTTCCTTCCAGACGCGTGTGTCCTGGTGGTAATGGGATGTTAACTTTCGGCATTCTGCATTGGGGAATCTTTCTGAAGTGTTTCGGTACAGTGTCTGCAGCGAATAGACTTGTGAGCACGTGGAATGATTTTGAAGCATCCATTCCATAGTTCCGCTAGGCGGATCGCCAAGAGGATAGCTCCGATTCCGCTATTTCCGTTCCTGTGTGTCGCAGCGATTGCCACGGTAGTTCACTGCGACAATTTTTCCTTCGTACTTTTGGTCGCACCGGCGTCCGCGTATACTGTGTTTTCATGGTTTTTGAACTTTCCTCAAAAGAATGTGATCCCTGGTTGTCACCTCTCCTTAATTAGATTTGGATGTATGTGTTTCGGTAAGTGGAGTTTTTATGTAAAGTCACTGGATCAGTAACATATGCGTCATGTCACCCAGCCGTTCTTTATCTGGAGATGTAGCTATATTTGAGAGGGTGACTGGTCCCAATTTCGTTTTTCCCAGATGACCGTTTTGCGCTAGGACAGTGGCCTCTCAGAGGTATAGTAAATGTTGGGGAGGTGAGTCTCATAGGTGTACGAAACAAATGGGTGCTTAGAGTACTGTTGACGAGGCGCCTCTTCCCAGTCCTGTTAGCGTTCCATTTGTCAAGGAGGTTAACAGGATCGGTCGAAGGTTGTCTATGTGCGATGATTCGCCTGGTTTCAGCATCAGTCGCACCTCGCCTGTCATCCAGGAAATGGAAAGCTTCCCTGTGCTCCGCAAACGTTGAAGTGATACATGAGGTCTTCCACACCCTTTTCGTCCGGGTCATCAAACGCATTGATGGTCATTTTAACTTGCCCTGGTGAGTTGAAGTGTTTGCTGGCTATAATGGCGGTTGGTACCTCGTGGACCTCTGTGTCTCTACCTTTAGATTAACTGGAACTTCATAGACGAGAAGTATATCCTTTATATGGACTTGGGTATTTGTTCCTCAAGTCTTAAATGAGGTCATCCATGGTCCCTGGTGCAAGTTTGCTGCTCAAGCTTCGTTCGTGTCCGTTGGAGGTGCAACAGACCACGAGGTGGCACCGACCACATGGCTCCAAATAGCTGGCGCTAACAACGCCCAGACGTATGTGCCTGCTTTTTGTGCTGCCAGCGTGGTCGCTTCCAAGTGCAGTTCCCGGAAAGGGCGCCCAAAGACCTGGCGCGTGCGTGTCTTCAGACCACACCGAGCGGCTGCGAGGGAGATGTGGGAAATGCTCACCCTTCGCCTTTCACATAGTCCGACACGGTGTGCTGGTTTCACTCGATGCATTATGACCAGCGGTTCCCGCTAACAGATTCCTATGGATTTCTGCAAGGGTGTGGTGCTTTGTCGAGGGTCAGTGTTTGCTTACAATCGAGAAGGGAATTTTAGGGGACTTCGCTGTTAAGTGGTTTATACATATAGCCCTAGCATAAGAAAAACACACGCGAAGCGAACAGCACGAGTGCGAAAACAAGAACCGAGAAAATACGCGTGTTGCTTCCGACTACTCTGTCAATCAGTGGACAGCTGCAGGTATTTGTTCGCTTCGTTGGTGACAGTGCTCATGTCCCTAAACTTCGTTTTAAAGGGTTCGCCTTTTTTGCAGCCTTTGCTGTTGGCGCTGCTGTTCCCTGTCTAGACGCACTGCTGGGTGCTAGGTGATCCCTCCTCGCCCGCCGCCCCTGTGGCGAGGAGTGTCCTGGGTTTCTAACAAAACCGCCAGGTGCAGAACGCCTCAGCAAAGCCACATGAGCTGATGTTCTTTTACAGACAGACAGAGAGACAGACAGACAGACAGACAGACAGACAGACAGACAGACAGACAGACAGACAGACAGACAGACAGACAGACAGACAGACAGACAGACAGACAGACAGACAGACAGACAAGTTTCTGCGGCTGATAGCTGCAAGTTGCACATAACAAACATAAATGCCCATTTTGTATTAAAGGTTCGCTTGCAACGCAAAACGTGCTGAGTAGAACTAGGGCAACTCGGTATAGTATACATTTTGCGGTAAACTGGTAGTCCAGAGCATACCTACCTCATCAAACAAGCGATGATGATAGGTGTTGTCGTCATCAGCGAAGTACAGCACGCCGGGCAATGAGGCAGCCTTCTGAAGCCAGCCAAGCGCTTCCCGACGTGCCAGTGCAAAGCGATCCATTTTACTTCGTCGACACCGACGAGTACACCGCCGATGGATAAGCACATGAGGGACGCCGCATTCCCTCAGAAGCCTGGCCACCTTGGGAAAATTGCGACGTAGTTGTAGTTCATACTGTGCTCACACCAACAATAAAATGAGTGACTATAAGGGCGGCCCGTAACCCCTAAGCAAGGCAGGCGACATCTCTCCAGTTGCTAAGAGAGAACAAAGCTAGGATTAAAGGAAGTATGAGATTGGCAAATAATGATGCAGGGGTTGTGCTGAGATGGGGCCTTTTTTCGGCCATGATCATTATTCAGCATTCATGTTATGATTGTGGCCCTCCGTTTAGATCTGTTCCGGGCAACTGGCAATCGGAGGGAGACACGCGATACTCCGATCAAGTTCATCAGCTGCGCCATCACCATCGTATTTATGATTCCTGCATGTCTCACACACTGCCAGGCCTATCCCACGCACTTCCAATTTCCCCTACTTTGCGTCATCCGAATACATTATATTACCCCGAATTTTTCCAACTTTGCAAGACAAAGCTCGTTTAAAAGACATGCCACATTCAATTCACTTAAGAATTGCGAATGTCTACAGACCAAAAGAAGCTCCCGAGGGACGCATAAACCCTCTACGAAACCGCAATAAACAGTGTACAGCAACACCGGCGAACGAGAAGCCTGCTGCCACACCCGTTCCTGAATACTGAGTACCAGATCATCCAAAACACAGACAATGAATGATTTCAGTGCTGAATAAAGTTTAAGAAAGCCAAGGGGAGCTCGAAATAAACTGACAAAATAACAAATACCGCAGAAGCAATCATGCAGGTGAGTGCATCGGTTTCGCTACACCTTCGCCTCTTGAATAAATACTGCTGACGGGCAGTCCTCTCCGTTCCTTCTCCGGTGCGCAGTTACCTTGGGGTATGAAGTGACGTCGGATGTTCGGTTTTTATGATTAACTAAGGGAAAGTGACAAATGCCTTCAATCAATCGTTGCCACCTTGAATTACTGAGGGAGTGAGTTAAGTTAGTTGTCAAATTCAGTTACTCAACGGATATCTTTGGGTTCATGTCCCGACGCAACAACTGACCTGCGGCGCATGCTGTACTTAAGCGTTCGGAAATAATCCAAGAAGCTAGACTTGACACGCCCTCATTCGGCGTTGGGCTCTCTCTTTCACTGTGAGCATAAACGTGGCAACGGCATGTGGGAAGTGTTGCGAAACCCGTCTTCGCCCGGGTCGGCGCCCAAAACCTGATGATGATGATTGCTATTTATTTCCCCCTTGTGGCAGGGGAAGGCAGACCTGCCGTCTGCCTTCCCTCATCGACGTTCGACGACCCAGCTTGTCCACAATGGCAAACTATGCTGCCGCTGGACCATCCCTTTCAGTGACCTTGGGGCCTCCCAAACACCAATGAGCCAGCGGAGGTGCTGAAAAAAGCATGGCTCGGCGCCTCGCGCAGCAGTCTTCGGCGGCGTCCATCGCATCATTGTCATGCCCTTTGTGGCGTGTCTGACGACGCTGGAGACAGTGGCGCACCCACGGGGGGTGTTTTGGGGGTTGTAACCCCCCCCCCCCCCCCCCCAGATGTCCTCGACCCAATCCCCTCCGCACGCCTCTCCCACCGAACCGAAGTTGACTGAGTGCAGTGTGTAGTCTCGGAAGCTTTTATTATTGGACCATTCGCAGTTAAATCTCGAAGAAGAATATTGTATGACCAGCATTAAAAAAACTAGAGCACGAGCTTTTAGGATTGTGCTTTTAAGACAGTGCGGACCAACTTGCGTATAACTTGAAGTAGTTCAAGAAAAAGAATGAGAAAAAGTTTTAGTGACACAAAAAGTGTCCCTGCAGAGGAAATTTTTGAATGCTTAAGAATCCCTGGGGGTTTTAAATGATTCCGTAGCCCCCCTTCCCCCTACGGCACGCCTCATAGCCCACGCTAAACCGCAAAAAGTCGCACAATTTTTGTAGGGCCAGATTATACCACTTTCTGAACTTCTGTGCGGAACTTCCATCACGAGATTTGAATCATTCGTCGCCTTCTAGAAAAAAAAAACGCTGAAATTTCCCATAGGTTGGGACTCAGTATTGTCGAGCTTGCCTTCTGGCCTCAAATCAAATCTAACAAGATCAGATCGAAGTTGTTTTATTTCATTTGAAAGCATAAACAACTGTTTTTCCTTCCATACTAAGCACTGTTCGAGCGCTCCCTCTCTCGTTGAATAAAAAAAAAGGTTCGGTTTTCCTTTATATATATCGCCTGAGTTTGTAACATTATAGTGAGAAAGACCGCAGCGCTTCGTGCGCAATTACGAAAACCTGTGATCACAGATAACAATTATGTTTTGTTGAATAGGCTTTCAGAAATATGTGTTAATTTGACTGCTCAGTGCAAATTGTGCCAGCCTATACGAACAGGTTTCGTGCTTTACTCTTGGCTTGACTTCACGAGTGAAGAAGGCATTAATTGTAATTCCTCCGCAACCTCATCTCCCGTCATCCCTTCCTTCCAATTCTACTTCCAAACTTGGGTCCGGGGCTTCGGGCAATGGCAAAAGGCTTCGCGTATCTTATTTTTTTATATGAAGGTGCATCCATCCTTCTGCAGGCGAATCGTATAGGTTATGGCGGCTGGTTTATGCATACTTTTTTCGCGTAAAAATAATAAAAACTCGGCTGCTCTTTATAGTTTTATACATTTTATTTTTTGTGGTTATTTATTTTTATTTTTTTGTATAACTCACATTTGTCTTTATATTTGTTCTTTTACATTTTTACAGTTATATATTATTATATTTATATTTGTTGTGAAAATTTCTAACCCCTTCTAGACAAAAATCCTGGGTGCGCTAATGGCTGGAGATGTCGTCAACGAGCCACCCGATGACGATAACGAGAGAAGAACGCAGACGTCTTCCCAGCGCTTCAACATCGAAAGGACGAAGGGGGCTTCGACCCCAGGTGGATTGCCTCAGCGGAGGTATCCCAAAGTTCACCTGTGCAAGAGAGAAACGTGTCTCTGTGTGTGCGTGGGGGCGTCACTCTCAGCGCCAAGGATTCTGGGACTGGTGCGTTCCTGACCAATCAGAGAGGTAGGGGAAAAGGGGACGCACCGGATCCATTTATTTTATCTCGCGCGCGTAGCAGTTCACTGCCCGTTCTCTGAGATCGAAATGTAGTTTTTAGGGGAAAAGCACCTTAGGGCCGAGGCTTATCCGGCGTCCAGCGTCCCTGCTCACGGCACAGCACCATGTAAATCGAAACATTTGTGAACAAAAGGTTCACAAAAGGTTAACAAGAACAAAATAAAAGGATGGAAAGTTGGGCGAGTTGGTGTTGATTCACCTAGAAAACAGGCGCGGACAGACGTTGACCAAGAAAAAAAATACACAGGAGGATGCCCTATTAGCAAACTGGCAACATTTATAAAACAGAAATATATAGGGCAACCAACCGACACAAGCCAACTGATTAAGACTTATACAAAGAATATGAATAAAACTTACCCCGGGCATAAAAAAAATCGCGCCAATCCACCCCGTGAATGTGGTTGGAAAGCAAAGCTGTAAACATCACCCATAACTATTACCCATGCGACGTCACTTAAATTCACTCACATCGCTCTACAAATAGCACAACCAGAGAGAAGTGAAATGACTTAACCACACCATTTATTACTTCAAAAAGATATTCTTGTTAAGGTAAATCAGTGCATGAAGCATGAACGGTGTTTGGTTGAGTTGTATTGGTGCAGCACAAGAGTGGAAACTTTTTTTATAAAATTAAAGTATGCTCCAACCCGGTGTTAGACGATCTGTCTTCTCCGCCGCGGATTGCGGCGACGAGGTTTGCGGCAGAGAAGAAGGAGGAAGAAATACTTCTGTTCAGATTTCTGAACGGCCCAGAGTGCAGCCCTGGGGAGTGATTCCTTCTTCTGTGGGGCCCATATGCAGTCTGCGCGGCCTGTGTTCTCTCCACCCGCTGAAGCTGAGTAGGCAGAGAGGGCCTGGACAGCAGCATCTCCCATTGCTCTTGTTGGGTAGTTGACGGAAAGAGAGGAGGGTGCTCAGGGCTAAAGTCGTACACCCCGATTACGGGGCGGAGTGTTCCTACTTCTGAGCAAAATTTACATTAAGCGTCGTAGCGATTCGGATACATTAAGTGAAGACACGTAGATTGTGGGAAGGAGCCCGGATTGTATGAGCCGTAGCGTAGCTTTTTTCTTCTCTGGAAAGGTGAGGGTAAGGCGAAGGTACGGTCTGTCTCAGAAGGCGATAATGCTGGGTTATCTCCCTGAACGTGACAAGCGGGTGACTGTCCTCGTGCAGCTCCATAGCACGGGAGGTAAAAGCGCAAGTTTGTTGGGTGGAGCGTATTTGTTGCCCTCCATTGAGCGTGAGTGGGTGTCCAGATGAGCTGAATGAACCGTTTGGGGAGTGGTTTTTAGCACGCGCAGTGCAGGTCAGGACACCCAATCCTACTGGTAATTCCAGTAGGCTTGCTGGGAATCGATGACTACCCTCCGAACCCTGGTTGACCGAGAGCCAAGGTGATGCCTGCCTCTTCTGCTGCCGTCATTTCTTGGGTCCTAAGCGAGGTACACGCAAGGAGGTTGGTTCTGGAGGTAGCCACCATGATGGCGTATTGCTGCCCTCGATGTTTGGAGGCGTTTGTGTAGATAACTGCATGATCCCCACCGAGGGTGGTGTTTAGCACTTGAGCCCGTGCTTTTCGGTGACCCTCGTCATGCGAGGGGCTTATATTTCTAAGCAAAGAGAGCATCTTTAGTTTTAGTCGCCAAGCGTCTGGGAGTACAACAAGCGGAGTGACATTCTGGGCTGCCCAGCCAATCTGGTGAAGCATGCGGTTACCCATCGCAGTTCTGAGTCGGACCTTGTGGTTAGAAAGATGGCCTTCTATCAGCTCTTCCAGCGTGTTGTGGAGCCTCGTGCTAAGCAGCCTCTGTGTGGACGCAGTCATGAGAAGACCAATGGCCTGCTCGTCCGCCTTTATAATCATTATATAAAGCATCTCTATGTCTTCCTTGTCGAGAAGAAGACAGGGGGTTGACGTAACTAACTCTCGAGAGGACAAAAGCTTCAATTAATCGAAAGGTACCTGGATTCCTTTAGGCCTCGCTTCTTGATGGCAACTCGCCTGATCATGTGTATGATTTGAATAATTCTGTTTTTGAGGCGCTGCAAGGAGACGTCACTCTTGGTGTTAGGCTCCAGATGTAGGCCCAGGACCTTGATGCTGGGGCTTGGAGTGATGGCCTGGTCATCAAGGAGTATTTGAATGTATTCTTGGTTTGGCGTGAGGGCGGACGGCAACGAGCTGTGATTGTTTCCGTGAACACTGGAGGCCACATGCTTTAGCACATTGGCGTACTAGAAGTGAGATGCCATGCATAGCTGTGAGCTTCCTTTAATTTTTGTAACTCTTAGCACATGAGCAAGGTGAGCATGAGCAAGACGGGCGTGAGTGGTCGCGTGACACTTTCACTCACGTGGCATTCAGCGAGAACGCAGGGGGTAAACCCGTAGATGTGCTTGGTGAGTACACCACCTGTCTTCCAAGTCTTCGCGTGGGTTCGTAGCTACATCGGTAAGACAACAGGACCTCGCTTTGTTAGTCTGTTAGTTCCAGGTTCGATTCCCGGTGGTGCCAGTAAATTCTTTTATTTGTTCGCTGGAGTTTTCTGGTGACACCAACGGTCGCGAAAGAACCCTTGGGGGGTAGAGGTAAAATGCTTTGCTTTAAAAATGCAACCCGCAATATGCTATCACCGCACGCGTCGTCCGAGAAACGCCAACTCTGCGTCTTGCAGACTGGCTGAAGGATGACTCACGCACATCGACCCCTCCCGGCTGATATTCCAAGCTTCTGCTAAACAACACGGTTGTTTTTTTTGAAAATGGGTTTACAACCCTGTACTTGGCACTCTATACAGTGCGAAGCCAGGTGCGTGTAAAGCCTGCCCATCAGCGAACTGTGATGTTCCCGTAACCGTGTGTTCAGGCATCTTCCTGTTTGCCCTATGTAGGCCTTGCCACAAGCAGAGTCCTTCAATGCCTTTCTGGTCATTAAGCTTCGCCATCACGCTATGGGAGAGCTTCGTTCGCTGCCGCGCCTCGGCGCTGGTGTTGATCGGAGGGCAGCCGGGGGCGTGGTCAGAGCGCGTTTGGCAGGGAACGGACCGCGGAGTAAGATAAAAGAGGCGCTCGACGTCTTATCAGCAGTGCGCTTTCGCTTTACGTGGATTAAGTGGATTAAAATTAAGTGGATCCGTGCTGTCGTCCGCGAACTGGATGACCCGCAGCTTAACCTCAACATGGAAACGTGCGCGTCCTGCGCGCCTGATTTCGGCGAAGGAACGATGATGGGCAAAACACTGACGAGAATAAAGCTGTGCCGGCTTTGAAGACAGCATCTGAGCGCAACAAATCTTGCCTGCATTGCGTCGGCCCATTTGGGTGACAGTGTGCTTTTTTGAGTGTTCGGACCCGCGCTTCAGTCGGATTCGGTTTCGCCGTCCAGATGCCTGACGACTCGCGCCTGCGGGCTCCGGCTGACCCATTTATTTTCCCGAGCTGGCGTGCCGACACCGGGCGGTTCAGCGGCACCGTGTCAAACAAAGCGACGCCGCGGGCCGCGCATCCTTTCCCGGAACTTCTGGTAGACGCACTTTGGTGGTGGACGCTTAACGGCTTCCGGCCTCCATGGATGTGTTTATGTTGACTTGTGGCTGTCTTTTTCTCCCCGCTTCTTTTACCAACACAAATCCTGTACATAGCGGCCGTCCTCGTCCCATCTCTTGTCTCGTCCTGTGTCTGCCTCGCGCTTAAATACAAGAACGGTGTGTTCTACCTCTTCACTCACAAGAAACAGCAGTGGTCCCGATCTTTGGAGAATTCCGCTTCTTCGGAGGCCCCGGCGCTTGGAATGGCCGACCACGATAAACGAATGAAAACATAGAGAGAATAAACTTCATTGAGGCGCTACCACGGAAGACGCACCATAGCTGAGCGTTGCACTCAGTAAACCCGCTGTGGCCACGCCGTGGTGCCACCCTCGGAGACCATGAAGATGACTCGTATGTTCCGGTGGGAACTGCATGGTCACCGCTTAAGCAACGGGATGGAGCGAAAGGGGGGGAGGGTAGCGGTCACCGGCATCGTACTTTGAACACACGTCTAAGTTAGCGCAGCTAAAGCAAGAAGCCATAACGTCGCAGTGCTACTTCAGAAAAGCGGAAGGCGCAATAATTTTTGTGAGAAGATCGTCAAACATTACTTTATTATAATTTTTAAAAATAGGCACTGAAAAGAAAATGACGCGCCATAATATCGCCCCGGGAGAATGGTTCAGTGAAACTGGCATCGGGGCTTTTGGCACGCGGGGATTATGACACGCGGCTACTGCTCGCGGGGCATTTGAGACACGGGGATAACGCCGCAGCGCTTTTGCGACGGGGCGGGCTTGTGCGCGCGGAGCAATCGTGATACACTACCACGCTAACCCGACTAGCAACAGAGGTAAACTTTCGACTGCGAACACTTTGCAGCTGTTCCGTCCTTGATCAAAATTAGCATATTACCGTCTTCGAGGGGCGGTTGGCGAGATTGACGAGCACCCAGAACACCTCTGTGGTGAGCATCAGAGACTGGGCAACCCGCAGAAGATCGGGGATCTGGGTGGCGTGCCGGTAGGTCGGCGTCACCACGTACACGGTTGGTACGGAATTCTTCGCCTGCAGCTGCGGCGACCACCTCAATGGCGGCAACGACAACGGCGTACGCCAAGATGCTGGAAGAATGCGGAGGGTGTTTGACTCTTTGGTACTGCTGCTATTAACCGCATTGAAGCAACATTTTTTGTGTTTGCAAGATTAGCAACGGTTAGAACACGTTACACAATTCCTTCACGTAGAGTAAATGTATTTGTTTGGTTGTTACAACACTCGCTACGCTAGCTGTAGGGTTTATTAGAGGCGCTGGCGATCGATACTTGTAGGCTGTCGTGCATGCGGAACACCCTAAACACCTGCTATCATCCGTGGCCGAATCGTTTGTACATAAATTAAAACGAAACACACTTGACATCCCGAAAGCATCAGGATGGAACAGAAACGAAAAAAATAACCGTGATTCCCAGCAGGCATCGAATTGCACATAATTTCAAAAAGAGAGGTCAACGCGCTAACGTGAAAGTGATAGTTTCTGCCCCTAATTTTTTTTATTTACTGTTTTGCCGGTAAGGCTGGTACTGGGTGGGGTTACAAAAAAAATTCACGAGCACGCACGAAAGCGCACACATAATCGCGCACGCCTAAATTATTGCACAAAGCACACAAATAACGCGAAACAACGAAAACACCGGCAAGTGAACGAGTACAACAAAGAATTTTATGCACAATACCTTCATATATACAACGCACACGTGTGAAACATGCATTCAGTACTACTAACAACGAAGGCGGGGTTAATTTGTACTTAGGCCTGCGAAGCGGTGCCCAAATTCAGAAGCAGTCTTAGATTGAACGATATATTCTGACAATGCGTTCCAGTGACGTGGAAAAAAGAAGTGCTGGTGCGTAGTTTGGTACCCTGTAAGCGCGGCTACTTGTGCCTCGGACCTTGTCTCAGAATTAGGCAGTGAGTTTGAAAGGCATCTTGGGTAAGCCAAAAGAAACACTTGAGGAGCGCATGACCACGGGAACTGCTAGGGCGTTTTTTTGAAGCAATAAAGTTTATTGGGACAGAGTCAGCCCGCGAGTAAGCGAAGTATTGAGCTCATCACTCAAACTCCGCGCGCACCAAAACAAAACAAATGCCAAAACTGTGCCTACAGGATCAGGCCAGAAGAGGTTCATACACAGCGATGACGACGACGAAATGGAGAATCTACCCGCGGAGTTGACCAGTGACAGCCGATCGGGCAGCCATGGCCTATGTGACGTCCCTCGGCCATGCATAATGAGGACATCTGAAGAGAGAGCGTTTGTTTTTTCCGCGTCTTTCACATCGATTTTCGCGCTCACCGCTTCATGTGCACGTGTAATATTTGGCTCAGGTATTCCTGGCAGTGTAATCTAAACGTTGCGCAGGTTTACTTGCACTGTTCAAAGAGTGGTTGCAGGGTCCTTTAAGCGGCACGAGCACGCACGAAAGCGCACAGATAATCGCGCACGCCTAAATTATTGCACAAAGCACACAAATAACGCGAAACAACGAAAACACAGGCAAGTGAACGAGTACAACAAAGAATTTTATGCACATACATTCATATATACACACGCACACGTGTGCAAACATGCATTCAGTACTACTAACAACGAAGGCGGGGTTAATTTGTACTTAGGCCTGCAAGAAGCGGTGCCCAAATTCAGAAGC
>JABSTR010001178.1:0-81298 GCA_013339765.2 Haemaphysalis longicornis
AGAGTTGGCGTACATTCATAACATCAATTAACTCCTACACAGACACACGGAAAGTATGGACACGAATACGGAAACTCAAGGGACATCAAACACACAGCCTGCCTCTGGTCAGTACAACAGGGGACACACTCGAAGACCAGGCTGACACACTCGCACAACACTTCCAACACGTTTCTAGTTCAGCACACTACACAAACACCTTCAGGAAACACAAACTCGTGGCCGAAAAGAAACCTTTACATGACAATGACAGGTCAGCCACCTCTTATAACTCCGAATTCACGCTTCATGAGCTGAGGGGTGCTCTGAGCACGTGTAAACCCTCAGCTCCAGGCCCAGACAACATTACGTATACAATGATACAGAACTTACACACAGACACTCTTGTAACACTTCTTCACCTTTTCAACAAGATATGGCTTTCGGGGCACATTCCAAAGTCTTGGAGGGATGCCATAGTTGTAGCATTCTTGAAAGAAGGGAAGGACCCTTCTTCTCCCGCTAGCTATCGACCCATTGCCCTGACCAGCTGCCTGTGCAAGCTTCTCGAGAAGATGATAAACCGGAGGCTCGTGTACTTTTTGGAGTATAACGGCCTTCTCGAGAGCTGCCAGGCAGGCTTCAGGGCGGGGCGATCCACGAATGATCAACTTGTGGCACTAGAGTCGTATATTAAGGATGCCTTTGTGCATAAACAGTTCTGTTTAACTGTCTTCTTAGACCTTGAAAAGGCATACGACACCCCTTGGCGTTATGGGATCCTTAGGGACGTCAAGTCATTCGGTCTATCGGGTAACATGTTAAACACTCTTGTTAGTTACTTGTCAGACAGAACGTTTCGAGTAAGAGTTGGATGTGCACTCTCAAACGTTTACGTGCAAGAAAATGGCGTGCCACAGGGTGGCGTGTTGAGCTGCACTCTCTTCATAGTAAAAATGAACTCTCTTGGTAAGGCACTGCCACCTACAATCTCTTATTCCATGTATGTAGATGATGTGCAGATATCCTATAAATCATGCAATATGTCAATCTGCGAACGTCAAGTCCAGCTTGGTGTAAAGAAACTTGCCGGCTGGGCAGACAAGAATGGTTTTAAATTAAATCCTGTAAAAAGCTCCTGCGTTGTGTTCTCCAGGAAGCGCGGGGTCCATATGGACCCAGACATTACTCTTAATGGCGTGTCGCTTCCTGTGAACAAGGAGCACAAGTTCTTAGGTGTTGTGTTTGACCATAAACTCACATTCATTCCACACATCAAGCAACTTAAACATAAATGTCTTAAAACAATGAATATACTTAAGGTTCTCTCCCATCAATCTTATGGTTCCGACAATGAACTCCTACTACGGCTCTATACTGCTTTGGTTGGGTCTCGTTTAGACTATGGCAGTGTGGTATATGGGTCGGCGACTAAAACAGCGTTGCGAATGCTTGACCCAGTGCTACACTTGGGGCTTCTTCTCGCCTCGGGTGCTTTTCGCACTAGCCCTGTCGAGAGTCTGTATGTCGAGTGTGATAAGTGGAGCCTTGAGAACCAACGAACGTACATGGACTTGCTATATGCTTTTAAAATTTCATCACTGAATAATCATCCTTTTTATCCTGTCTTTAACGATACATCAACATCTCTGCTCTTTGCAAATCGCCCATCCGTTCCTCTGCCCTTTTCACTTAGAGTGAGAGAGCGAGCCTCGGATCTCAGTGCTTCGTTTTTAGATGTGTACAGGTCATCCTTTTCTAACAGTTTTCCGCCTTGGCAAGTTCGCCCTGTGTCGTGCGACCTTTCTTTTATGAGACTTGACAAAAATCGTGTACCACGAGCTGCAATACTGCAGCACTTTCTGTCTTTGCAGTTTAAATACACATGTGCAGAATTTTATAGTGACGCTTCTAAAACCTCCAGTATGGTGTCGTGCGCTGCTCATGGTCCTAATTTCAAAGCAGCCAGAACCATGAGCATGCACACATCAATTTTTTCAGCAGAAGCGTATGGAATTTTACTGATTGTACGACACATCCTTGAAAATCACATTCCCAATTCCATCATATATACAGATTCTTTGAGTGTTGTTCGCGCACTGTCATCGCATACACCCCCCAGAAACCACATAGTAATTCTTGTATTCTGCACTATCATTTCCGTGTATGCACAAAAGCATGAGCTGGTCCTCTGCTGGGTCCCAGGACACGCAGGGATCTCTGGGAACGAGTTGGCAGACGAGAGGGCCGGTGCGGCTGCACTCAGGAACACTGTGGACATTACAACGGTACCCTACACAGACCTCAAGCCACACATAAGACAACACCTGCGCAGAACATGGCAAACACACTGGGACGAACAGACAGACAACAAACTACATGTAATAAAGCCACACTTGGGACGGTACACAACTGACTCACACAACAGACACACGGAAGTCGCCTTGGGTAGGCTGCGGATAGGGCACACCCATGCGACGCACTCGTATCTGCTGACGGGATCATCTAGACCCCAGTGCAGCAGGTGCGGAGAGGCCCTATCCGTGATGCACATTCTCATACAATGTAAGGCACTCGACACTACACGACGCAAACACTCCACTTCCCCCCCTCAACTACACACCACACATATTCCACCACACCCGTCATACTTCTTAGGAGACGATGCCATGTTTTCTGTTCAACGCACCTTTCAGTTCCTATCAGAAGTTCACTTTTTACAGCTCAATCTCATACCACCCATAGCTTTTACCCCCTGGTCCTATACACCAGCCACCTTATTTATTCTTAACCACTCTTGTTCTTCACCCTGGCCATTTACACCAGCCGTGCTCATAGCTGTTTAACTTAACTGATTTTATTTGTTGTTCTCTCCTCCATCAAATCACTTTGTGTTTGGCGCTCTTTGCCCATGTCGGCCTTGCGCCAATAAAATCAAACCATCGTCGTCATCGTATTATACTCTCCGCATTTTTTCCTATTACTTGGGTGATGACATGGATATGATCCATTGTAGAATATCCTTTTCAGAACCCAGCCTGTTGACTGGGTGTTGGAAGTCTAGGTTGGGGGTAAGCGGCTAAGTATTATCTGGTAAATAGCTTGTATACAACCGACAGGAGGCTGATGGGTCCATAGTTCTTAAGATCTTTGTTATCTCCCTTTTTGTGAATTAAACTTTGTTGGCCTTTTTCCAGGCTTTTGGTACTTTTAAAGTCCTTAAACCTACTGAAAATAGTTCAGCAAGCTTTTCCAGAAATATATCTCCATCCCTCTTTAGAAAGTATACGTTATGCCATCGTCGCCTGCAGCTTTATCTTTTTTCATGCCCTTAAGTGCCTTTTATACTTCCTTTCTCGTTAGTGGTAGATCATCGCAAGCAAAGGTTGCAGGCTCGGTACTTTGCCTCGCTCTGGGTTCTGGGTTTTTATTTTCTCTTCCATAATGTGCTTACCTTGCCCCTGTTCATCTGTAAGTGCGTACATTCTGTCTCTGCCAATAGCCATCTTCCTCCTTGTTGCCTTCAAGCTTTCTCCTCTTTCTAAAGTTTCCTCGATGGCCGCCTTGTTGTACGCATGAATGTCATTTGTGTTACTTTTGTTATTAGTTTTGACAGCTCCGCTCGTCCAGCTCCGCACAAACATTTGTCCAGGACGAATTTTTCTGCAACTGCGAAGTTTCTGAGCTGTAGAGCTTTTCTTTGTAGGCCGTATGGCTGCACTCAGGTGGATGTGAAACTTTCCTTCACATGGGACACACTGAAAGACCAGGCTAACACTTTTGCGCAACACTTCGACCATGTGTCCGGCTCTGCAGACTAGACAAACACGTCGATAAACACAAAGTGTCCTGCGAAAAAAATACCCCTGCTTGACAAGAGGAAACGGAAGGCTTCTTACAATTTCGCGTTTTCGATTTATCAGCTGAAGGCTGCTCTGAGGACATAAACTTCAGCTCAACGCGCAGACAAGATTACACACACCATGATACAACTGTTCTACTTTTTGGAGTACAACGGCCTTCTCTACAGCTGCCAGTCGGGCGTCAGGGTGGGGCGATCCACGAGTGACCAACTTGTGGCTCTTGAAAACGTAACTCAAGGATGCCTTCGTCCGGAAGCAGTTCTGTGTAAGTGTTTTTTTACCTCGAGAAGGCTATGAAACTGCTTGGCGTTACCGGTGTCACGTGAAACGGATGGTGGGGTGGTCTTTACAATCTTAGAGCGATGGACACAGGGAAGCTATTGACGAGTTAAACAACATATACATTTAATGCACGGTCAAAAGCCCTACCGCAAAGCACTCAATGATAAAGCTTCACACAACTGATACATACTCAAACCTCTAACAATACCAAAACACAACTCAAATATAAACTTTAACATAACAGCTCAATATACAATTCAAATCAAAACCCAAAAGTCTCTACCATAAAGTCCTACACTATTAGTTCAAATACACTCCTCAGTCAAGTTCTAGTTAATTTCTCTGGTACCACAACTCCCTAGTTGTGTACTTTACAACTGCGCCCCTACTGGACTGGCCTACCCCGCTGTCGTCAGCGCTGACGTGTCGCACCCGTAGCGTGGCCGCGACTTGGTGGTAGCCGTCCTCGCCTCGCTTCGGTGCCGGCGTTTCGATGCGCGCGGTCACTCCTTGACGGCGTGGGCTATGCTAGTCCTGACGTTTCCTCTGCGGCTACTTCCTGGTAGCCGCTCCCGCTTGATGTCCTTGATGCCGGCGTTCGACGTGCGCGGATCATCTCTTGAGCGGCGCGCTTCGGTGGCTTACCCCATGGTAGCCGCTGCCGCTTGAGGTCCCAGGTAGGTTCGGCGCGAACGTAGCCTTTCAGGGCCGTCGAGACGAAACGTCGATGGAGCGTGGACATTGGCCGCTGGTGGCCCGACCGATGCCGCTGGGGCCACGAAGACACAGGTTCGTGGGTGCACCTAGTATGACGGTGTAAGATGCGAAGTCGGCCCGCGGCCCGTCCAGGCTCGGTTATGACATGGTCGAATAGCCTGGCCGCGTCCCCCTGGCTCTTTCCATGAAGCTCACGTGCTCCGGCCAGCCTCCTGGTGTCTGCCTCCCGGTGTCTGGCCTCCTCTTTGTGCTCCCCACCTTTTATACCCTCTGGGCTCTCCAGTGGCGCACTCTCATTGGCTCTTGGTCGCCACGCCGCTGGTATCCTACGCGGCGTTCTCTAATTGGCAGACCAGTGCGCTGCCACCTTTGCCCATGATTCCTCGGGTTTTAGGTGCTGGCGTTGTCCGATTGGCGCGTTCCTGGCGCGTACTTTCAAATTGCCGCTTCCTTTGTTCGTGTCTTTCCTGTTTACAGGGGGTTTGATGCGTCCCCCTCTCAGGGGGTGCCCTGACACTTGAGTATTACCCCCCGCTTTAAGAGTTTTTTCTCAAAAAACTGCTACGTCCTTGGCCACCGCTGTCGTGTTGTTTCACGTGGTCGGGGACGTGTATCGGCCACCGATGTCCTCGTTTTCCATCACCATCGCTCACTTCTTGAGTAACTGTTTCACCACCAGTGCTCTCTTGTCTTTTAGCACTTTTCACTCCACTTCACACTTTACCACACCAGTTTTTTTTCACCCTTGTCGGTAGTTCACTTGTTTCGCGAACACACACACTTGGTTTACACAACGTTCCCGTTTTATCAACAATACATCACTGTCTTGAACACCAATATACTCAAACACACTCCTCTAGCACATCACAGCAATCAAACCTTTAGTGAACTCTTATTGGACAGCACTCTATCAAGCAGCACAAACTAACGCTTTTCCTCTTGCTACTCCTCAACAGCACTTTGTAACTACTTCTTTCTTATCTACACTTCATGCACATAGACGAAATGCACATAGACTCATATAATCTGCTCTAACATCACCAAAATCACACACTTCGATATTCTAATAATAAACACCACTATTCTCATTATATACATTTACACGAAGCTTGCCTTTAACTCTACTACACTATTGAGGCTGTACCTCAACACACAATCATTCGTCAACGTAATGGGTCCTATTCCTTTCCGAGTCAGCTTCCTTGGTTTCCATCAGGCTCGTTGACCTATGACTTCATCTTAACCTCCTTCCGCTCAAGCATTCAGCACCCTTAACAACACTGTCGTCTCTGTATGAACGTCCCATTACTGTTCACCTTGTCTCACTGAACTATGGCCCAAATCCTGTATCCAGGTCTGGCCTATTGCAAGCTTTTTCTGGATTTTGCGCGCCTCGCACGCTCTCTCGTTTTTTGTCTTATTTACGCGTCTGAGCTTGCGCTCTCCTCTGCCGTCGGTACCATCGTTCCTCTCAGAATAGGACTCAATGCTATCATGGTCCCGCAACCTTGGCTGGCGTGCTCATTACAAAAGCCATTCCTTCATCTTACGGATTATAGCCATACGTCTGCGGATAATCTCGGCAGCGTGCTCAACGTCTGCTAACTTTCCAGCTACCATATCTCTTTTCGCACACCTTCGCCCACGCTCTCTAACCTTCCTAGGCTTCGATTTCCTTTCCCTCATTCGCTTCGCAGGCTTTTGCAATAGTTACCGTTTTCTTCTCGCGCCACTGAGTTTCAGCTACCATCCCCTCTCCTGCAACCCTTTCACACTGCTCTACTTGTCTTCCATCGGCGTCACCTAGTTCGGACTGAGGACGTTGTTCTAGCTGGTCTAAATTCCCGGCACGCCGCTCCGCCCTAGTGACCGCATTGACAATCACAGACGCTGAGCTCCCCTCTTCACTGTATAAACACTTTGGAATCTGGTTTTCTGGGATGAGGCTGCTCTTAGTACTCACAGGCATCTCTAATGAACTCGAAGTAAAACCTTCTGGAGGAATGCTAATCCTTCCCACGCACGGAGTGGCGGGCACCTCAGTCTCAATCAATATTCGTTCGGGAACTTTGAAATCAATTGTATCATTAGAGCTACTAGGCGGCAGAAAACCTGTCCGTGCCTGGCGTGTTCTCGGTGCGCCCATCTCCCAGCACCTGGCCTGCCAATAACCCACGTCCCGCCAGTCACTGCCTCGCACCTAGAACGCGCCTTTCGCATCAGCGAGCTTTCCACAGAAACCCTTGTTTTCTTTGTCTTCCTTTTTACTTGCCGCTTCGTGATTGTCTGCGACCTGCGTTCTTTCTACCTCATGTGACTCATCACGGTCGGCGGTCCCGCGTGCCTTCGGTCTCACGTGGAGCGTGTTCACCGCTCCCTTTGGGTGTTCCTTCTTCGAGCCACTGCTTTAATTTAGCATGTGCTCTCTGTAACTCTGCCCGTTTTAATTCAGTTTTCTCTCTTTTCCTCCTCAATCTTTTTTCTCCTCCTCAATGCTTCTTTTCCCCGTCTCAATCCATCCTCCTTTCCCCGCCTCAAAATTTTTTCCTCTGCCAAAAACCTTCTTTCCTCCACCTCTGACCTTTCGTTTTCTTTTTGAGATTCTTCGTCCAACAATTAAAAAAAGTGCGTCTTGTTCAAACCTCGCGTTTGAACCAACGTCAACAACCTTCCCAAATCCATTCTCGCAGCTGGTAAGACACGTGACAGGGCCCGATGGAAATATCCTTGGTGAGGATAAATCTATCATGGCAGGCTCGCCAATTGTTTTTATTGTCACGTGAACGGATGGTGGTGTGGTCTTTACCAGCTCAGAGCGATGGACACAGGGAAGCGCGTTGACGAGTTTAACAACATAGACATTTAATGCCACTCAAAACCTACCGAAAAGCCCACATGATAAACTGCACACAAATAGTACATACTCAAACCTCTAACAATCCCATAACAAAACTCAAATATAAACCCTAACTTAACAGCTCAATATCAATTCAAATCGAAACCAACATTCTCTACTCATAAAGTCCTACACTATTAGTTCAAATACACTCCTTAATCAAGTTCTAGTCAATTTCTCTGGTACCACAACTCCCTATTTTGTGTCCTTTACAACTGCGTCCCTGCTGGACTGGCCTACCCCGCTGTCGTCGGCGCTGACGTGTCGCACCCGTTGCGTGGCCCGCGACTTGGCGGTAGCCGTCCTCGTCTCGCTTTGGTTCCGGCATTCGATGGGCGCGGGTCACTCCTTGGACGGCGTGGGCTCCCGCGCGTACCTGACGTTTCCTCTGCGGCTACGTCCTGGTAGCCGCTCCCCGCTGGATGTCCTTGATGCGGGTGTTCGACGTGCGTGATCATCTCTTGGGCAACGTGCATCATCGGTGGCTACCTCCTGGTAGCCGCTGCCGCTGGAGGTCCCAGGTAGGTTTCGGCGCGAACGTAGCCTTTCGAGGCCGTCGAGACGAACGTCGACGGAGCGTGGACGTTGGCCGATGGTGCCCGACCAATGCCGCTGGGGCCACGAAAACAAGCTCGTGGTGCACCTAGGATGACAGTGACGATGTGAAGAGGCCCGCTTCCGTCCAGGCTCGGATGGCATGGTCGATGGCCTGGCCGCGTCCCCCTGGCTCGTTCCGTGAAGCTCACGTGCTCCGGCCGCCTCCTGGTTGTCTGCCTCCTGGTGTCTGGCCCCTCCTCTTTGTGCGTCTCGCTTTTATACCCTCTGGGCTCTCCCGTGACGCACTCTCATTGGCTCTTAGCCTCTTCTGTGTACTTATATGATCGGCGCACCCCTGGTATCCTGCGCAGCGTTCTCTAATCGGCCGACCAGTGCGCTGCCACCTTGGCCCATGATTCCTCGGGTTTTAGGCGCTGGCCTTCTCTGATTGGCGCACTCCCGACGCGCACTTGAAATGGCCGTTCCTTTGTTATTTTCTTTCCTGTTTTCGGGGGTTTGATGCGTCCCCCTCTCAGGGGGTGCCCTGACACATGACAACCGGATTCTCATCTACCTCAAGTCATTCCGTGTTTCAGGCAACATGTTGAGCATCCTCGCTAGTTATATGTGGGAGAGAAAACGCTTGCGTAGTACATGGCAAACACACTGGAGTGACAGAGACAACAAACTACATGTAATAGAGCCACACTTGGGACGCTAAACAAGTGGCTCACACAAAAAACACACGGAAGTAGACTTGGCAAGGCTACGGATAGGGCACACCCATGCAACGCACTCGTATCTGATCACGGGGTCTTCACGACTCCAGTGTGGCTGGTGGCGGAAAGGTCCTATCCGTAGTTCACATACTCATTCAATGCAAGGCATTTGCACCACACGAGGCAAACAATTTCCTGAACAGTACAGACAAAACATCCCGCTACACCCATCGCACTAGCTTGTGGCCGACAACGTATGGCTTCTCATAGTCAATATGAAGAATCGTTGGAAGCCATTTGCACCTACAATTTCTAATTTCATGTAGTAGACAGCATGCAGATATCTTTTTAATTATGTAACTTGTTCATCTGTGAAGCGTCAAGAACAGCTTGGGTCAAGGAAATTGCGGATGGGCGGAGAAGATGGTTTTTAAACTTCATTCTGCAAAAAGCTCTTGTGTTGTGTTCTCGAGGACGCGTGGGCTCTACCCGGACCCAGACATTACTTACTCTTAATGGCGTGTCAATTCCTGCGAAAAAGGAGCACATGTTTTAAGGTGTTGTGTTTTAATCATAAACTCACATTCATTTCTCACATCAAGGAACTTAAGATCAATGTCTGGAAACAATAAAATTCTGAAGGTTTTTTCGCACCAATCCCAAGGTGGCGACAAGAACTGTGCTTGCTGCACCTGTTACGTGCTTTGTTTGGGTCCCATTTGACTATGGCAGTAAGGTATATGGGTCGGCGTCTAAAACAGTATGGTGAAAGCTGGATCCAGTGATTCTCTTGGGGGTTCTTCTTGCTTTCGGGTGCTTTCCGAACTAGCCCGGTATAAAGTCTGTATGTGATGTTGAATGGGGCAATTGGTGCCTTGAACACACCAGCGAACGTACATGGACTTGCTTCATGCTTTGAAACTTCAATCGCTAAATAACAATCCTTTAATGCTCTTTGATTGATGCTCCACATCTCCACTGGTTTATAAATCGCCGTCCGTCCTCTGCCCTTTTCGCTCAGAATGAGAGAGCAAGCTTCGGATCTCAGCGCTTTCGTTTTTTAAATGTGTGCAGGTCTTTTCACTCAATTGCCATCATTAAAGTTCACTCTGTGTCTTTGACATTTTTTATGTAACGTGATAAAAAATCGGGTTCCACGATCTTCACTACTGCAGCACTTTGTGCGTCTGCTGCATTTCATGCGTCTGCACCCGCGTTTACAATTTGACAGTGATGGGTCTAAAGTCTCCACTGTTGTGTCTTGTGCTGCTCATGGTCAGAACTTTCATTCCTCCAGAACCATGAGTGTACACCCAGAATTCCTCAGAAGCATATAGAATTTTACTTATTGTACAAAACATTTTAAAAATCAAATTCCCATTCTATCACGTAAACAGATTCCTTGAGTGGTTTTCCATGCACGTCATCACACAAGCCCGAAAAAAAACTACCAAACCTCGTTTTTAGCACAATTATGCCTCTGCGTGCACAAAAAGCATCAACTTGTCTGTGCTCGGTCCCAGGACACGCTGGCATCGCCGATAACCAGTTGGCCGACGAGAGGGGCCACTGCTGCTATCTCAGGAACGACTGTAGACAAAACGGTACCCTAAAGACCTCAAGCCGCACAATAAGGCAACACTTGCGTAAAACGTGGCAAACACCACTGTAGTGAACAGACAGAGAACAAACTACATGCAATAATGCTAACACTTGGCCGATCACACAAATGACTTCACAACAGACACAACCGAAGTTTCCGTAGCAGGTACGGATAGCCCTCCCACATGTAACACACTCACCACTGCTCACTGGATCGCCAAGACACATGTGCAGGGGTGGGGAGAGGCCTATCTGTAATTCACATGCTCATCGAAAGCAAAGAACCTGACACATGACGCAAACACTTCCCACAACTATACAGACAACATATCGCGTGTAACACCACATCATAATTTTTAGGAGGAAAAGCCCAATGTTTAGCCATCAAGCGTGTTTTTGAGTTTCTAACTGATGTGAAATTTTTGTATCTCATTTCTTATCATGCATAGTGAAACCGTGCCCATTACACGAGTCATCTTTCATTGACGTTGTTTGATTTACATTTACTTTTACTCTGGCATGTTTTAGTAGTCCTTATCACTCAAATGAACTTCCTTTGGCACTATTCGCCCTCAGTCGGCGTTGCGCCATAAATATCCCAACATCATCATATTACCTAATACCGTGTACGGCGTTTGACTGTACCTGTCCCACTAAAAACATTCCACTTCACCGACAGGTAGTCATTCTTCGTATTAAAAACCTACATATACTGCACGCTTGCTTTGGACCATGAAAAGAGCCTTTGGATATCACTCAACCCCCCGCCATGGGGCACCTTGAGTAATCTTGGTGGCGGTTGAGTGGCGACACCGCGTACCCCGAGCCCCCCATACTTAAGCTGTCACCTACCGTGGCTAGAAGTTGAAAGTTGAAGGGTTAGAAGCCCGTGAACGGTGGCCCGTCGAAGCCTTGGTCAGCTCCGGTCGATGGGTCCCTGCCTGTCTACCAGGCAGGGAGCTCCGGGACCTCATTGACTACCAGGGTAAGGTCAAAGGAGAAAGTACCCCCGTCTCCCTGCTTTCCAATTGTATCATATGGCATTTTCCAATCCCCCCACCCCCCCCAGACGTGATCGGCCCCCGAAAAGGGGCCGCACCGAAGTTTCCTTTCCACACTTCCTGACTTGAGTCCTCCGAACCGAACAACTAGCCTCGCTTCAATCGTGATTGAATCGTAGACCAATCAAAAAAACCTCTTGCTTCACAGTCGGTATGTCCTCATTTCAAAGTTTCTAGACGGTATTGTTGGAGGGTCGTATAAGGCCAAGAGACAATCGAACTGGTGAAATTCTTGTCGAGGTCAGTAGCCAGGATCAGGCCAATAAACTTCTGCGCATACCAGCATCGCCGATCTGCCATCCGAGTCACGCCCCACTGCAGCCTAAACAGCTCCCAGGGCGTGATTTCCGAGTATGACCTACTATAAATGAATCTGAAGCTGATATGCTGGAGGGCTTACTAGTCAGGGCATAACAGCGGTGAGGCGCATAACCATCCGCAGAGACGATAACAATACCGACAAAGCACCTCATCCTAACCTTTGACAAGTACACCCTTCCAGAATTCATCAACGGCAGGTTCATCCGATGTCAGTCCGGCCTGTACATCCCGAAACCCGCGGGGCTGTTTCAAGTGCCAACGTCGGGTCATGGCAACAAACTCCTGTCGCGGCCGACTTACCTGCGCAAAATGCGCCCAGCACGACCACGCGTCCGCAAAATTGTAATGTGCAACTGTCTCTTTGCATACACTGCCAGGGTCCACACCTGGCCTACTCCAGGAACGTTAAAAAATGTCAACTTGAAAAGAAAATAATAACAATCAAGGTAACCGAAAACAATCACCTCGCAGAGGCGCGGAATAGGTTCGCCTCCTTCCCTCTGGGCAGGCACGCAGACGCAGGTCGCCGGGGGGCGGAGCGGCGTCTGTGTTTCGGCGGGGGACCCAGTACCGAGAGTCGGACTTGGTCCCGTCCCCGCGCCCCCACCGCTGGGTTGCCTCTTGCAGCCCAACCCGCCTCCGCACCGCTCGCTGGGCCCAGCAGCGGCTGTGGGGCAACCACGTCTGGTGGAAGCGATGCTGCATCCTCCAGTTCCACTCCAGCGCCCCAACCACAGGAGATGGACATCGGGGAGCCAGCGGCAGCTCCCCCCCCACTGCAACCGCCTGCGCCATCCGAGAGGCGTCTCTGAATCCCTCGGTGGTTGCGGGCAAGGAAAAGCGCGCCCCAAACGGTTCGCTGTCCAAGGAGCCTGATCCCTCAGGCGCTTGCGAGGACTCCGAGGATGAAATGAAACGTCGGTCCGTTCTTGTCTTGCGGTGCACCGCAAGGAACGCGTCCCGACGCCAAAGCCTCCCGACAAGCCAAACAAGACGAGAATCACAGCCCTGAAAGACGACACATAAACAACACAGTCCAGTAGCTCCGAACACTTCATAATAGGAAGAGAAACATAATACAAAGGAACTGCAGAGGCCTCTTTAAAATCTTGACGATGTAAATGAAAATACTGCATGCTAATCAGCCAAGTGTAATGTGTGTTCAGGAAACACATTTGAATTCTAAACACACAAATTTCTTGAATAGTTACCTGGTATACAGAAGGGACAGGGATGGCTGCACACACTCTTCTGGGGGTGTGGGCCATAATCGCCCGGAAAGCTTTAGCATGCCACCCTGTCACTTTGAACACTGTCCCCCGCACGGGGCACCTTGAGCAATCTTGGTGACGGTACTGGCGATACCGCGGACCCCGAGCCCCCAAACATACGCTGGATCCAACCGTGGCAATGTGTTTATAGGTGGAGGGTTAGAAGCCGTGAACGGTGGCCGTCGGAGCCCAGGTCAAGCTCCGGCGGATGGGCTCCCGGTCTGTTCACCAGGCAAGGAGCTCCGGGACCTCTTTGGCTACCAGGGTAAGGTCAAAGGAGAAAGTACCCCCGTCTCCCTGCTTTCCAATGTGTCATATGGCATTTTCCAAACCCCCCCCCAAACGTGATCGGCCCCCGAAAAGGGGCCGCACCGAAGTTTCGTTCCCACCACTTCCCAACTTGAGTATTCCGAAACCGAACAACTACTCTCGCTTCTTAGTAATAGAATCAGTTGACCAGTTGAACCCTCTTGCTTCAAAGTCAGTGATTCTCGTCTGCAAATTTCTTGAAGGTGTCATCGGCGAATCATTATAAAGCCAAAAACAAAGAACCGATGAAATCCTGTTGAAGTCAGTAGCCAGGATCAGGCTATAATACTTAGCACAAACCCGCATCGCCGATCTGGCCATCCGAGTCACGCCCACCGCAGCCTAAACCGCTTCCAAGGGCGTGATTTCCGAATATGACCTAATCAATGAATCTGAAGCGTGACCTGCCTGTGAGGGCCTTCGTAGTCAGGGCGTAACAGCGGTCAGGCGCATAACCATCCGCAGAGACGATAAACAAATACCGACAAAGCACCTCATCCTAACCTTCGACAAGTCCAACCTTCCAGAATTTCATCAACGCTGGTTACATCCGATGTTCAGTCCGGCCGTACATCCCGAACACCGCGGCGCTGGTTTCAAGTGCCAACGGTTCGGCACGGCACAAACTCCTGTCGCGGCCGACTTACCTGCGCAAAATGCGCCCAGCACGACCACCCGTCCGACAACTGTAACGTTCAACAATTTCTTTGCGTAAACTGTCAGGGCCCACACGCGGCGTACTCCAGAAAATGTGAAAAGTTTCAATTAGAGAAGAAAATAATTAACATCAAAGTCACTGAAAACATCACCTTCCCAGAGGCGCGGAAGAGGTTCGCCTCTTTCCCCCTGGGGAGGTACGCCGACGCAGCTCGCCGGGGGGCGGAGCGGCGTCTGGTTTCGGCGGGGACCCAGTACCGCGAGTCGGACTTGGTCCCGCCCCCGCCCCCCCCCCCTGGGTGCCTCTGGCAGCCAGACCCCGCCTCCGCACCGCTCACTGAGCCAGCAGCGGCTGTGGTGGCATCCACGTCAGGTGGGGATGCTGCTGCACCCGCCGTTTCCCCCTCTCCACCGGCCCGAAGCACACGCGAGGGCCCGGACGAGATGGAGACGGAGGCAGTCGCAGCGACCCCCTCCTCCGCCTCACTGCCTGTGCCATCTGGGGTGCTCCCCACGCCTTCGGCACTGGCAGTGCAGGCAAAGAACACCCGAAAGGGTACCATGTCAAGGGGGCCCAGTCCGCTGGGCACCCCCTTGCCTTCAGATGACGACATGGACATCGAGCCCTTCCGGCTTTCATCGCAGCGGAAGGAACGGGCTGCGACGTCCAGGTCAGTAGAGAAGGTCAGAAAAACCCCTTCCAAGAGTGCAAGCCCCGAAAGACCCTACATAAATAGTCACACTCCAGTAGCTCTGAACAGCATAATAATGGGAAGAGAAAATATTGTTCAATGGAACTGCAGAGGCCTTCTGAATAATCTTGACGACGTGTATGAGATTCTGCATGCCAATCAGCCAAGTATAATGTGTGTCCAGGAAACACATCTGAATTCCAAACACACAAATTTCTTGAATAGTTACATGGTATACAGGAAAGACAGGGATGGCTGCACACACTCTTCTGGCGGTGTTGCCATAATCACCCGCAAATCCTTAGCATGCCACCCTGTCACCTTGAACACCGTTCTTGAGGCTGTAGCCGTCCGCACAATAATATTTAATAGATTGATAACGGTGTGCTCCATATACATTCCTCCTGATGTTTCACTTACGAGCTCCGACTTCGAGGCGCTGGTAGACCAGCTGCCCGAACCATACATCTTTACAGGTGACCTTAATGCTCACAACTCTCTTTGGGGCTCTTCCAGAACGGATGCCCGAGGTCGCCTGATAGAGAAATTCCTTACATCTTCTGGAGCATGCCTTTTCAACAATAAACAGCCTACATACCATAACATAGGTCACAACACATACTCATGTCTTGACTTGGCTATTGGCTCCGCAGTTCTCTTTCCTCTTGTCGAGTGGGGAGTGGGAACTGACCCATATGGCAGTGACCACTTCCCCACCTCACTCACATACATAGGTAAGGCCCAAGCAGTCCATCTTCCCATAATAGGTTCAATGAAGCACGAGCTAACTGGAATACATTTACAGAGACATCCAAACTACACCACACATCCATAGGACACCTACACGTTGAAGAAGCTACCCAACTCTTCACGGCGCACATCCTCGACGCCGCCGAAAAGTCCATTCCCCACGCCTCTGGAACCCCGCGCAACCAGCGGAGGCCGTGGTGGAATGAGGACTGTAGGCGGGCGCGAGAGGCCCAGAACAAGGCGTGGGATATCCTTCGTCGGTACCCCACGTCGGGTAACCTTTTATTGTTCAAAAGGGCTAAGGCGATGGGAAAACGTGTGCGCCGTGAGGCAAAACGAGAGAGTTGGCGCTCATTCGTAACATCCATAAACTCTTACACTGACTCCCGCAAAGTCTGGACACGAATACGCAAACTAAAAAGGACAAACAGACACACAGCCTGCCCCTGGTTAGTACAAACAGGGAGACAAACTGGAAGACCAGGCTAACACACTCGCACAACACTTCCAACACGTGTCCAGTTCAGCACACTACACTAGCACTTTCATTAAACACAAACAGTTTGCCGAAAAGAAGTCTTTACTTGATAATGATAAGGCAACCTCCTCCTATAACTCGGAGTTTTCACTTCATGCAGCTGAGGACCGCTTTGAGCACTTGTAAACCCTCAGCTCCAGGCCCAGACAACATCACATATACAATGATACAGCACCTACACTCAGACACTCTTCTAACACTCCTCCACCTATATAACAAGATTTGGCTTCGGGGCGCATTCCTCGCTCTTGGAGGGAGGCCATAGTAGTGGCTATCCTAAAGGAAGGGAAGGACCCTTCCTCTCCATCCAGTTATCGTCCCATTGCCCTGACAAGCTGCCTGTGTAAGCTCTTTGAGAAGATGATAAACAGAAGACTCGTGTACTTCCTTGAGTACAACGGTCTTCTCGAGAGCTGCCAGGCAGGCTTCCGGGCAGGGCGATCCACAAATGATCAATTAGTTGCACTGGAATCTTACATTAAAGGATGCCTTATACACAGACAGTACTGCATGACCGTATTTTTTGATATCGAGAAAGCTTATGATACGGCATGGCGTTATGGCATTCTTGCAGACCTAAAATCCTGATGGTGTGACAGGTAACATGCTTAATTACTCTTTCAAGTTACCTGTCCGAACGAACATTTCGTGTCAGGGTCGGTTCGGCACTTTCAAATGTTCACTGTGCAGGAGAATGGCGTGCCTCAAGGTGGCGTATTGAGCTGCACCTTGTTTATAGTTAAGATGAACCTCTCTCCGAAGGCACTTGCCGCCAACCTATATCCTGCTTGAGTATGTAGATGACGTTCAAATATCTTTCAAATCATGTAACATATCCATTTGTGAACGTCAGGTCCAGCTTGGGGTAAATAAACTTTCTCGCTGGGCAGATGAAAATGGATTTAAACTTAATCCTTCTAAGAGTACCTGTGTTGTATTCTCAAAAAGGCGGGGCATCCTGCCTGATCCCGACGTAAAACTCTTTGGTGACTCGATTCCAGTAAAAAGAGAAGCACAAGTTTTTGGGTGTGGTGTTTGACGAGAAACTCTCATTCATACCCCACATAAAACGACTTAAACAAAAATGCCTAAAAACAATGAATATTCTAAAAGTCCTGTCTCACCAATCGTACGGTGCAGACAAACAAACTCCTGCTTCGACTTTATGCCGCGTTGGTAGGGTCACGGTTGGACTACGGAAGCGTTGTGTATGGGTCAGCCACAAAAACAGCACTTAAAATGCTCGACCCAGTGCTTCACTTAGGGCTTCGCCTGTCTTGTGGGGCGTTCCGTACCAGTCCTGTCCACAGTCTTTATGCAGAGTGCGACAAATGGTGCTTAGCGTACCAGCGAACTTATGTTGACCTCCTATATGCCTCCAAAATCTCATCAATGAATAACCATCCCTTTAAACGGGTTTTTAATGATACGTGCCACAACTAAACTCTTTTTATACCGCCCATCCATTGCTGTTCCTTTCTCGCAGAGAGTGAGGGATGAGGTGACTATTCATGACGTCTCCCTCTTAGACACATTCAAATCATCTCACACTGATCTTGTAGCACCATGGCATCTTCGTCCTGTGGCATGTGACTTGTCTTTCGTACACTACAATAAGAACAGGACACCAAGAAGTGGGATTTTGCAGCATTTCATGCATCTGCAGAATAAATACAGGGCTGCAGAGTTTTTCAGCGATGCATCTAAAACGTCCACTGCGGTGTCTTGTGCTGCGCATGGGCCCAATTTTGAAGCATGTAGATCAATGAATGTTAATACAAGTATTTTTACGGCAGAGGCATATGGCATATTTCTAGTTGTAAGTCACATAGTTGAACATCATATTCCTACATCCGTCATTTATACAGATTCGTTGAGCGTCGTCCGTGCATTATCATCCGGAAAGTCATCAAAAAAACCATGTCATTAATCGTGTCTTCAAAACGATTATGGTAGCTTATTCTTCAAAACCTTGGGGTGACTGTGTGTTGGGTGCCAGGCCACTCTGGCATTGGCGGGTAATGAAGTGGCGGATGAAATGGCCGCCAATGCGCACTCCGAAACACAGTCGACATGTCAACACTACCTTACACAGACCTCAAGCCACACATTAGACAACAACTCCGTAAAACTTGGCAAGCAGACTGGAGCGAACAGACAGACAACAAACTACATGTAATAAAACCACACCTGGGACAATACACTACTGACTCACACACAGGCACATTGAAGTTACCTTAGCTAGGTTACGGATAGGCCATACGCATGTAACGCACTCGCACCTGCTCACGGGATCTCCAAGACCCCTGTGTAGCAGGTGTGGGGAGGGCCTATCCGTAGTCGTCATACTCATACAATGCAAGGCACTTGACACAACACGACACAAACACTTCAGAGAACTCTACAGACAACATATTCCCCTACACCCATCTCTGTTTCTAGGTGACGATGCCATGGTTTCTGTGAAACGCGTTTTTAAATATTTGTCAGATGTTAAGTTTTTAAACCTCATTTCCTATCATGCGTAATCACATCTGGCCCTATACACCAGCCATCACCATTATCTTTATTGATCTTACTATGTCCAGTTTACACATTTTATACCTACCTTTTGTGGTAATCACTTGTTTCATTAAATAACTTCTCTGGCGCTCTTGCCCTCGTCGGCCTTGCGCCAATAAACATCAACCATCATCATCATCATCATTGAACACTGTCCTTGAGGCTGTAGCAATTCGAACAATAATATTTAATAGGTTGATAACGGTATGCTCCATATACATTCCTCCTGATCTTGCACTTTCGAGCTCTGACTTCGAGGCGTTGGTCGACCAGCTGCCCGAAACCATACATCCTAACAGGAGACGTTAATGCACACAATTGTCTTTGTGGCTCTACTCGTACGGATGCCGGAGGTCGCCTGATAGAGAAATTCCTTACATCTTCAGGAGCATGCCTTTTTCAACAATAAACAGCCTACATACCATAACATAGGACACAACACATACTCATACCTTGACTTGGCTATTGGCTCCGCAGTTCTCTTTCCTCTTCTCGAGTGGGGTGTGGAACTGACCCATATGGCAGTGACCACTACCCCACCTCACTAACATATATAAGTAAAGTCCCAAGCAGTTCATCTTCCCCTAGTAGGTTCAATGAAGCACGAGCTAACTGGAACACATTTACAGAGACATCAAAACTACACTACACAACCATAAGACACCTACACGTTGATGAAGCCGCTCAATTCCTCACGGCGCACATCCTCGCCGCCGCCGAAAGTCCATTCCCCACGCCTCTGGTGCCCCGCGCAACCAGCGCAGGCCGTCGTGGAATGAGGACTGTAGGTGGGCGCGGGAGGCCCAGAACAAGGCGTGGGGTATCCTCCGTCGGTACCCCACATCGGGTAACCTCATTTTGTTCAAACTGGCCAAGGCGTTCGGAAAAACGTGTGCGCCGTGAGGCCAGAACGAGAGAGTTGGCCCACCTTCCTTACATCCATTAACTCATACACAGACGCACAGAAGGTATGGACAAGAATACGCAAACTTAAAGGACAACATACACATACCTGCCCCTGGTCAGTACAACAGGGGACACACTCGAAGACCAGGCTAACACACTCGCACAAACACTTTCAACACGTGTCCAGTTCTGCACACTACACAATCACTTTCTTGAAACATAAAGCCCCTTGTGAAAGAAGTCCCTACGCGACAACAACAAATCACAGACTTCTTACAACTCCCTGTTTTCACTACATGAGCTGAGAGCTGCTCTAAGCACGTGTAAACCCTCAGCTCCAGGCCCAGACAACATCACATACACAATATTACAACACTCACACGCAGACACACTCGAAAACACTTCTAAATCTATTTAATAAATATGGCTTTCGGGGCACATTCCAAAGTCTTGGAGGGAGGCCATAGTAGTGGCTTTTTGAAGGAGGGAAAGGACCCGTCATCCCCCTCAAGTTACCGTCCTTTAGCCCTGACGAGCTGCCTGTGCAAGCTCTTCGAGAAGATGATCAATCGCAGGCTGGTGTACTTCCTTGAGTACAACGGTCTTCTCGAGAGCTGCCAGGCAGGCTTCAGGGCGGGGCGCTCCACCAATGATCAGCTGGTTGCGTTGGAATCCTACATAAAAGATGCCTTCATTCACAACAGTTCTGCATTACAGTCTTCTTTGATATGAAAAAGGCCTACGACACGGCATGGCGATACGGCATCTTGAGTGACTTGAAGTCATTCGGTGTTTCGGGCAACATGCTTAGCACTCTTTCTAGCTACATGTCTGAATAAAGTTTCCGTGTAAGAATTGGTAGTGCACTTTCTAATGTACATGCTTCAGGAAAATGGCGTGCCTCAAGGAGGTGTTTTGAGCTGCACACTCTTCATAGTGAAGATGAACTCACTTCATAAGGCATTGCCACCAACCATTTCTTGTTCAGTTTTGTAGATGAGGTCCAAATATCTTTTAAATCATGTAATATGTCATTCTGTGAACGGCAAGTCCAGCTCGGCGTGAACAAACTTGCTGGCTGGGCGGACACAAACGGCTTTAAGCTGAACCCCGTAAAAAGCACTTGCTTTCTGTTCACCCGTGTTCGCGGTATCCATGTGGACCCTGACATTACTCTAAACGGCCCGTATCGATTCCTGTAAAAAAGGAGCACATGTTTTTAGGCCTAATATTCGACAAAAAACTAACATTTCTTCCTCATCTGAAAATGCTTAAGCAAAAATGCCTAAAAACTATGAATATCCTTAAAGTTGTCTCTCACCAATCGTACGGTGCAGACAAGCAGCTACTCCTGCGTCTTTATACTGCACTGGTAGGATCTCGCTTGGACTACGGCAGCATCGTATATGGGTCTGCAACGAAAACGGCACTTAAAATGCTTGACCCAGTTCTGGCATTTGGGGCTTCGCCTTGCTTGTGGCGCCTTTCGCACCAGCCCTGTTGAAAGCCTCTATGCAGAGTGCAACAAATGGTCCCTGTATCACCAGAGGATATACACGGACTTGTTGTATGCCTCTAAAATCATGTCTCTGACAAATCATCCTCTTAACTCGACCATTCATGATGCATCCTCACAGCAGCTCTTTTTAAACCGTCCATCTATTCCCATGCCGTTCCCTCTCAGAGTGAGAGCAGAAGCTTCTGAGCTAGCAGTGTCATTTTCATATATCCACAAGACAGCGATCATTGATTTTATTGCACCATGGCAACCCAGGGATGTTTCTTGTGACCTGTCATTGTGCAGTTCGACAAAAACAGGGCACCAAGGGCAGTAATATGCAGCAGTTTCTCTTTCTGCAGGATAAGTACCAGTGTGCAGAGTTTTACTCCGACGCATCAAAGACAGCTGATGCTGTGTCTTGTGCTGCGCATGAACTGAACTTTAACGTGGCAAAAAGAATGAACTCCCACAACAGCATTTTTACAGCTGAAGTACACGGCATTTCACTTAATTTAGACCACATTGTCGAACATCAAATTCCAAAGTCCATAGTTTTTACAGATTCTCTTAGTGTTGTACGTGCACTTTGTCTAGAAAACGCTCAAGAAATTATGTAATCAATCTTGTTTTTAAGGGCCTTATGACGGCATACGCATCAAGTCTTGAAATAACAATATGTTGGGTTCCTGGCCATTTGTGGAATAGCCGGGAATGAAACCGCAGATGAAATGGCCACTGCTGCTACACTCTTGAATTCAGTGGCCTAGCAATACTGCCGTGCACAGATATGAAGCCACACATCATACACCAACTTCACAACACGTGGGAAACACACTGGAGTGAACAGACAGATAACAAGTTACACGTAATAAAACATCACTTGGGACCATACGCTAATGACTCACACAACAGGCACATTGAAGTTACCTTAGCTAGATTTCGGGTGGGCCATACCCATGTAACGCACTCGCACTTGATCACGGAATCTCCAAGACCCCTGTGTAGCAGGTGTGGGGAGGGCCTATCCGTAGTCCACATCCTAATCACATGCAAGGCACTCGACACAACAAGACACAGACTCTTCAAGGAACTATACAGACAACACATTCCGCTACACCCTTTCTTGCTTTTGTGTGATAATGCCATGGCACCACAATGCCATGATATAGCCATGATTTCTGTGCAACGCGTTTTTAAATATTTGTCTGATTTTAACTTTTTAAACCTCATTTCCCTATCATGCGTAATCAAAACTGGCCCTATACACCAGCCATCATCATTGCCGTTATTGGTTTATTGGTTTTTTGGCTTTAGTAGCCACTATTTTCTTTTAACTACTTTTGTTTGGCGCTCTTTGCCCCAGCTGGCCCTTGGCGCCAAAAAAATTCCCCGCATTTCCCCGAGGGAGGAATGTGAAAGTGCGGATGCACGAGTTGAATTTGCGCGGTTCGGTAATGTTCGCGAAAGAGAGATCTCACACACAACACACACACACACACACACACACACACACACACACACACACACACACACACACACACCACCCCGCACACAACGCACCACCACACACCACCGCACCACCAAACACACACACGCACGCACCACACGCACCACCCACGCACCACACCACACACACACACCACACCAACACACACACACACACACACCACACACACACACACACACACACACACACACAACTACACAGACAGAAAGATGCATTTATTCACAGACACCTATTTGTGTTGTCGTTGTACTTGATTGCTAGAGCGGATCTCAGCTTTGAAATTTCGTGTCAGTACTCCTTTAAACGGGTGCATTAGCCCTTCTCACGCCCGATTCCTGGCCAATCCCCCACGTGGGTATGTGCCATGTCAGCGGCCAGGCAGCGCGCGCCCATCTCCCCCCGTTGCCAAAGAAGACGATGAGCGCGCGCACCCGCAGCTGTTGCTATGCGGACGGCGGCGGACGCTTCAGGCTCCCTTAAGAAGTGCATTCGCACTTAAAAACTCTAACCATCATCATCATCATCATCATTGATATCACTCAAGATGCAACCCTTATGTGTCCTCGCCGCCGTCAACCCCTGTAGGAATCCCTACAACTGTGTGAAGCCATTTACAGCAGAAGACACGGTGAGGAGATGGCGGAGGAGAAAACACTTTATTTGCAAACTGGGTCTAGGGGAGAGGGGTGTGCAGAAGACGCGATGTTCTCTGCGACCTGGGCGAGCCCGGTTGGTTTATGCAAACTGCACTCCCGGGTCGGAACTCTCCAGGGCCTGCTCCCAGTGTAAGGGGAAGGAAAAGGGGGAAATGGGTCGTCGGGACACTCGCAAAGGGAATGGTAGCGCGTATCCGGTTTGCGACATTGAAGGCAAAGACGCGAAGGGTAGAGATTGGAGTTGATGCGTGAAGGATAGTTCGGCAGGGGGTTGTGTGGGTTTGAAGTAGCCGCCAGTGGCGAGCGGCTTCGTGAGTGAGGGAAGGGTGTGGGGGAGGATATATCCTGCGGGGGAGACGGAAGTGCTGGGTAATGGCCCGTACGAGACTAGAGCGTTCCGGAAGCTGGGGGTGCCGTGGGTAGAGCCAAAAGAAGGGCCTGCTCGGGTGATCAGAGCTCGAGCTGTACGGTGGGCCGCTTCATTGGCTTCTGTTCCCGTGTGGGCCGGGATCAGTGGGACTTGAACACCCACGCTGGCCTAGGTTTACCGTTATTGTATGTGGTACCCACAGGGGTCTGTTATTTCTCCCACTCTTTCCAGCATTGCTATCAAAGATCTACGCAACTCTCCGAGATACCCGACCTTCCGCATGCTTTTCACGCAGATGAAGACTTTATATACAACCACAGGATGGAAGACCAGCAAGGAGCCCTTGAAACAGCTATTTATTGCACATGCAGATACTTCAGGAACTTGGTCTCACATGCGCACGTGAAAATCGACCCTGTAATCAAAGTTACAAATCTTTCTATACAGGCTATCTGCTTTTTACCTTTCTTTCTAAGTGTGAGAGAAGCTTCTGAAGTCAAGGTCTCCCTTCCATACACGCATAAGACCGCCATCATCGATTCCATTCCACCATGAGATCTTCTGTCTCGGTCTTCGCCCTGTCTTTTATGCAATAGAAAAATAGGGTACCAAAAAAATCTGACTTTGCCAGCACTTCCTGTTCCTGCAGTGTAAGGATGGATGTGCAGCAGCATTCTACAGCAACGCGTTGAAAACTGCTTCTAGAGTTTTTGAGCTGTACACCGGACGGAACTTTAGTGTCTGCAAAATACTGTTCCTTAAGAACAGTATGTTGACGGCATTAGTGAAAACTGTACGGTATGTCACTTGTTTCAAATCGCATTGTCCGACATTAAATCCCAATGTCCTTCATGTACACAGATTCCCTAAGCGTTGTGCAGGAGCTGTCACGAAGAAAGCCTTTTAAAAATATGTGGTGAATCGTCGCCGTCAGGCTATGTGACTGCACGAGGCTGAAATGTGAATGTGACTATGTGCTGCGTCCCACGTTACTCTGGGATTGCCGCAAATGCGTGTGGCAGATGAAATAGCCGCTGCTGCTGCACTTACAAAAAAGAGAAAGTGTAAGGAAAAATCCCAGGCCATATACACTAAGAAACCTGGGAAGGGGCGATGCACGTAGTTGCAAAGTGTGTTCTTGGTGCCTTGGTGTATTCTGCCAACGGATATGAAACAGCTGGGGGTAGCTGATGGAGATGAAACGTTCTAGTATGAGGTGTTCTTTGAGTACGCGGTATGTTGTTAGGCGCGAGGAGTAAACGAGGGTCCCTGTGTTTGTTCTCTGACTACATTGACGATGACAAACGACGACATGATACTCCGACTGCCCGAGCTCCTATGGTGATCGTAACTAATACGCGGGACATCACAACATTACCCTGCACCCACCTCACCCTCGCAAAACTGACAGGCAAACTGGAATAGGCAGGCAGACAACACGTTGCACATAATAAAACCATGCTTAATTAAGAGCACAGACTACTGACATGCAACAGCTGCATGGAAGTTGCCTTGGATTACGCACTGGCCACACGCATGCGACTCATCTACACCTATGCACAATCGACATTTTATTTCACTTCCAGGCACTTGGCAAAACACGACAGTAATACTTGCCCCAGCTCTACAGACAACTTATCCCACTCCACCCATCGCTCTTTGTGCCTGACGATCCTATGTTTTCTGTCGACCGCGTTCGTAAGTATTCTACATAAATTAAACTTCAACACCTCATTTCATATGACCCATCATCACAACGTGACCTTCTACACTGGTGATCACCAATGCATTTTGTTGATTTAATTTAGTAAGTTTTCACCGATTTTATTATTTACCTTAACATCTGCTATCGAACCACTCTGTGGCGCTCTTTGCACAGTAAACCCTACGCCATTTGCATCCAGCCATCATTATCATCCGTTTTTAAAATTGCATCAAAGACTGCCTATTTCTTTAAATTAGAAGTTTATATGCATCCCTGTCCGAGCTTGTTTTTATATCGTTCATTCATTTCTGCTTCTTTCTTATATTGAGAGAGAACGTAAGCATCTCAAGTTTGTCTGCTTCGTAGATACCCTGACAAGTCTCACGAATTTCAAATTGAGAAAGACAAAGTGGGTAGAAGCGTTAGCTTTCAGCACTTGTTCCTGCAGCAAAATACACAAGTGGAGAAATTTCATGCTCACCCCTCAAAAACTGCCAACACAGGGTCTGTGCTGCCCACGGACCCACGGTACATGTCTCGTAGACTCTAAATGAACATACGAGTATCTTCATGGCAGAGGATTGCGGTATACGCTTAATTTGAAGCGGTGTTTTTCAGGCTACAATTCCCCAGTCCTTCATATACACAAAGTGCCGAAGTGTTGTGCGGATATTGCCGTTTCAAAAGCCTACCAAAAACCGTGTTGTCTATGTTGTCCTTAATAGCATATGTGTGTATATACTTTAAAACTCGACTTGACCTTACGCTGGCTTCAAGGCCACTCTAGAATGGCGTGAAATAAGGGCGCAGATCAAAGGCTCATGCTGCTGCACTCACAAATACAGTGGACCTAAAAACAGTACCATGCAGTGATGTGAAGCGACACATCAGACACTTTCAGAACTATGGCAAGCAGATTTGAGTGAACAGGCAGAGCAAATTACACGTAATAAATCTACACTTGTGACCATACACCGCCGAAAGATGCAATAGATAAACAGAGGTCGCCTTGGTCAGGTTATGTATGTGGAAAATTCGCCACACTCACACCTGCTCACGGCTTCTCCGAAACCCCCGGTAGCAGTTGTAGAGATGGCGTGTCTGTAATCAACATCTTCATCCCATCTAAGGCACTCGACACAACACGAAGCAAATACTACGCAACTATACAGACAGTCATTTCACTACACCCATTATACTTGTTTGGTGACGACCACGTGTTATCCATTAGGCGCTCTTTTTTAGTATCTATCAGAGGGCAATATTACACCCTGATTTCTTATTCACGCATAAACACAAATGGTCGTGTAGACCAGCCATCTTTTTTGCGTTTTGTTTCATTTTACTCTTATACCTACTGGCGGATTTTGGTGTTTATACAGCTGTTAAAAATAACTAGCTTTGGCGTTCTTTGTACTTAGCCGTCCATACGCCATAAAGATCTCCTGATGATGACGATCATCAGGCATCTGTCTGCATTACTGGCGAAGTCTGCAGACCTGAGGCCCCAGTGAGCGGACGAAATGCAACATGCCCTTACAGCTCCGCGGCGACGATTGCAATTTCCTGTAATCGCATCCGTGGTAATAGCGGCGGCCTTCCATACTTTTAATAATAGCGTTCGAACAGAAGTAGTTTGTAGATATTAAAACGGTTGCTTTTGGGGGAAGGGAAGGCAAAACCTGCTTCCAAACCTCGTGGCCGACTGGAAAGCAGGAAGCTGCATTCCGTTTTATGCATTTTGCTGTGTGCAACCCACTTTTTTGGGGATCAATTTTCCACCGCGAGTACGCTGCATGGGGTTGGGCTCTTCGACCCAAGTTTCTTTGGAGGGCTACCATGCAGCTTTATCAATGTGTACTGCAGGACCGCTGTCATTGCAAGGGAAGGTTAGAGTACGAAGTCACGCTGTCCTCCGAAGTGCTGTGTGCAAAAAGATGCAGTTTTAATGTGATGAAAAGTTGACATAACGTATATAATATGCAATAAACGCACATTCATCAGACTGAGTTGAGAGTATAAAACCGAATTTAGACTGTACATGCCAACAAAGAACATAGAACGAATAGATGTATCTGGTGTCGCTAAGCTTATCGACGGGTTGAACAAACTCGTCATCTTCCGGCTTTGATGGTATTACCACAAAATTTCTAAAAACCACTAGCGCATATTGTTCAGTTGTATTAACAAAATATTCCAACAGTCTTTGGACACGGGTACGCTTCCTAAACAATGAAAAATAGGGAAGGTGATTCCACTCTTTAAATCAGGCAGCACAACCTCTTCTTTAAATTATCGCCCTATTTCCCTGACCAGTAACTGTTGCAAAATATTAACACATCATCTACAGTAACTTGGTTAACTTTCTTGAGTCTAACTCATTTTTTTACGCAGCTCAACATGGGTTCCGTAAGTCATACTCATGTGAAACCCAACTAATATGTTTTACTCACAAATTGCACCAAACCATAGATCGATCATCTCATGCCGATCGCATCTTCTTAGATTTTTCAAAAGCGTTTGACAGTGTTTCACATAGATTGCTGCTTCATAAATTAAAAGCCCTAAATTTGGACGATACCTTGTTAAAATGGATAGAATTTTTTTTACTGATCGTTCTCAGTTTGTTGTTTGCTAATCAATATTGTTCTGGTTTTAGTCACGTTGCATCTGGCGTTCCACAGGGATCGGTGCTTGGGCCGCTATTGTTCCTTGTTTATATTATAAGAGGGTTTTCAGGCTTTATTCTTCAGCAGCACCAGCAGCAGGAGTAGCTCCGAAGCACCAAGTCGCGCTGTCCAGCAAGTCGAGACGGAGAAGCCAACGAGAGGAGACTTCTTCTTCGTCCCAGCGATGGCGATGGGACATCCACGAGTCGGTGCCTCTTCCCTGTGTGGCTTCTGTGTACACATACCTACGTATTGCGAATGACCAGTGCTGTCCACGCTCCTACAATATTTAAACGAGTATGGCGTTGGCGCCTTTCTTCCTTACAATTGCCCCCGGCAACGAAAGAGCCATCCTGGCGACTCAGGGAGATGAAACTACGAGGGGGTCAATGTAAGGCTTGAGGCGCTGAACATGGACTATATCTTTGCCGCGGCAACGCTGATCGGGTGACGGAGTGAGAGGCTCAACCACAATTTACTGGAGACGTCCGCTTGACGATGCGGTAGGGAACCTGGTAGCGGGAAAGCAGTTTACTGCTCAAGCCTGGCGAAGACACTGGAACCCACAGCCATACAAGCGACCCTGGTGAGTAGGTTGGAGCGCGAATCGTTTCGTCGTGGTGCTACTTCTGACGCTCCTGATCTTCCGTAGTTAACAATCGGGCCAACTGGCGACACTATTCGGCGTGCTTGGCAACGTCGGAGATGGGTGTGCACTCTGACTCATCGGCCGATAGTGAAGTATGGTGTCCAGTGTGCATGAAGGCTCACGGCCATACAAAAGAAAAAAACGGAAAGAAGCGGTCGTGGCTGCGTGGCGGTGTTGTATGCGTAGGTCACGAATGGTAGTACTTGCGTCCAGTCGGAATGGTCCGCCGCGACGTACATAGCAAGCATGTCACTCAGAGTTCGGTAGAAACGTTCGGTGAGTCCATTGGTCTGAGGGTGATACGCCGTGGTGGTGCGATGGATCATGCGGTATGATGTAAGATGGGCCTCGATAACTTCGGACAGAAAAACCCTTCCTCGATCACTGAGGAGTTCACGGGGCGCCCCATGCCGTAAATGAAGTGCTGAAGTAGGAAGGAGGCTACTTCGCGTGCGTTAGCATCAGGCAGGGCGGCAGTCGCGGCGTACCGGGTCAAGTAGTCGACAGCAACAACGACCCATCGGTTGCCATCTGCAATGCTAGGAAGAGTGTCCATAAAGGTCGATTCCTACACGGTCGAATGGTCTTGCTGGACACGGTAAGGGCTGCAAAGGCCCAGTTCCTGGCGGGGAGGATATTTTCGGCATTGGCATCGAACACACGAACGGACGTATTGACGAACGAAGCGGTACAATATCAACGAATTGGCTAGTCTTTTAAACTCGAATGTTCTTCTATTTGCAGACAATTGTGTTATTTTTCGTGAAACAATTAGTGACAATGACACCACCATATTACAGTCTGAGCTTAATGCTGTTTCTAACAGGTCCAAAGCCTGGTCAATGGAACTTAACATTAGGAATGTAAAGTAATGCGTATTTCCCGCACCAAGACTGTCCCACCACCCTTTTATGTTAACAGTGTCTAATTAGAATCCGTTTCATCTTATAAATACCTTGGCATCCACATTTCTACTAACTTAACCTGGAACCTTCACACTGAATATGTAATTAGCAACGCAAACCGCATGCTCGGTTACTTACGTCGTAGTTTCCTATAGGGCGCCATGGCAACCTGAAACTAATGCTCTACAAAACACTTATACGTTCCAAACTGGAATACGCATGCTCGGTATGGGACCCAAGTCAGGATAAACTTAAAAATTCCCTAGAACTTGTCCAAAATAACACAGTTAGGTTTATTCTGTCCAACTATAACCGAACAGCCAGTATTACTGCCATGAAATCTAACCTTGCCCTCCCGTCTCTGTCAGCACGGTGTCAAATTTTCCGACTAATTATTTTTCACAAACTGTATCAGCACCATGTTCTGCATGACCAGTTTATCGCTACACCCCATTATTGATCTGATCGCATTGACCACAGCCACCAAAGTTGGAATTGACATTTGCAACACCCAGCATTTCTTTCACTCTTTCTTGCCCAAGATTAGTAGGGAATGGAATCGCCTTCCTTCTAGTGGTGTATCTATTAATGTAACGAACAGTTCCGAAATTTTATTGCTCGAATTGTATAACTAGTATAAATTGTATAAATCTGTATAATCTGTAAAAATTGTATAAATTTGTAACGTCTCTTTTCTTGTTATGACTGTGCGTTGCTCTTTTTTTTCTCTCGTTGATCTAGCTAATGTTGTATAATTAGCTTAAATTTTACTTCATTTTCCTTGTTTGTTTACCTGTATTCTACCCCCCCTACCCTCTGTAATGCCTTTGGCCTTGAGGGTAACATAATAAATAAATAAATAAATAAATAAATAAATAATAAATAATAAATAAATAAATAAATAACTGTAACAAAATGATGGCCGTAAATTCCTAATTTCTTCGTTGAAATATTGCTGTCCAAATTTAGGCGTACGGACCGCGGTGCCTAGAAAACTGTAGCTAGTTCTTTGTCTAAGCTGCAGTTAGAAATCGTTTGCAGACAGAAGCGCAAGAAATAGTGTGTGCGAGCCAAAGGTCCTAATTTCTTCAGCGCTCTGATCTTGCACTGTGCGCTTTTCTCGGCATGCTTTGCTTGTCGGTGCCCTCTTTTGTCGTGAGCTTTTTTGACGTTTCGCAGTTTTTACGCAAGTTAACATTTTGTGCACCCTCCTTTCTTGCGCTCTGCTTCTTTGTAGCGTGCTGTTTTGTGTCGCATGTTCTTCTCTCGCATGCTGTTTTGTTGTGGTACGGAATTTGGCGAGTTTAAATTTATTATTTTTTGCTAAGTGGTGTATGAGGGCTTGGGAGTGTGTGTCTTGTAGTCCTGCAATACTGCGTAATTTTTAATAGGTAAGGCTAACGTAACCGATTTTCTAGGAGACACGGATGCGCGACGTACAGTGTACATGTGCCATCAAAATTAAATTGGAACACGGAAGGTGGGACACAACCGTACTGGAGCACCGCGTAGCGGCACCGGTGGTAACCCAAAGTGAGCGGAATAAGCGTGTGAGCTTGCCGACTGGCGGTAGCCCATCTGCAACTTTCAAGCAAGCTCCTCTTACCTGGCTACGAGCATTGTTCGCAGCGTACTGGTTTCTGCGATGGTGCTGATAGCAGACACACATCTTACAGCGTCCCGAACGCCTCCTGCGCACACGTACTGCCTAGCTAGAACAAGTGGTATCCACAGGAACCCGAAGCAAACATGTTTCTTAAAATAATGATCGCCATAGAAGAAATCAGTATACTACGAACAGTTTCTGCAGCCTGGATTAAAGGAAATCGTTCTGGGTGTAGACGGGCTCCCGCCATCGGAATGGGTGCATCTCTGTTCGTCCCTTTCTGTTACAGCCGGTGCAGCTACACGATGCTGCACTCCCGTGTTACAATTACTTCTGGCAGTATCTATACACTGTAGCGACCCCAATTTTCTAATTCAGGATACAGACGTGAAATCGCCCCGTATCAGTGCGTAGATCACCAAAGAGCTACCATGAAATCGATTAATAAGCATTACACCGTAACAGCTGAAGTTACGTGGCTGTTCGAAGATATCAGCGCTTCAGTTTCTACTGGCTGGTAGGTAGGTGCACGCCGAGTCAGCCGATAAAACAATTTTAATTGGAAGCTCGTACTCGCTGACTCGTCTCGCTGCGGTGATGGTATCGTACGGCAATGCTCCCTGAAATCCTTCGTCTCCTTCTCACCCACAGGTGGCGGTCGGAAAGAAGTTTCTTGCCAGCAGCTGCCAGCTTCTCCCTGCCACGCTGCACAAGTTGCTAGCTCTGGAGAACGGCCGTACTCGAAGCCAAGCACAGCTGCTTTCTCTCTCAAGAGAACGTATAGGTAGATTAGCGTGCTTCGCGTGCCCCATTTCTCGCCAGTTCAGGGCCAGATGCACCATAGGTAGGCCTGTGCTTAGTCCGCTCCGCCGAAGAGAGGACAGCGTGAAAGAAGGACAAGGAAATCGGGCTTTCCGACGTGCGCGTGCTTGGCGAGCTAGTCGAAAAGCCCAAAAAACACCAATGTCGGGCGGGTCAAGGGTTTCGGGAAGCAGGGTTGGGGCATTTCGTTTGACAGTATTCCACAAGGGATTGGTGTACAGTTCCACAGAAGTGGACTAGCTTAGAGAGCACCCCTCTTCCAGGTTAGGGAGTAGTTTGTTTGTTTAATGTTCTCGCCCTAGGTAATATTTTGATACTAATTCTTTTTACTGTAATGCAGGCTCTTATGGTCAAACCGGACAATATTTCCGAAGAACATACGAGGAGTTATAGCAGGTTCAGTAATTGGATTTATTTGTATATTTTTGCTTATAGCAAGATGCAGTAAAGCCAGAATCGGAAATAACGTCAGCTATTCTATAGCACTAGTATGATTCAAGTTCCGGAACATAAGCTGGCGAATGACGCCGATTGTAATTGAAAACTGACGTTTCTACTGGGAACGCTGTCTCGTTACATGAAAGTGGAAGCATTTTTAAAAATAGGTATCTGAAAATAAAAATGTAGACAAGTGTTTCAAGACCACCACACACACACACACACACATGCACACAGCCAGGAAACATTTTAGGAACAACTTAAAAGTAAAAAATCACTATTCAGTGTTCCCTTGGCACGTTTGAAATCCTAATATGATTCAAAAGAAAACACAAGAAAAAGCAGGGAAAGTGGAGTGATCTCCCACAAGCCCCCCCCCACCCCCCCCCACCCCCCCAACCGTACGCGAGGTTCGTTATTGTTTGTGAAATTGTATTCTTTGAACACTTTTTGCCAGTTCCCTTCTCTCCAAAGTAACTGCTGTTCGTGTCTGTCTTTTTGCAGTGCTCCTTTCGTGGTCCAGGAGACAGTTATGGCTGCATCGATGGCTGTAAATGCATAAGGTTTGCCCATGATATTGGGTATACGGGACTTTACGGTGGTTGCTGGAAGATAACGTACGTACACAGATTGAGTGGAGGTGCCTCCTACTCCCATACGGAAATGAAGAAATAATACTAAGAAACAAACCGCGACCAATAAAATTGCTATTTCAAATTAGGGTCAGTCGAACTTATCTTGGGTTCTTATACGTCGACTCTTTTTGCTCGACACACAATGGCATGAACGTTGAATAACAGCATGCTTAGAAGCAGATGTGGCCCCACAAACAGGGGCGGACTGCACATCAATTTTTTGAAAGCGCCTACATTTCGGCATTTGTCGCTTCACAAACGGATGCGGCACAAAATTAGGTTTGTTGGTCTTCCAGATAGTGGGGACGCTTTGTGGCTAAAATAGGAAAGCATTGCGGAATGCCGTTGCTACAAGTGCTGTTTATAAGGCAGATCAGCAGATTTGGTGCAGGGAGTTTTAACGAGAACACCTTTTTTAGCGGAGATGTTCCACATCGTAATCAGCAGGCAGCTTCCTTCATAACCCGTATAGATTACACTGATACCCCGTTAAAACAGGCGATCGTCACCACTCATGGTGTGTCATGGTGCATAAACGTTGACGTCTGCCCTCTCTACCGAGTACAACGCCCGTCGCCCACTGACGTTATCGAACCAGTAGGATATGACAGCAACATTTCCTTCAAGACTCTTCAGTGAGCAGAACGGCAGCATATGTACAACCATAGAGTATCTAGCAAGTAAACCAGCGAGGAAACTGTACCCGGGAACCAATGTTGTCGTTGGGATTATGGGAACAGTATAGCTTCGCTCTCGCATGACTGCGGATTCTGAAGTCTCAGCTTGGACACATTTGCTTTCTTTACAACGCATTCCTATGTGATGAGGGTAGCCGATATCCTCCTTGTTCCATGGTTGCCAAGGGACCGCGGTCGTGAGCCGTGACTGGGGTCTGATAGCGAGGCACGGCGTGTTAGGTGTAATATCGGGCGATGAATGATCGTTCCCAACGCTGTTCATGCTCATGTCGCAGGAAAGAATAATTGGTGCAGCTTGTACCCCAGTGAACAAAAGCACATCTTGTAGACACCCTAAAACTGATCTTTTTTATCTGTTCAAGACATCTTCATCTTCACATTGGGACAGCTACCACACATCTATATGACATCGTGGCAAGACCCCAAGATATCTACGCAACACCTGATCAAGATTATTTATAGGCATTGCCAAGACGTGAGATAGCCATCCAGTAGCTCGGCTAACGCGACGCTATGCCTGAGCTACACGACATCTTGCAAGATATTATTGACTAACATCTCAGAGACTGCTAAAAAATTCCAACAAGATGTTCACAGGACGAATATTAGACACCTCATAGATAACTATACTGAATTAGCACAACCTTCATTCTCTGGTTTGACAACGTTTTAAAACATCTTTGCATAGTTCCTCTACGAGGCAACTTCTGGCATGCCACATAAAGAAATAACGTCTCGTAAAAATGTTTTCCAGTAGTTGTGGAGACAAAGGAAAAACCTTCTCATAGGAGTTTATGCCAGCTATAATTGTAGTTGTCTGGCTACTATCTTAGCGAAGATCTCATCAAGACGACTCTTATAGCTCTCTTCCTGTGCATTGCTTAGGAAATACATATAAATGCTGTTATCAGTATTAGTAGAGTGCACAAATATAACGGATTACATCCTGAATTTAAATGACATTTACGTGTGGGCAACATAATCTCAATTCACTGTATTTTTAATGGCCCCGCAAATTAGAGAGGCTAAAGCTTCCAGACATTTTAGACGTTAACAATAAGCACACACGCAACTTTTTGCCAGACTAACAAGTTTTATTATTCCAATAAATTCAGGATAAACATGAAGTTAAAATACTATAAAATATGACTGACGAAAATGTGGCAGTAAATAACACGTCACTAAAATTGGAACTGCCACAAATGTTATAGATAAATGATAGACAACCCGTCCTTTTGGGGCACATAACCATAAAACGTGGTGGTTTTTAAAAAATGACTAGATTGTGAATGTCTCTTCAACCTTGTATGAAAACAATTAACCGCCAACAAGCTAAAAAATTAAGAAATATCCGAGATCAAACAAATGTATCAAAAATTTGAAAACGGGGCCTCTTAAAAAACTATCACAAAAACAAGCTTGATATCAAAAAATGCATAAAAATGAGCCTTTTTCAGGGGGGTGAGTCTTGATCTTTGAAGGTCTGGAAATTCAAACAGGCAGGCCCGATGTTGCAAGGGTAACCCTTACTGCTATGAGACAAACACACTAAACTGAGTATACAGACAAGCACCCAAGTGAAATACTAGGCTGCAGATTTTCGAGTTACGGATGACCTTTTTTAGGTCACTTAGGGCAGGTGGCCAATTACGGTAGCCTAATTACGGTAGCTATTAACTGTAATAGTTAAATATTATTTATGAAACATTTTTTCTATTACACACTTGGAAGGTCATGGGCAGAAGCAGTCAGCAGTAATCGATGATAGGGTAGGGGGGAAAATGGGTATACATTTTCAGTGGTCTCGGTGTTGCCCCCCACTACAGAAGTGTTAAAAAGAACGTTTAAGACGAATGGCCTCCGAAATTTCAAATGCCATTCCAACTGCAAGTTTTCACCTTTTGCAGATCTACGCAAAAATTCTCAAGAGCAGTTGGCAGTTTCTGCATTCCCTGCCATGCTTTTGTGTTGCCCACTGCTGCCCCAGTTTCATTCTTCATAACATGGCAGAAAAATGTAATATCAGGCCAAAAAAGATCTTTTGTGAGCAATAACATTGAATATACCACATACATCATAAGCAAAACTTTGGTGCGAAATAGGCATTTTTTTCAGCACCATTGTTGAGTGCGATGTCTCTTTGTAATCGTTAGTCTGAGGATAGTAAACCCTAGACACGTGAAAAATTATTAGGAGTATCCTCTTTTAAAACCTAGTTTTCCCGTAAGTAAATATTTTTGTAAATACGGCATGCAGTGACTGCGTGCGTGTACAAGCATTCGCGTTTCAAAGGCCTTTTTTGTCACAGGTCAGTTGTCATGCCTCCTTTGACTCAAGTGGCATTTTAAACCGAATGCCTTGAAACATGTGATGTAGCAGCTCAAAGGTGCCATTTGTGATATTACATTGGATTCAAAGGGTTTCTAAACGCTTCCGTAGCATGGGTACTATTTATACAAGATACCATATAACAAGTCAGGTTAATTATGCAAATTAGACGCAGGAAATGGTAAAATGTTACTTGATATATATTTTGGCAAGATTGGAGAGTAAACTCTTTTTGAAAAATTTCAGGATCAAAACAAATTTGAAGAAGGGGCAAGTAGAAACATAATGATTGTGAGATTATCTGCTGTATTCCCTTCCATCTTACCATCCCCAATGCAACATTTTCTTCTTTGATGGGCTGTGAGCTATTTGGCAAAATTTTGAATCTTGTAAGGACAAAATTACAATGCACTTTCAACTCAATTCCTAACAATTACTGAGCATTTCTAAGTATGGAGGCTGAATTGGGAGGGTCAAGGGGAGAAGTTGATAACAACCACTTTTTTTGTGTTCCTTTACGGCATTTATTCTGCCATGTTTTCAACAAATTAAACAAAGCAAGAGTAACAATCATGGAGAGGACAAAGAATAACATGCCTGAGCATTGATCAAAGCCATTGGCTGCTGAGACTTTTTTTTCAAGGTTGATTCGGCTGTTACACACCTCTAAAATCATGCAGAGTAGTAAGAATAAACTATCAAAATCGTCTACCTTAGTGAAGCATTGCGAAGCCTGGCTGGGCAATTTTTCAGCCAGCCTTGGATGCCTGTCTGGATTTCTTGGAGGGAGGCCAAGTTCATCCCCTTGATCAGTCGGACCGCCTCTGCCAAATATCAACATTGTTTTGGGTGTTAAATATGTATGTATAACAACCAAAAAGCATTTGCCACTTTCCACATTAAGTAGACATTCTGTTATGCCTCCCTCGGCACTGCAGACTGCTGACCTTCCTTACTGTATTTCCTCAATGAGCCCCTCATTTCTTAACCATGTCATTAGGCAAAGCATAGCGAGGGCCTCTGTTCTAGCAAGCCTTGATACCGAAAGGTAGCATAAAGAGGGTTACCCGCCAGTTAACTGCCTCAGAACAGGCTGTACACAATCGAGTCACAACCCAGGGTTATAAAAGGTCCCCTTCATACTGCGATGCCATAGTGGCATTGGCTACCAAACTCCGGTGTCAGAAAAGTTGTGCTAAATACATGAAAGTGACAGAAAGTGACGGAGAAACACAATTGCCCTGTTAGCCGAATTGGTAAGGCATCCAAGATATAACCGGAAGGCGTGGGTTCGTTCACCACTCTGGACGCATCTTTTCCCCACTTTCCTTTCTTATACAAGTTTGAAATGTGAACTTCACTAATGGTACTACAGAAATAAAAGGCCTCCCTATTCTCCTATGCCTGCCTTAGGCCATTGCAGACTACCAGCCTTCCTTTATGCATTCCCCAAACGAGCCCTCATTCCTAACCATATTATTTATTATAGTAAGAGATGCATCGTACACTGGTAGTTGCTGAGCCGAAAAGAAAAGCTACCCTCTTTATTGGGTGGGTTATATATGCAAAACATTGATTGGTTGAATGTGGGGCCTCAATGCACTGACACTCCCCAGTCGATGAGGCGTGCCGCAGCGTGGAGGCCTCCGGATTAATTTTTGACCACTGGGTGTCCTTACGCGCGCCGAAATCTCGAACACACGGGCCATTTTTGTTTTTCACCCCCAGTTAGAGACGGCGCCGCTGCAGCCCAAGAACCGAACCCCACGTCCTTGGGCTGAGCGCCACAACGCCATAGGCACTGAGCCACCCGTGGCGGGTTTTTACACAAAACAATTGTAATGGTAGGTGCCACCACACTGTAGTGTCTGCGTAACAAAAGGGCTGGGCTGTGGCAACCTCCACCGTGTGAATTAATCTTAGAGATCTAGGGAAGCCAAATGGTCGCTTGTTAAAAAATTGAGGTCAACTTGTCCCTAGAGCAGCCCCCTGCACTTGCTCCGTGTTCAAAGTGGCCAAAGATACGGGTGCCACGAATAGCACCGTTTTTCACTGCAACCAAGCTCTTTATCTACTGGAAAAAAATATACAACACTTTTGGCAGCTCAGACAGCTGGGCCACTAAAGCATAAGCCAATCAGAAATCTTGCTACAAAAGACACATTTTGTTTTTCCTAGTGCATAGTGATGGACCTAGTTACATCAGTGGGAAATATTACCTCATTCTAATCATTCTAATACCGTTATTCGCAGTGGTCAGTTCAGAGTGCTTTGAAAACTGGCTGCCGCTGTGGGCGGTGGAACTAAGCATGCAAAGAATGTTCGGCTGGTTGCTTCAGAGCATGGTCCTCACACTGCCTCTTGACTCCGACAGTGGGGGAGCGCTGACGAGATCAGGAGACAAGCGGTCACCCGACACCAGCTGCCTTGCCAATCATCCGCGGGCCGCCGAGTTGGATGATTTGTTCTCACATACCAACTTCGCCATTCAAGTTTCGCGCCGCGAGTGCAAGGTTCCCTGAATTCTTCGCTTTTCATGCGAAAACACACTGCTCACATGATGGAGACACTGATGCAGCACAGATGCCACCCTCTTGTTGTTGGGGGCGGCAACATGGCAGCTAAGATGAAGCGGTGCAGGTAGCTCGAACTGCTACCTTGTTTTTACTCTCTCAAATGACCTTCAATCCACAAATAAAGTTGCACATGCGCGAAAGCACCTGATAATGCGGTTGAAAGTGGCAGTGCAAATAGTCATTCAGGCCCCTTGTGGAAGAGGCAATCAAATATCTGCCGTAGCAGTAAGCTCGTAACGCGATTGCATGTGTTTGAAAATGGCCCCATGGGTGTGCTTCGCCTTATTGGAAGAAGTAGTAGGCCCCTCCCACTGTCGCGGAGTGCAGTACTAACCGTGTCGCGGTGCCGCGGTGCCCTGCTGCTTTGAAATCGAATAAAGCTTTTGGCTGGGGAGCAAGGTCCCTCGCTCTAATTGGGAGTGACTTACGCACGCATCCTAGTGCTGTGAGCCAGAGGATCAAACAGGCCACCCGAGTACAAAATAACATGTTTTTTGCTTGTTACAAGCAGGTAATTCAGTAAATTCATGTACCTGATTAAACCAAACCTAGAAAACAATCACTTTGTACAATGAAATAACTTACTCTGCGTAACGTTGAAAAGCTCCAGATGGGCAAAGGGTTCCTTCCCCTTTTGTCCGAACAAGCTGAACTGCTGCCCAATGGAGTCCGTGAAAAGCTGAGCCAGCACTCTGGCACTCCCTGATTGAGGTGTAGTGCCTCCAACACCAGCAAGCTGATGAACCTGTGGGAAGTCGGAGATGTATGGTGCTATCTGTGCAAGCTTGTGCTCGCAACTGAAGGAGGCAAAACACATTTAGAATTCACGCAACAAAATCGAATGGTAATAAAGCTTGGTGGCCCTAACTCACACAATAAATCGCTCAGTGCAAGATGAAAGCCTTCACTTTTAACACATGTTTTTGTGGAAAAGGAACCATTTATAAAGCACGGGAAAAAGAAAATTGAGAATTCACATTCAGACTGCTCCACTTTGCCACGTCATCTGCCAAATGGACTAGGCCATGTACGTTGTAGGAGACCTTATTAGGGCCATAGATATCTTTGAAGTTATATACAAAGAAGCATAGCAGTTCTTTTGCGTAACTGTTGTACGCTATGCACATGTGAGGGCTGGCAAGGATTCTCATTGCAACATGCAGAACAAGAAAGTGTTCATATTTCCTTTTTTGCAAGATACCCTTCAGCACTACCGGGCCCAGATAAAGCAGGAAGGAGCGCAACTCCGTAGCTTTCCAGAAGCCTAACTCCTTCAACGGCCGCGGCAACCGAGCCAGTTCTACAAAACAGTATGGCCTGAGGTCCACTAAACGCTGAGACACTGCTTTTACAGCATCAGTTAGAAGAGAGGGTTTTGCACCTTTTGCCCAGAGCAGCAGCAATTTCTTGGTGACCCCAATGCAAACAAGGTGCCTATAGTCAAACGGAAATTGAGACACAAGTCCCACAGGCACTGAACTAAGAGGCGTATCTTTTACGTGATGTTCTTCATGGGTTTTCTTTGAAAAAGATTCATCTGTTCGCAAAGTTGCGTCTGTTTCTAGAAAAACCATGGCTCCATCTCTGGAATCTCCTTCTTGTGGGCACTTCGAACAACCAAAATATCCAGAATGCGATTTGATATGCTCAGTACGAAAGATCTTGGTGGCGAATAACAAATAAACCCGCGAACATAGACAGTGAAGGCTTGCTCAGCAAAAGTAAATCCAGTGGTCAATATGTCATTTAGTTCCTGAACAATCTCCGCAAGGTAATCCTCAACTTCTTGTGCTTTTGAATGGCCATTGTAGCAGCCAACTAGGAATACCCCGCTGCCATTAAGGCCTTCTGTTTTGCACAAAATAGGCCAAAACACACTATTCGTACTCCTTATAAGCTGCAGACCGTCAACATAAAACATTATGCCAAGACGACTTGGTACCGACGACAAGTCTTCCACATGTGAGAGCAGGGCATTCAGGCTCTCAGCAATGCCAAAATGACAGTAGGTTCCTGGAGGAACGGTCTTTATGCTTGCAGTACGAGGCGTTGATAACAAAGTTCTGGGGTCCTTAGGAATATCGGTAAAGCAAGGGTGCTGCCTTAGCTCGGCCATCAAAGGAGAGAGAGCCTTATGAGTTATTTTATGCTCGGTAGCCCACTCTGCCAGAAAACGCCTCATATTGCGGTCTGTATCAACTTCTGCAGTATCCACGTACTCTCTACCCTCGCCTGATAATGTTAGCCATTCAGGTTGGCCCTCCATCTCGCTGGAACGCGTGCATATGTCGCTATCCGACTCGTCATGCAGCCATGCATTAAAACCCCATTCAAGTTCGTCATCGAAATCTGAAGACGGATCAGAAAAACTAGCCTGCGGTTCGGGTGCATCTGCAGAGTTTTTGTCACCAACAGGTAGCTCATGCGACGGTAAAGTATGTGGGCTTTGATAAACAGGGGAAATCCCAGAACGGTTAAGTATTTCCCCAGGCAGAGGCTTGCGCGCGTTCGTGCTATCTGCCCCAGCACACGTACTGGATGCAACAGCGCTGCTCGTCGTTTCTAACCCGGTTTCGTCGGGAGCATGAGTTCCTGAAGTGCCCTGAACGCTTAAAACTTCAGAACCCCACGCTGCCTCCTCGGACAGAGGCTTATACGAACAAGCGGAACCTGCTTCTTCACAAGCGTTACTGTGTAAGCTGGAATCACACCCTAACCTGGTCCCCCTGCTAACAGTGGCTCGTGATGGGCCCTGAACCGGCGCCGCCATAGATGTGCCCACCGCAATTACGTTTTCGAAGTTTCCTGTGCCTCCGACAAGGTCGGATAATTGCTGATTCAGGCGGCGCCATTTCTGACACGGCGACAAACTTTGCAAAGGTTTTCTCCGCCGATCCATACCTGATGGATGGTGGGCACTTGTGTCGGGAAGCTCAGCAGCTCAGTAGGTCGACCTGACAGCGGCTGTGGACAGTCAAAACGACAGCCGTTGAAACTTCACCGACGACTGTGGTCAGTCAAAACTGCAGCCGTTCAAACTTCGGCGACGAAAAAGGCGGGAATGCGAGTGCGGAAGCGCTTGCTGCCACTTGCTGCGAAGCAATCCGCAGACAAAAGAAGTATTACTGCGGTTCGCTAAAATCTGTTTGCTAAAAATGGGACATAAAACATATCAAATTTATAATACTAACAACTGATTAGTTTTGCCGTTTTTCAACAACCTTTTGTGTTTTTTTATTATGTGAGAATAAAATGCGGTCCTGTAGATGAGAGCCTCTGTTGTTCAAAAGCCTTTCCGGGCCCATGGAGGCATGGAGCACGCTTTTGTACAGTATGTTGGAGTAATTTTCAGGTCTTCTCCGTACCCAGGAATGCACCGCGTGTATCTCGTGTCGCCGTGAGGGACGAGCAGACTCGGATGTCCAAGCTATGTACAGTTTATGTACAGGAATTATTTACAAGGCATATACAACGGGAGCAGAACTAGCCCGCAGTGGGGCTTAGAAGCTTGCCGTGTCTAGCCGGCGCAGGCGGGACTCTCCCCGTGACCTGCGGCAAGTTCAGAGCAAAAAAGACCCCCATCCTCTCGCCGGGCTCGACATAATACCCTCGGTGAGGGAAGGGGAAAGGTTAAAAAAAAACAAGAAACGGCAAGGCCGGGTACAATACTCCCCGACCGGAGCAAGGTGCGTTCGGAGAACCTCCACGCGTAGTCGTCGCCGCCAAACTTGTCAAAGGAGCGGCGCCTTTTTGTCCCGGGCCGGACACGACCCTGCTCGTTTCCGTAGGCGCCATGCGTCGAGACGGCCTAATTGTCAGCGGCACTCCGAAGGGTGACGGCCGCCTCCGCGTCTCCGTCGCTGGGGGGGGGGGGCGCCCGCAGTGCGACGACCTCCCTGGTCAACCTTACACCTCCCACACAAGATACATTTAATCCCACTAGATTAAATGGATTAGCAAAAAAAAGTTTGAGCCGCGCGGGCGACAAGTCAGAGACACGCAAAACTTCGCAAGCCGCGGATCAGCCGGTGCACGCACCTGCACCAAACACGTCCATAGAACAGAGGCAACATGCACACACCAACCACAAAAACAAGCCGCGGGCACCAAGGTAGATGATAAATTACAATTGCCGTGCGACGCAAGGGTCCGCTCAAAGAATGTTCACCTCCGCTGATCGGTCAGACGCTGATACGTCAACCCGCGAAACAAAAAAAAACATTCAACGGCAGTCATAGCCATCGGGACGCGATTGTTCATGGCACTGCGCAACACACACACCGAAAGGGGTTCGCAGGTACACGCATGCCCACTGGTGTCGTCCCCGCGGCCCACACCTCTGCCCCAGCCCTATGCCACCTGAGCCGCTGTTCCTCCCAGCATTCATTGGCCAAACGAGAAAGAGCATCAGCGTTTGCATGCGCGATGCCCTGGCGTGCTGGATGGTTACATTGTAACGCTGGAGCGCTAGAGCCCAGCGGGTTAGTTTCGCCCCCTGGGGCACGCTGCTGGTTAGGGGAGAGTGGGTTATGATCGGTGACGAACTTCACTTGGGCACCAAAAACCCACGTCTCGAACTTCTTTAATCCCCAAATGACTGCAAATCTTCCCGTTCAATGGTGGCCCACCGCGTCTGCGTTGGCGTGACCCGATGGCTCACGAAGGCAATCGGAGCCTCAGACCGTCGTCGCTATTTGCGCCAAACAGGCGCCTGCTGCAACAGCGGACGCATCAGTGGAAAGCACATAAGGTTTCGCCAGATCCGTGGTGGCAAGAGAGACAGCCTCACAAAGGCTTGTTTCAGGGGACCTGAACGCCTCGTCAGCTTCACTGCTCCGGGGATTTGAGTAGGCACACTTTTGCCCGTCATTGTGTCAGCGGCCGGGCTATCTCAGCGTACCTTGGGACATAGTTGCGGTAGTAGCCACAAAGGCCCAGGGCGCTCCTCAACTCCTTCTTTGTCTTCGGGGCCTCAGGCCGTTAATGGCCTCTAGTTTCGCGGGGTCCGGCCCGTGCGTGCCGGAACCCACGACATGCCCCAACTAGCGGATTGCGCGCTGAGCCACTTGACATTTTTTTATGTTCGCGTGTAGGCCTGCGGCCTGCAACGTCGAGACACCACGATGAAGGTGTTCAATGTGTTTCATCGAGTTTCGCGCTGAACACGGCGATGTCATCTAGGTATGCGCACGCGTAGTGCTCGTGCCCGACAGCACGTCATTCATGTTTCTCTGTGAAGTTGCAGCTTCGTTTTAGTCCAAAGGCATGACCTTCCACGCAAAAACTGACCTAGACGACACGAAGGCGTTGCCAGCTGAAATCGGTCGCCAGCGACCCTGCCAGTAGCCCGCCTTAGGTCGATGAGTGTGATGTATTTGGCCGATCCTACGCGCATTATGAGCTCCTGCGGGCAGCCCATAGGGAAAGCGTCAGTTTCCGTTAGCGCATTAAGCGCGCGGTATCGATGCATAGCGCACTGAGCCATCCTTTTTGGGCACGCAGACTATAGGATGGGCACAACGAGCTCTCACAACGGTATACAACAAACCTAGCTCGAGAAGTTCCTCTATTTGCTTCGTCACTTCGCCTTTGAGAGCCTCGGGATCCTGTATGGGTGGCCGCGCTTGGGAGCGGCCCCCGCGAAGAGCTGATGCCGTGCTCCCCCACGTTAGCGATTCCCTGTTCTCCTCGAACAGGGCTTTGGTGATCTCAAAAACGCCTCGCACTCGAGCGGCTGTCGCGTCGTCCAGATGCGCGGTTTTTTTCAGCGCGAGACCGACGTTTGCCTGCTCCGGTTTTACGGTTCGCGGTGTATATTCCACCAGCCCCAAAGTCAGAGTCGTCGTGGAACATAACGCTTAACGCAGCCACCTCACGCAGGTACGGACGCAGTCTGTTCGCGTGCACGAGTAAACGTCGACCCTCTCGGGTTTGTACGTAATACGAGTGTTCGCGGTACCTTCCCTTGACGGCCCTAGCCACTTGGGGAATATTTCCCGGCCGTTTATCGTCAAAGACTAGCACTGTATCCCCTTCGCTGAAAGTTTTGACTGTCGCGTGCTTATTGTACTGCGACGCGTACAACTCTTGTTTTTTGCTTGCGGTAGCTCAGCGACGTCAGCCGCAAGTTCAAGTTGTTCTTTTAGCTATCTGAATTAGTCGGCAGGGGCTTCCGCTAACTCAGCTGGCATTTTGGTCTCCCCCGCACAACTACCCTTGAGTATCGCAAGCGGTCCCACCGGGTCGCGGCCGTACAGCATCCGGAACGGGGACACGCCGGTGGTGTCGTGGGGCACTTTCCCGGTAGGCCCAGAGTAAAAAGGGGACGAACCTGTCCCAATTTCTGGCGTCTTTCACGATCATATGGAAAAGCATGTTCTTAAAGACTCTGTTCCACTTTCGACGGAGCCGTTGCTTTCGCGGTGGTCGGGAGTCGAGAAACGCGGAGAGCAAACCTCGCTTCGCGAGGAATTCGCTCGTCAGCGCGGCTGTAAAGTTGGTGCCGCAGCAGTCCGAGCACACCCACTTCGGGTATTCCCGTGCGGCTAACACGGAAAGCAGTGCCTCGCAGTGGCTTTGGGCCCGTTAGCGACCTCAGGCAAACCACCTCCGGCCATCGGGTGCACAGGTCTATTATGCAAAGCGCATACCGATGCCCTCGCGCAGACGGGGGGTCAATAGGGCCGATCACGTCGATGTTGACTTTTTGAAAAGGCAACCTAGGTCGCGTCAATGGCGCTATGGGCACCCGTTCAGCCTGCCGCCTGTCCGATCGCACCTGACAACCGTGGCACCGACTGCAGTAGTCCCGAATGTCTGTCTCCATGTTCGCCAGAAGAGCTATGCCTGATACGCGCCTTGGTCTTGCGGAAGCCTAATACCGCCCCAGTACGATTCATGCGCGAGACGAAGCACGGCGCGGCGGCGCGATTCTGGTAGTACTAAACTGCTGTACACTCTGCCCGAGCACCTTGTCTCTGTGGTAGAGATCCCGTCTACGATGTGCATACCCGCCTTGCTTCTCTCGGCGTCTACCCAAGCCTTGCGTAGCGACTCGTCGTGCAGTTGTTCGACACGGAACTTCTGGACGTCGCTGTTTGTGCCCGGTGCCGAATCTCGCCGTCTTCTATACTACGGTTCTCGCTTCCACTCGTCTCTCCTAATGGGGGCTCAACGTCGAGCGTGGGTTTGGGAGGCTGCGATTCTGGCGAACGGGGGCTCTCGCTCTCGACGCGATTCGCTGGGCTCGTGTTTGTACAGCCTCTACGCGCGCAGCGCTGTCTGGCCTCCCAGTGGCGTCTTCAGCTTCCCCCAGGTGTCCCTGAGATCAGACAGTCGGTGTGCGTCAGCTTGTCGGTAAGCGCGCACTCACCGGCGTCGCGTCGTCAATCTCCTGAATGAGCGACTGCCCTCCGAACACTGCCAGCGGTACGACAACGAGTTCGCTTTGACTTTTCACCGAATGCCGACACAGGTCAATGGTGCCGGGGGGGGTACCAGATCGTCCGGAACGCTGCCCTCCCGAAGAACTGTTATCTCGGCGCCAGTGTCGACGATCGCGTCAAAACACCTTGTCTTTACATCACCTTGACCGTGTGTAGTTTTGAGCGCGCGGGGACGAAGCGTTCGCAGACACTCGCGCTGCTAATCTTTCGCCTGCGGGTGGGTCCCTCCCTTTGTACACATTGTCTGGGCCCTCTCCATTGGCGTAAGGGCACGGTCGACGGAGTGACGCCAATTTCCGCAGTGCAAGCAACCGCCCTGTCGGTATGGGGGTGGTTTTACCGTGCGTGGGGGGCTTGCCTTTTCCCTGCTTTTGTTCCCTTCCAGCCTTTTGTCTGCCCCCCTCCAGATCGGCTTTGTCGGAACTGCCGGGCCTTCTACACCGCGCTGCCTTCACCGCTGCTTCCTCGAACGTTTGAAGCAGAGGGGCTAGCTCACTGGCCTTAAACCAATTTTCGCCTTCACGCAGTTTTAACGTACTTGGCTGCCTCATCGTTAGGACAGTTTTTATCTGGTCCGCTACGAGTAGATCAAGAAGCTGCTCGAAGGATGAGATTTTTCGCTCACTTTCCACATAAAATTTGAGGTAGCTTTGCAGTCGCGTTGCGAATGACCGCCATGTCTCAGTCCGTCGCCTAGTGGCCGCAAGGAAGCGCCTTTGATACTCTGCCGCTGACAACTTCAACTCGTCAAGTACGACCTTCTTAAACGCGTATATCTCGGTGTTGGGACGGAGTCAGACGTGTTGACAATATGCCACCCGCTCAGAAATCATAGGGAAAACAATCTGCCCCCACAACTCCTTTGGGACCTCATAAGCCTCCAGTGCGCTCTCCGCTGATTCGAACAGATAGGCACTTCGCTGTCGGTTGGAAACTTGGGAAAGGTACCAGCTAGCAGTTTAGCATAATGCCTCAGCTCATGGGACTGCTCTGAGATTCCGCCTCGCTCACATCGTCTCGCACTCGTGACGCGGCGTCGCTCTTAGTTTGGGCGAGCAATACTTGCGCCTCTACGGTTTTCAGCTTCATCTCGGCCATTTTGAGTTGAAAATCCATCTGCTTATCGGTAAGAGGAATGACCGCTTCGGTGGAAGAAGCGGACGCTTCCTTGTTCTGGTCGTCACCGTTCTCCCCCGCTCTCGTTCCCCATCTTTCTAGGACGTTTGTCAGGATTTAGGTGCGCAAAGCGTGTTTCCATCCAATTGGGCCGGCTCAGGCAACAAAGAGTGCGGCAGAAGTGCCAACCAGGGGACTCACCCGGAGCCGGTGGTGCCTAGTTGAATCGGTGGTGGTTGATCGCTCCGCGTTGTCGCTGGGGTGGGCGTTCTTCTGCCAGAAGATCTTGCCGCTCCGCCGCCGAGGGTGTGCGCTCGTGCCGTCTCTCTTCCTTGCCCCTTCGGTGGAGCCCGGGAGTTCTTTTGATGGACTCGAACTGCTGCGGATGACGACCCACCGAAGATCTTGCTACTCGCCCCCGGGTGAAATGCTCGCGCCGACTCCCTGCGCTGTCTCCTGGTGAGGCTGGGGGGCTGTAGATTCGAGCCGTACGTGTGCTCCCCCGAAGGAACGGCCGGGACTCTCTCGTTGAGCGGTGCTCCTCTCGTTCTCGTTGTCCTCGCAAGTGGACTCGAGCGTTTGGTGATTCCTGTTTTGTCGACTGCGCCAGTAATTTTCAGGTCTTCTCCGTACCCAGGAATGCACCGCGGTGTCTCGTGTCGCCGTGAGGGACGAGGCAGACTCGGATGTCCAAGCTATGTACAGTTTTATGTACAGGAAAGTATCTATACACTGTAGCGACCCAATTTTCTAATTCAGGATACAGACGCGAAACACCCCCGTATCAGTGCGTAGATCACCAAAGAGCTACCACGAAATCGATTAATAAGCATTACACCGTAACAGCTGAAGTATGTGGCTGTTCGAAGATAGCAGCGCTTCAGTTTCTACTGCTGGTAGGTAGTGCACGCCGAGCAGCCGATAAAACAATTTTAATTGAAGCTCGTACTCGCTGACTCGTGTCGGTGCGGTGATGGTATCGTACGGCAAACTCCCTGAAATCCTTCGTCTCCCTTCTCACCCACAGCTGGCGGTCGGAAAAATTTTCTTGCCAGCAGCTGCCAGCTGCTCCCTGCCGTAGCCCTGGAGGACGGCGTACTCGCAGCCAAGCACAGCTGCTTTCTCTCTCAAGAGAACGCATAGGTAGATCAGCGTGCTTCGCGCGCCCCTTTCTCGCTGGTTCAGGACCAGATGCACCATGGGTAGGCCGTGCTTAGTCCGCTCCGCCGAAGAGAGGACAGCGTGGAAAGAAGGACAAGGAAATCGGGCTCGCCGACGTGCGCGTGCTTGGCGAGCTAGTCGAAAAGCCCAGAGAAACAGCAATGTCGGGGCGGGTCAAGGGTTTCGGGAAGCAGGGGTTGGGCATTTCGTTTGACAGTATTTCACAAGGAATTGGTGTACAGTTCCACAGAAGTGGACTAGCTTCGAGCACCCCTCTTCCAGGTTAGGGAGTAGTTTGTTTGATTAATGTTCTTCGCCCTAGGGACTATCTTGATACTATTTTTTTACTGTAATGCAGGCTCTATTAGTCAAACCGGACAATATTTCCGAAGAACATACGGGAGTTATAGCAGGTTCAGTAATTGGTTTATTTGTATATTTTTGCTTATAGCAAGATGCAGTAAAGCCAGAATCGGAAATAGCGTCAGCCTATTCTATAGCACTAGTATGATGCAAGTTCCTGAACATAAATTGGCGAATTACGCCGATTTAATTGAAAACTGACGTTTCTACTGGGAACGCTGTCTCGTTACTTTGAAAGTGGAAGCATTTTTAAAAATAGGTATCTGAAAATAAAAATGTAGACAAGTGTTTCAAGACCACCACACACACACACACACACATGCACACAGCCAGGAACATTTTAGGAACAACTTAAAAGTAAAAAATCACTATTCAGTGTTCCCTTGGCACGTTTGAAATCCTAATATGATTCAAAAGAAAACACAAGAAAAAGCAGGAAAGTGTGAGTGATCTCCCACACCCCCCCCCACCCCCCCCCCCACCCCCCCCCCCAACCGTACGCGAGGTTCGTTATTGTTTGTGAAATTGTATTCTTTGAACACTTTTTGCCAGTTCCCTTCTCTCCAAAGTAACTGCTGTTCATGTCTGTCTTTTTGCAGTGCTTCTTTCGCGGTCCAGGAGACAGCTATGGCTGCATCGATGGCTGTAAATGCATAAGGTTTGCCCATGATATTGGGTATCAGGGACTTTACGGTGGTTGCTGGAAGATAACGTACGTACACAGATTGAGTGGAGGTGCCTCCTACTCCCATACGGAAATGAAGAAGTAATACTGGGAAACAAAGCGCGACCAATAAAATTGCTATTTGAAATCAGGGGTCAGTCGAATTTATGTTGGGTTCTCATACGTCGACTCTTTTTGCTCGACACACAATGGCCTGAACGTTGAATCACAGCACGCAAAGAAGCAAACGTGGCCCACAAACAGGGGCGGACTGCACATCAATTTTTTGAAAGCGCCTAGATTTCAACATTTTTCGCTTCGCAAACGGATGCGCAACCAAAACTAAGTTAGTTGGTCATCCAGATAGTGGGCACGTTTCTGGCTAAAAAAATAAGGATTGCGGATGCCGTTGCTACAAGTGCTGTTTATAAGGCAGATCAGCAGATTTGGTGCATGGAGTTTCAACAAGAACACCTTTTTTAGTGCAGATGTTCGGCATCGTAATCAGCAGGCAGCTTCCTTCATAAACCCGTACGGATTACACTGATACCCCGTAAAACAGGCCGATCGTCACACTCATGGTGTGTCATGGTGCATAAACGTTGACGTCTGCCCTCTCTACCGAGTACAACGCCCGTCGCCCACTGACGTTATCGAACCAGTAGGATGACAGCAACATTTCCTTCAAGACTCTTCAGTGAGCAGAACGGCAGCATATGTACAACCATAGAGTATCTAGCAAGTAAACCAGCGAGGAAACTGTACCCGGGAACCAATGTTGTCGTTGGAGATTATGGGAACAGTATAGCTTCGCTCTCGCATGACTGCGGAATTCTGAAGTCTCAGCTTGGGCACATTTGCTTTCTTTACAACGCATTCCTATGTTGATGAGGTAGCCGATATCCTCCTTGTTCCATGGTTGCCAAGGGACCGCGGTAGCCGTGAGCCGTGACTGGGGTCTGATAGCCGAGGCACGGCGTGTTAGGTGGAATATCGGGCGATGAGTGATCGTTTCCAACGCTGTTCATGCTCATGTCGCAGGAAAGAATAATTGGTGCATCTTGTACCCCAGTGAACAAAAGCACATCTTGTAGACACCTAAAAATGATCTTGTTTACCTGTTCAAGACATCTTGATCTTCACATTGGGACAGCTACCACACATCTATATGACATCGTGGCAAGACCTCCAAGATGTCTACGCAACACCTGATCAAGATTTTTATAGACATTGCCAAGACGTGAGATAGCCATCCAGTAGCTCGGCTAACGCGACGCTATGCCTGAGCTACAAGACATCTTGCAAGATATTCTTGACAACATCTCAGAGACTGCTAAAAATTCCAACAAGATGTTCACAGGACGAATATTAGACACCTCATAGATAACTATACTGAATTTAACAAACCCTCCATTCTCTGTTTTGACAACGTTTTAAAAAATCTTGCATAGTCCTCTACGAGACAACTTTTAGGCATGCCAGATAAAGGAATAACGTCTCGTAAAAATGTTTTCCAGTAGTTGTGGAGACAAAGGAAAACCTCTCATAGGAGTTTATGCCAGCTATAATGTAGTTGTCTTGCTACTATCTTAGCAAGATATCATCAAGACGACTCTTATAGCTCTCCTGTGCATTGCTTAGGAAATACATATAAATGCTGTTATCAGTAATAGTAGAGTGCACAAATATAAGGGATTACATCTAAATATAACTGACATTACTTGTGGGGCAACATAATCTCAATTCACTGTATTTTCCCATGGCCCCGCAAATTAGAGAGCTAAAGCTTCCAGACATTTTAGACGTAACAATAAGCACACAACGCAACTTTTGCCAGACTAACAAGTTTATTATTCCAATAAATCAGGATAAACATGAAGTTAAAATAGTATAAAATATGACTGAAAAAATGTGGCAGTAAATAACACAAGGCACTAAAATTGGAACTACACAAATGTTATACATAAAAGATAGACAACCCGTCCTTTTGGGTGCCACATAACCATAAAACATGGTTGTAAAATGACTAGATGGTGAATGTTTTTCAACCTTGTACTGAAAAAAATTAACCGCAACAAGCTAAAAAAATTAAGAAATATCCGAGATCAAACAAAATGTATCAAAAATTTGAAAACGGGGCCTCTTAAAAAACTATCACAAAAATAAGCTTGATATCACAAAAAATGCATAAAAAATGAGCCTGTTTCAGGTGGGGTGGTCTTGATCTTTGAAGGTGTGGAAATTCAAACAGGCAGGCCCGATGTTGCAAGGGTAACCTTACGCGATGAGACAAACACACTAAACTGAGTATACAGACAAGCACCCAAGTGAAATACTAGGCTGCAGATTTTCGAGTTAGGAGGATCTTTTTTAGGCCACTTAGGGCCTCACTTAGGGCAGTGGCCTAATTACGGTAGCCTAATTACGGTAGCTATTACTGTAATAGTTAAATATTATTTATGAAACATTTTTCTATTAATTACACTTGGAAGGTCATGGGCAGAAGCAGTCACCAGTAATCGATGATAGGGTAGGGGGGAAAATGGGTATACATTTTCAGTGGTCTCGGTGTTGCCCCCCACTACAGAAGTGTTAAAAAGGACGTTTAAGACGAATGGCCTCCGAAATTTCAAATGCCATTCCAACTGCAAGTTTTCACCTTTTGCAAATCTACACGAAAATTCTCAAGAGCAGTTGGCAGTTTCTGCATTCCCTGCCATGCTTTTGTGTTGCCACTGCTGCCCAGTTTCATTCTCATAACATGGCAGAAAAATGTAATATCAGGCCAAAAAAGATCTTTGTGAGCAATAACGTTGAATATAGCCTACATACATAAAGCAAAACTTGTGCGAAATAGGCATTTTTTTCAGCACCATTGTTGAGTGCGATGTCTCTTTGTAATCGTAGTCTGAGGATAGTAAACCAAAACACGTGAAAAATTATTAGGAGTATCCTCTTTTAAAACCTAGTTTTCCTCGTAAGTAAATATTTTTGTAAATACGGCATGCAGTGACTGCGTGCGAGTACAAGCATTCGCGTTTCAAAGGCCTTTTTTGTCACAGGTCAGTTGTCATGCTCCTTTGACTCAAATGGCATTTAAACCGAATGCCTTTGAAACATGTGATGTAGCAGCTCAAAGGTGCCATTTGTGATATTACATTCGATTCAAAGGGTTTCGAAATGCTTCCGTAGCATGGGCACTATTTTTACAAGATACCATTAAACAAGTCACGTTAATTATGCAAATTAGACGCAGGAAATGGTAAAATGTTACTTGATATATATTTTGGGCAAGATTGGAGTAAAATCATTTTGAAAAATTTCAGGATCAAAACAAATTTGAAGGAGGGGCAAGTAGAAACAGAATGAGTGTGAGATTATCTGCTGTATTCCCTTCCATCTTACCATCCACAATGGAACATTTTCTTCTTTGATGGGCTATGAGCTATTTGGCAAAATTGTGAATCTTGTAAGGACAAAATACAATGCACTTTCAACTCAATTCCTAACAATACTGAGCATTCTAAGTATAGGGGCTGAATTGGGAGGGTCTGAAGGGGAGAAGTTGAGTAATAACACACTTTTTTGTGTTCCTTTACGGCATTTATTCTGCCATGTTTTCAACAAATAAAACAAACAAGGTAACAATCATCTTGTACACGTTGAGGTTCGTATGTTTCTAGCCATCTTAGCACATATGCCCTTCAACTCTCACGGAGCTCAAGACGTCGGAGATCTTGCACAGGTGTCCTGTAGCTATCTCTCTTAAGACATCTTTGAGACATACGAAAATAGACGTCTTATAGGTAACTTTTATAGCGCAAGATGATAAGACTAGCAAGACCATTGGTCGACATCTCTAAGACGTTTTGTGTTCAGTGGGCACCAGTGGTGCAAGGCTGGAAAAACAGCAGCTAAGGGTCGACCTTGCTTCATTCCACACTGACAGCGGATACCACGAGAGAGGGAGCAGGCGAATCCCAGCAGTGCAAAACCGCTTGGGATGGCAGTGTTTTTCAAAGACCATTAAAGAATGTAGTGTTTTTTCAGTAGCAAGCGTCGTCATGCCTTTCGTAGTTGCTTCAGACGGCGCAGTCGCTTAGGGCAAATCCTCTAATGCGCGTCCTCGCCACGGTAGTCCTTCATGTGTTCGTCAGCCGGCCCGACGGCCGTGTCGTGTGGACTGTGAAGGGAAGGCTTGTCAGTTTCGTCGTCAATCGTCGTCGGGGCGGCGGAACCGTGCGCGGCGGTCGCTACACGACGACGTCGACGACTACGACGGTGGGGCTCCAATGTGGCGTAAGCGGAAGTGCAGCATGTACGACGTTCGGGGGGGGCCGCGGAGCACGTGCTCACGTGCACTCGGTAATAAAACAAAGCTTTACCAGTTTCGTCCAGCGTTTGTGGACGACGCGCAAATGACCTTTTTTACTGAAGGCACACCCCCAGCGACATACCCCTCGAAACGCATCGGGAGATTCGCTGATCCCGCTGTTAGCGCCTGCGGATGCTGACAGCAGTCACCACCGTCGCTGATGCGAGCAGCCAACCATCCCGCAGCCTTCCATGCATGCGGCGCTGGGTCGTTTCGGGCAACGTGACTCGTCTTGCGCCCAGTGAAGAGGAACAGTGAAGAGGAGTTCGCCATGAATGAACGCCGTGTTCGCCCCACCTCCTCCTGTGAGCGTGGCACGGAACGGAACGGCTTTCAAACGTGCTCGGCAATACAGCTAAATCAAAGGTTTAACCAAGCGAATCCAAGACTCAACCAGACTAAAGAAGCTTTGCTTTGCGTTTGCAAGATTAGCTGACCTAAGTCACAGCCATTTTTTTTCTTTTGCTAAAGATCACTGCGCGAAGTCGTGCCCTGCGCCTCGCGCCGAAAACGCTGGGCGCTCGCCTTGAGGCACGCTCTGACGTGCGCTTTGGGATTTTCTGTCTATCCCGTATTGATTTTTGTGGGCGTGAAGAGCTCTGCTGTTAAAAATTGCGGTGTTCAACGCAGCGAGCTACACCGGGGCTATGTCTTTCGCGGCAGTGAAGGGCTCCTGTAATTTTGAACACGAGAGGGTTTTAATATGGGCAGGAATCACGAATGTGGGTGCATGTTAAAAATCCCCGGTGGCCAAATTTAATCTGGAGCCTCCATTAGGGCGCGCCACATCGCCTGTGTAGTGTCGGCGCGTTAAACATCATGATCGATCAGTCACTGATCCACCGTGGCGGGCGGAGTTGAAGGAGCTCATTACCCACCTTTTTCTGTTGCTCTTCTGCTACTGATGATGATTATAATGTTGAGCGCGCCAACGCTGCATAGGCTATTAGGTGCGCCGTAGTGAACGGCTCCGGGTTAATGTAGGGCTCCGACGGAGCTCTGCTGAATTACGTGCCCGGCAAAGACGAATCATACAAGTGTTTTAAAGCCGCTATCCCGAGAAAGCTCAGGTGCACTGCATTGCACCACTACCACTATGCAGACGGCCACGGTAGCGCTCCAAAGACATGGCGGAAGCTGTGTCGGTATGCTACCTGGCCCGGCATAAAGGCACAATGTTGTACGCACGCACATGCCACATCTGCCAAGAGCGCAAACCGCGAGGCGTTAAGGCGCCGGGCTTGCTTCGTCCTGTCTTGACCACAGAACCCTGGCAGATCCTGGAAAATGATGTGATGGCCCCGCTGCCATGCAGCAAAAGAGGGTACACGTTTGTACTTGTGGTGACATACCACTTCCGCTAGATCGCTGAACTCTATCCTCTGCGCAAAGCAAGAGCAGAGCAGACCCGGCAAAGCTGTCCGAGGTGTTCTGGTCCTACGGGTTTTCCGGAGGGCTGATTACAGACAACGCCACGCATTTTCACCTCAAGGTTGTTTCGTAAAGCCTGTGCGGCCATGGTGTCAGGCAGCCAACAACATGGTGCTATCTCTCCCAGCCTAACGTGACGGAGCGCCGCAATCCTGACGAGCCACTGCTCGGAGCGCACGCCCGGCAGCAACGAGACTAGGACGAGCACTTGACCTCTATCTCTTTCGCTCTGCGCACAAGCTTGAATCGGTCCACTGGCTTCACGGCGGCGCTCCCGTGCGGCAGGAACCTGAAGCGCCGAGAGACACGGTTCTGGCCAGGCTGTCGAACGCAGTCCCCGTGAAAGCAGCAGATGCGGCTTACGCGCAGCGGCGTGCGCGACCGGTTTGACAAACCCATCAAGGGGGCGAACCGCAGCCGCGGTAAGTCGAGGGCCGACTAGAAGGCGGCCTGTGACCGAGCTCATGAGACGTGGCGTATTAGGTGGGCGACATGGTCTTGAAACGTAACCACACGCTGAGCGACGCTAGCGCGGGGTTGGTGGCCGGGCTCGCACCAAGATTGGTAGGACGGTTTGTAATCGCCGAGGGATCTCACGGCTAAACTACAGCTGAAAGACTCGAGATCTGGTCGAATCAGCGGCCTCATTCGCGTTTTCAGTCTGAGGCGGTACTTCCCATAGCGAAAAACTGCCGATACTGGTACCTCCGCTGCGCGAAACCACGGAGGCGCGGAGGGAAGTCTCCCGACGCACCGCTACAACACCCGCATTCGTCGAGTTTGCTGCCCGGGTGGGCCATCGCCTCCGGGAGGTTCAAACCCGCACTCCAAGGGTCCGAGTTGCCCCCTGCACGGCCAGCGTTAGCGCTGGGGAGAACGAGAGCGGCGGTGCCCACCGGAGGTGCGCCGAGTACCAAGAATCCAGCGATGCTTCCTCGGGCGACGAGAGATGGGGCAACCTTGGCGAGAGGTAATTCCGGTTCCCGAGAATTATCTGGCAGCAGTTGCTGTGGTCGTCGTCCCGCGCAGCGCGGCGACCCGTTCCGATGGTCATTTCGCAACCTCCCTGCACCAATGTACGATGTGACCTTTTGACCCCATTGGCTTCGTTCAACAACCAGCGCCAGCACCGGCGCGTACCCCATCACGGGGAGCGGCTAGGCGCGGGTGGCCCGCGGACAGGGGCCCAGGCTGTCGGGCGGGGTGCAGAGCAACGGCGGGTGGCGACCGGCGGCCGCGAGGCCCTACCAACGACGAGCGCAGACAGGCGTCGGGGGCGCAGCATGCGGCCTGCTGCCGCCAGCAGCTGAGACGCAGCCGCGCAAGCCGAAACGCACCTTGGCAACGTGGGAATCTCAGGAAAAGACGAGCCACCCCGCTGCTACTTCTCCGCGGCGACGTGAAGTGGCCAGTTGGTGATCAACGTGGGCCTGCCGCGGGAGCGGGTGCCCCGTAGGTTCCGGAGCCGGACGCTTACCGAACACTGCGCCAACTACCCGGATGGCGTAGTGGCTCGGGTTCCTGGTGCCCGCTACAGCGATGTCGGCGCCTCCCGGTCATCGCTGCCAAGTACCATTACGCGCCGGCAAGCCTCAAGGCCGCCTCAGAGGCCGCGAGGGCTGCCATGGCGGCTGCGGCTAGCATCCGGAGAGTGCCGATAAGAGCCGCGGCGGAAGCGACCCTGGACATCGGCGCCGTGTGGGCGCTTGCGGGCACTCCATCGTTCGCGGGCCGCCGTATTGGTGCCGGTGGCTGCGGATGCAGGCGGCCTGACCAGATGCAGATCAGCCGTGGCGGCGGCGTCGACCGGCGGCCAACCTGGGAGCATTTAGGGGTGCGTTCGCCGCCATGTTCAGGTCACCGTTGGCGGGGTGCCGGAGGGGAGTCCCCTAAAGCCGACTGTCCGGCCGGCCCGGACGCAGCCGCAGCAGTGGGATCAGTCGATCAGTAGGCCCAGCTGAGGAGGCCGCTGGCTGCCATGTTTGTGCCCCGGCCGTCGGGGCTGGAGCAGAACCTTGATGGTCAAGAGCAGACCGCGGTCTATAAACTCCTGGACGACCTTTCCTGGCCCTAGATGGCTGGAACACTATCGGCCGGAGCCCCTCGAGTTGGAGAGGCTTCCGTGTAACTGGGGAGAGATGTCGGAAACACGGAGCTCCGTCGTGTTCCCTATTTCTCGCAGCCTTCCGCCGAAGCGAGAGGGGGAGATCCTGCTTTCTTCATCGGTGGCCTCGCGCTTCCCGCCGCGGTGCTGGTATATCGCGGTGGTGGTGCAGCTGACCCCGTCACGGCGGACGAGGGAAGGGCTTTTTGGTAGGGACGTGCAGCACGACAGAAGTGAGGACCGTAGCTACGGCTTTGCCTTGCCTAGTCGCCCCCTTGAGACCTTCACCTGCTCGGAGGAGACGGCAGTGTCATGGTCAAGGAACTCGCGCACCTCACGTGAGTTTGCTGTGGCAAGAAACGTGGGTTTGGCCATTCAGTTGTTGTGTGTTCGTTGCTCTTAACTTCCGCTATGCCAGTTGGGATCCGGGGCGGAGTTCAGCGGAGCTAGCATTGCGGCCGATATGGAGCGCGAGATAGGTCGCCATAGAACCCTGGTACCCACACAGTCCATGCGAAAACGACGTCCTAGGCACGACTCGACACGAGAGGGAAAGCAATGTTCGGGGTCTGACACATTGTCTTGGGTGATCTCCACGTTCTGGCTCCCCTTTAGCGTTACGAGCTTCTCGAGTCGTGTATCGTGGCCCCATTGGGGGACTCCTGCAGGCTCGCGACCACTATGCTGATGCATTGAAGCTTCCTGTCCATTCCCGTACTACGGGCTCCATCCAACACATCAGGGCCTTTGGCGCTCTATCGAGCCGACTTTTCTGCTGTCGTTGTCTGGTGTGGTCCGCAGCTCTACCGCTAGCGTACATCAGCGTCGACCTGAGGTTCTCGGTACCCAGAGCCTGTTCCGTCTGCCTCATTGTTGTTCCTCTTGTCATGGCACATACCCACGTGGGGGATTGGCCAGGAGTCCGGCGTCAGACGGGCTGATACGCCCCCTTAAAACAACTAAACAAGAAAAATAACCATTTATTTCCGGAAAGGGCGCACTATTAAAGGTAAAATTTGTTAAAAATTGGAAGTAAAGGTTGGAAGATAAAAGTGAGCTTTTGTGCCGGAAACGCTACACACGAGAATCAAAGCTAACTCGGCAGGAGAGAGAGAGAGAATGGTTTAATGAAAGTGACGAGGTTTTTCCTGCAAAGAGTCTGACATGCTACGTCAGGTGAAAAAAGGACCGAGTGAGAACACAAAGAAAAAAAAACAAGAAAAGAGAAATAATACCAAGAAGGGAAGAAAGACAGAAGGAGAAATCAGAAAAGGAATAAAAGTATGGTGAGAATTGGAGTCGCAAGCAAGTTGCTTGCAAGAACAACCAGCTGGTCAACGAGGGCCGCCGATGCGACATTGTAGCTCGCAATGGATTTCAAGCTAAACAATAATGACGTGCTCACTCCGGCGTTCCAGCACGGCATGTTTCTTTATCCTGGCATTGAACCGCACCTATCGGGCGAGGTGGAATTTGAGAGGGCAATCGCCGCGGCTATTTTTCGGCGACGGTGGTGGCGGCGGCCTTTGGGGCGTTTTTTAACCGATTCGCGCTGTTGATTCTCCGCAACCATCTGATAACGGCGCTACGGACGCTGTCCGTCGACTGCGCATATTGCAAAAGTAGGATCGGTGGTGGCGAGAGAAATATCCACTGAGATAACCGCTGTGAAACACCGGTTTGTGGTTGCGAGGACGAGCCCCGGAGGGGCGCCGAGTAAATCTGCGTCATTGAAAGGAAAACTGGCTTGTGAGACATATACTGCTTCACAGTAAAACCGAACAAGCAGTAACGAATTTTTAACATGCAGTCAGTCCGTAACTAAAACCGTGACCTCCCCTTGGTTTCGTCTGTTACCCTTTCTTTTGACGTGCAAATTCGATGTGAGACTTGGTACAGACAAGATGATGAAGTAGTCAGAATAACATGCTATCAAACTTACTAACTGAAACGCTTGGAAAGGCGAGGTAAGGGCGTGGTACTAAGGATAAAACGCTTTCGAATCTAACTAAATTCGAGTACACAAAAATTCACGATACGAAGTGGTAACCGTAGTTTTAAAGACCTACATTTATGCTGCCGTGTACCGTTCCGCTAGTGGTTCTCTCACTACATTCCTTCAATTCTCAGGTATGTTTCTTAGCTGGATAACAGACTTCGTTCTGAGAGGACATCAAAATTGGAATGCTGAGCACGAACAGTAATATTCACATTATGGTAATTATGCTAGAGTCACACGTCTGCATACCCCTGTGAAAGACCTTACTTACATTCAAGCTAATTGCGCTAGTTTAATCGATATCTTTAGCGCTATAATGTCTTCCTGCAACCTCAGTTGCCGGCGTTAGCGGATGCCACATTAGCGAACATTTTTCCAACCTTTTTACCGTTCGACAAACACACTCCACCGAAAACCAAAGCTGATATGCTGAACTGCGAGTGTCAGGTTTTATGCCTGCTCTTCCTCATCTTCACTCCTATACCTAATCATTATCGTGATTTGCGGGCCATTCTAGCGCTCTCATTGTGCTGTCGCGTCGGCGACGGCCCGACGGGCGAAGCAGGAGACAAACGCCCGGTTGAAAGAGTCAAGCCAAAAGAGACTAATTTATTCAGTGACGTCATATATATAGCCTGGGGTTAGTCCCCTGGTGGTAGAACTACCGAAAAGCCGAGATGCGAAAACCCCGGATACTACCTACCTACTTCCCTTAAAATTTTTTTGTACTTCATCTTTCCCCTTATAAAGAAAAAATAAAAGCGAGCAAATGACATTCCCATACTCTACACAAACAACTGACAGTCCACACAGCAAAGGTAATATCATCCACATCTCCAAAACTAACTGCCCTTCACTTGAATGTACTTCACTGTATTTGCACTGTGCTTCACTTCACACACTGCACTGTTTCCTTTCCCCTTTTTCTTTTTTCTTCTTCTTTTTCTTGTAGGCGGACTCGTCGTCATACTCGACGTCCTCGATCTTGGGCTTATCCTCTTCGTTGGCCTTCTTGGCTCTCCCTCGGGCTTGTTGGCTTCGTCGGCCTTTTGGAGTCTTCCTTGGGCTTGTCAGCTTCTTCCTTTTGAAGCTCCGCCACCTGAACCTCTTGAGATTCATTTGTGCTCTCCTCTAGTTCCGACGAGTTGCTCGTAGTTGCTCTCGAAGATCCTGTAGTTGTGATTTTAGCTGCCGCATCTCTTCTGCCAGCTGGGATTCTCTACTTCTGCTTTGTGCTAGCTCTGATACAAACAGGAAAGTAAGCTGTCATTCACCTTGATATCAGAGTAGGATTCTTGGCGCGTTGGCGTCGCATGCAGACCGAGCTGGTTGACGACGACGCGGTCCTGCTCGTCGTCGGGCGGGGGCTCGATGTTTCGCAACGGTGGCCGGGTGTGTCGTTTCACACGAGGTGACGACGGATGCATGGTTGCAGAACGCGGCGTACGGCAGGCATTCCTGATGTGGCCGATTTTACCACACTGGAAACACGTTTTCCCCAGAGCGGGGCACTGTGAAGCGGGCGCGGCGTACGGCAGGCATTCCTGAAGTGGCCGATTTACCACACTGGAAACACGTTTTCCCCCAGAGCGGGGCACTGTTGAAGCGGGTGCCACATCCTACCACAGCGGCCGCACACGGGAGGAGAACGCCGAGACTGGTCCGGCTAACCTACTCCCCGGACGTGATGGTGCTGCACTTCTGATTGTTGAGATTGTGGGGCGGAACTCGCGACGTGGAAAACGAAGCGGTCGAGTTCGTTGGGTCCCGTCGATCGCTTGAACAATTTCTTCTCTGGCTGCTCGCTATCGTTGCAGCAGATCTTGGACTTCAGTTACGTTTTGAATAACTTGGATGGCTTTGTCAAACGTGAGTGCCGGCCTTCTGTGAGCAGGCGTTCCCTGGTGCGATCGGACGCAAGTCCCACGATGACTTGATCCACGAGTGACGCGGCTTCGTCGGAGCCGAAGTTGCATTGTCGACCCACGTATTGCACACGGCGCGCGAAGTCGATCGCCGATTCCGTTTCTACTTGACATAAACTTCGAACTGTATGCGGTTCGCCCACTGTGATGTCGAGACGTCAAAGTGAGCCGCGAGGCCCTGAACGAGATATTCATAGTCGTTGCCAGTGCTTGCGCCCGCCGGTCTGGCTGACTCGATCATGTGCGCAATTCGATTCGCTTCCGCTCCCAAAAAGGTCTTCAAGAGCGCTGCTTTGCGTCGCGGAGTGAATTTTTCACAGCCTGCTGCGATTAGGTATGTTTCGAACGAGCGGTGCCACTCGCGCCATGAAATGGCTGGCCTCCCCGGGTCCGGCAAAAATGGTTGCGGCTTCGCGGCTATGTCAGCCATCTTGACACGATAATGAACGAAGTGGTGCCGCTTTACTTTCCTTTATGAAGTTTATATCATCCTGGTGCGAAAAATACTTGGTGCCAGTTGACCATATTTGCAGTATTACCTGATGGTTACATGTCGCTGGACGTATTTGCTGCGTGTCGCTCGATGCACGTCGATTTCGGCACTATGCTGCTGGCCGCCGTTTCCTCGCCGGTGCGGTCGTCCGCGTAGGCCTAACTCTCTATTGCTCTCGGCTGACTGTTTCAGCCCTCACTACTTGAAAATAAAACTTGCGGCCTCTTCGGCGGCTTACATGTTAACTGCGGGAATGTCGAGCGCTTACATTGCGGACGGTTCTTGAGTCGACTACGCCATTGTGGTGTCGCGTTGGCGACGGCCCCGAAGGGCCAAGCAGGAGACAAACGCCAGGTTGAAAGAGTCAAGTCAAAAGAGACTAATTTATTCAGTGACGTCATATATATAGCCTGCGGTTAGCCCCCTTGTGGTAGAACTACCTAAACGCCGAGATGCGAAAATCCCGGATACTACACTCATCTTTGGTAATAAAGGTAGCACCGGACCCCTGTCTTTTAGGTGATGGAGGGTGCGTCTTGATCCCGCTGTTTACCTCTCCGGTCCGACCCCTGAAGCTTCGTTCGGGTCATCGTCTGGCGCCGCGCAGCATGCCTATGTAGCTGTAAGCGGCTAACGTTTCGACAGGTGCACCAGCCCAGTGCATCTTCACGATAAGCCAGCGCGATCCCCCAAAGTGCGCCGGCCTTCCTGGCGAGGATGTCGAGTACTGGCTGGATATCTGTGCCAGGGTGAGTGCGCTCAACCATTGGGACGACACTCAAAAGCTCTGGAATGTCTCTTTTTCCTTACGAAACTGCCAGAGATTTGGGTTTTAAACAACGCGGCTTCGATCACTTTACTGGCCGGACTTCACCACTCGGCTGCGCCTGATTTTCGGGTCTCCGGCAGCTCGTTCTAACGCCACGAAGAAGAAACTCGAGGGGCGCATGCAACATCCGCAAGAGACGTATACCTCATACATTGAGGACGTTCTTACTCTGTGCCGGCGGGTAAACAAGGATATGTCGGAGGGAGATCGCGTGCGGCACATTCTGAAAGGGATCGAGCAGTTCTCGTTCAATGCCCTCGCAGTCCAAATTCCGACAACCGTTGTGGACGTGACGGCTACCTGTCAGCGCTTAGACGGCCTTCAGCCCGCTCGACTTCAGCCGCAACTCTCGCTCTGAATCTTCGTGACAAAAATCTTCGCACGCTGATACAAACGATAATTTCTGAAGAGCTCTATTACCACTCCGCTGCATGCACACCGGCTTGTTCCCAGCCCTCCTACACACCAGGCCTACGGGACATTGTCAAAGAAGAGCTGGCGTCTATGGCCGATCCAGGGATCTCAGATAACGCTGCTCTTTTGTCTGGGCCGTCGTACTCTGAAGTTGCTGGACGACAATCCATCCCGCTGGCACCGATTCCTTCTCGGCCCCAACCCGGTTATGTCGCCGCCTACCCTCCTTCTTTGGTGCTGCGGCCTTACCACACAGGGTGGCAATCACCACTTCCTCAGCCTCCGACCTATCGACCTGTGTGTTATTATTGTGGGATCCGTGGCCGCATCGCCCGGTTTTGTCGTAGGCGCCAGCAAGATGAACGACGTGGTTATACCTATGATGAACGTGACGACCTGCGACTCTGTCACAGCTACCGCCAACGAGCCTACCAGTCCCCAACGCGTCGACCTCAACCTGCGACTGACTCCGCTGATGTTCCCCGCAACTCCTGTGAATACCAACGGTGTTCTCCGTCCCCGTTTCACCGCACTGTTTCACCTCTTCGCCCTGTAGTTAACTATACCAACCACCTCTCGCAAAACTAGGCCATGCAGTTTCTGGGGGGGAACTGCATCGATTGGGACGATAACCATTCCTCCAAAGCATCCATCTAACGTGTTGTCAGTATCAGTTGAGGGCATTCCTGTTAAATCATTGGTGGACAGCGGCGCAAGTATTACGATTATTCATGAAGATTTGTGCACTCGACTCCGCAAAGTGAAAACTCGGTACGACGGTCCTTCGTTGCTGCCGCCGACAAGACTTTCATTCGGCCGACGGCACACTGTACAGTTCCTGTTTCATTTGATCGACTACGTCACCACATTTAATGTGCAGTGTTGTCTCCGTGCCCTTAGGAGCTTATCCTCGGCCTGGATTTTCTCTCTTCGATGTCTGCTGTTATTTGGTGCCGAATCAGCCTCGTGGATACTGACATTCATGAATTCCTGGCTGCGAGGCCCTACCACTGGTGGTAACTGAAGATCATGTTGTACTGCCTCGTCACGAGAACATTGTTTCGGTTTCGGCAGGACCAGTTCTTGACGGAGACATGCTGGTCGCCCCTTCTGGCCGTCTCCTTTCGCAAGGCATCGCCGTTCCTGCCTGCCTTATCCGATTTTCTCAAGGACGTACCCTACGTCTTGTGCTGAACACCATAGCTGAACGTGTCTTCCTTCCGCAAGCAAGGCTCTACGCTTGCTTCTGTGTCGGGCCCCGCTAGCTCCGCTTCAACTCCCACCTGCCCTTCCCCAAACACAACCGCACCTCGTATTCTTTTGAACGCTCCATCAGCTCTGATCTTACGTCATAGCAAGACTATTGGTACTGGAAGTTTTAAACAAGCACCGTAATTCATTTGATACACATTTCAAAATTTTGCCTCAAACGACCGCTGCCATGCACCATATGCGAAGTGATGGGGATACCATTGTTCGTCACCGCTCTTATCGCGTCTCTTCTTCATAAAGGAAAATTGAGGAAAATCTGGCCGATATGTTAAAGAGGAAAGTTATTCGTCCGTCGTCAAGTGCATGGTCCTCGCCAGTGGCATTGGTTGAAAAAAAGGATGGCTCTGTGCGCTTTTGCGTTGATTATGGGTCACTTAACAAAATTACCCTCAGGGATGTATATCCAATGCCACGGATCGATGACCCGCTCGACGGCCTACGAGGAGCCGAATGCTTCTCCAGCATAGACCTCCGTTCCGCCTACTGGGAGAACGCTATCCATGAGTCGGTGAAAGAGAAGACAGCGTTTGTGACTGCCGACCGCATATATGAATTCAACGGTATGCTGTTTGGGCTCTACAACGCTCCTGCCACTTTCGAGCGGATGATGGACACTGTGCTCCGGGGACCCAAATTGAAGAGAAGACTTGTTTCTGTTATCTAGACGACGTTGTTTTCTAGCCGACGTTTCATGAACACATCAAGAATCTGGATGAAGTTTTCACGTGCCTATCAAACGCTGGACTCCCACTTAACTCGAAAAAATGCCATTTTGCCAGCAAAAACATCAAAGTACTTGGCCACGTTGTTAACAAAGAAGGCGTATGGCTTGACCCCGAAAAGATATTCGCGGTAGTCGACTTTCCTCGGCCACATCAAGTAAAAAAGCTACGGAGTTTCCTTGGTCTCGCGTCGTACTTTCGCCGTCTTGTGCGGACTTTTGCTGATATTGCGTCGCCTCTCAACCAGTTCCTGCAGTCTGGCACGCCCTACATCTGGTACGGTGAGTGCCAAAATGCTTTCGAAGCTCTGAAACTCGCCGTGACATCTGGCCCAGTGCTCGCCCATTTTCCACATCGACGGAAGTGGGCATGGCATTGGGGCCGTGCTACTTCAGAGAAATTCAGAAGGAGAGGGCTCTTGCTTCTGCAAGCCGTTCAATGACACCGGCCGAGACAAATTACACGATCACTGAACAGGAGTGCCTTGCCGTTGTTTGAGCTGTTCAGAAGTTTCGCCCGTACCTGCACGGTCGTCACTTTACCGCGGTAACTGACCATCATGCCCTTTGCTGGCTGTCCTCTATCAAAAACTTGTCTGGACGCCTGGGCCGGCGGATTCTGCGGCTCCATCAGTATAAATTTACAGTAACTTATAAATTGGGCAAGAAACATATCGACGCCGTAGCCTTGTTGCCATGCCCGTTGACCTGTCCTTTGCCTCCAGCTGTTCCAAACATCTCGATGACCACGCTTTCCCTGGCCCCAACCACCTATCCTGACGTTCTCACGCTGCCAGATTTGCCGTCCCTGCAAAGGGCAGACACTTATTGTCGCCCCATCATTGACCATCTCACCGGACATGTCCCGCCTCCGAACAGCCGCGCTCGTCGTCAGCTACAAAACTTCCAGCTCCAGCAGGGTGCACTTTACCGGCGCAGTTCACGTCCCACTGGCCGCAAGTGGGTCACGGTGGTGCCATGTCTCAGCCGGTCTATCCTTGAAGCGTATCACGATGCCGGAACGGTTAGGCACCTTTGCTACGACAAGACATATGACCGAATCAGGAGCTGCTACTTCTGGCCTGGCTCTCGACGAGCGTTGCTAAATACGTTAGCTCCTGCTCGTTTGCCAACACCGCAAGCGCTCGACAACTTCACCAGCCGGCTTTCTGCAGCTCGTTCCTTGTCCGTCTGCGCCCTTCGACACTGCTGGTATCGATTGTATGGACCCTTGCCTGCCACACAATCGGGCTACCGTTGGATCGTCACAGCCATCGACCCAGCCTGGATAGCGCCAGTACGCTCCGGCACGGCAATAGAGGTGGTAAACGTTTTCCTGCATCACAGCATTTTTGGACATGGGGCACCACGCGCCCTCCTCAATGATCGCGGTCGGACCTACGTGTCCAACGTCCTGGAAGAACTCCTGCGTGTTTCTTATACTGTGCACAAAACGACGCCCGGTTATCACCCTCAGACGAATGGTTTAATGGAGCGGTTTTATCGAACCGCCTCATACGTAATCTCCATGTGCATCAGCCCTGACCACCGAAATTGGAACCTAATCCTGCCGTTTGTTACTTTCGCATATAATACTGCAGTACAGCGGACTACCGGATCCTCGCCGTTCTTCCTCATCTTTGGCCGCTCTCCATCATACACCTTCGATTCAACTTTCTTCTCGGCTCTTGCCTCCTGTGGTGCACCATCCCAAGAACAGTACATTTGACGCGTCAGGCACTGCCGATAGTTAACCCGTTCCGTACTGAAGTTCACCAACAAGACCGAAAAACTCGCAACAATTCCACGCATCGCTCTGTTCGTTTCGCTCGGGAGACAAAGTGCTCCTTTCGAATGCTTTTCGTTCGTCTGGTCTCTGTGAAAATTTTCTTCATCGTTTTATTGGCCTGCACGTAATCCTCGACTAAACTTCCCCTGTAAATTATCTCGTACTCCTCTGAATCCTCCCACTGACCTCCGTCAGTTTGGCGTCGAAATTGTCCACGTGTCAAGAAGCAAACCCTTCAGGCGTCCTAACAACGACTGATTTGCGTCCAGGAGTACGCTTCCGCGCGAGTGGGCAAATAACTGTGAGCATTGTGTACTATTGTCACCAGCGAAAGGACTGTGGACAGATTACAAGTGCCTTGTCTTTATCTGTACATAATCATCACCCCTACCTCTTATGCCTGCTCTTCCTCATCTTCACTCCTGTACATAATCATCATCATGGCGTGCGGGCCATTCCAGCTTCTCATATTCGGTAATAAATGTCGCATGGGACCCGTGTCCCTCAATATTTTCAAATAGATTTACGCAGGAAATTCCATTCGTAAAACAGCCCACCCGAACAAGACCAGCAAGCCTTGTATATGGGATCAAATAATAAAAATGTTATAACAGAAAGATGATTTTTACAGGCGCTTTTTCCACTCGAGAAATCTAATTGATTATTTTTCAAGGCACTTCCTAATAAGTCGTTAAATGCTTAAAAAAGCGAGGCAAAGAATTACATTCAGAGCATATTTGACCATGAAAAATCAAACTGAACGATAAAGTAGGGTATAATTTGAATGTGATGCTCTGAAGTAGCCCAAGAAAAAACTGAGACAAAATAATGCTTGAGGAGAAGTGTGGGGGGAGCATAACTGCCAAACGCTTGAAATGACTTTTTTTGTATCTCTAGCAAGCAGCACTTACTGTTCGCTCAGCTCAGATTACATGGATCCAGAACAGCGAAAGCGTTTTTTAAGGGCCCAACAGACGCTGAAAAATTCACTCTGTTTTTGTTTTCCACGCTATAGCAAATGTACCGACGCTGGACTTGCACGTTTTCCATTTAATCTTGTTCTCAATATCATGGCTCTCAGAATTCAGTGAAAACCATTTAAACGAAACAATGACAAGTTTCTATGACAAACATGAAATCACAACGACAAGCCCGTGCGGTTTCAGAAAACGCCGACCCTTTAGAGTTGCATTGCTTAAACACAGAACAATTATTGTGGTAGGTTAAAAGGGAAATTACTGACACTTGGCATCTTTAGAGACTTTTCTAAGGCTTTTCATTACTTTAAATTATGACATATATTAAGAAACGAAGAAATTTATAGTTCTGGAAAACATTTTTAGACTATCGCAAACAGTTGCAACACCGAAAAAGTATGTTACTATCAATGTAAGACTTTTCACCGCCCAAAAAGTGGAATGTACCCAATTACGTGGGCAGTATTAGGGGTTTTAAGCGGAATAAATATTACGCGGATAATACCAGTGTATTTTTACGGCAGGAAATGCTTTCAATTGAACATCTAGGGCCAAGGTAATTAAAAAAATTACACCCTCTTCCCGTAGGGGAACCCTGAGTAGTATGCGAAGCAGCCATGGGGTCGATAAGTTTCCATTAGTTTTCAGGTCGTCGTTTCCGTTGACGTTCAGCTTCGCGTGCCTTCGTTGTATCAATAGGTTCTTGACGTAGTTTGAATGAGTGAAGGACATAAGGCGCATTCGTAGCACATGCTCCTGTCTCGGTGTGTACCGCAGTGGGAAGATCAGACTGCAAGAGTGCCAATAAAGGTGCTCAAAGCCTAAGTCTTTCTTGCTACCGATGGGACCAGCGTCCTCACGTAGTGCAGTAGAAGAAAGTAGGCCGACGCAGATTCCGTTGGCGTATGCGCCGACGATTCACTCCTCATGTAATTATTGTTGGCTGCAGCTGCTTACAATACATTACAACAACCTCTGCTCATAGAGATTTTCCATGACAATCTAATACAAAGTGGAAGTAATCGTTAAAGTTTTGGGCTGACTGCTTTTTCTGGTAGGAAGACGTTTATTTTAGGAAGACGTTTGTTCTGGTAGGAAGACGTACATTCTTCACCAGAATGCTGCTGGAAGTAGCTAATGAATTATAGAAGTGTTTTGTCAAAAATATCTCATCGGTACGTGAAAGATCTTTAATTTCTCATTGATTACTCTCCTTTTTATTTCTGTTTCTCCTTATTTATTCAGGGGTTTTGTTTCCTTGCCGTCTGTACTCCGAAAGGAACGAATTGTTCAGGCAATAATTTACTATATCTCAAAATGCCTACACAACATATCAACGTCATCTCTCAATTGAATGAACCACTACAGAGTTTAAGTAATGAGGGATACTGACATCATCCACTTTTGAAATGCTTCTGCAGGTAAACGTTTGTCTCTTACTATCTTGACTGACTACGCCTTTTAAATGCAGAGCATTTCAGTAACTCACGATGTCACCGCGTTGGCGTCCGTAGTCCGCACGCTCACTGCGCATGCGCGTCGAGTCGAGGCGATAGCGAACACTCACGCGAGGGGCATTGGATTGGATTCGAACACTCTGTCGCGAGGGGCATTGGATTGATTGGATTGGATTGGCATGGATGGATTGGATTGGATTGGCTTGGCTTGACTTGGATTGGATTGGATTGGATTCGGATTGGATTGGATTGGAATAAAGTGGATTGTGTTGGATTGTGTTGCGTCATAGCCGCGGCAGACGCGCTGGGGCTACTCTCTTCCGCGGTTTCCTCTCCTTCGGGGCGCGCTGCGCATATAACGGTGTGCCGTCTCCGGCGAAGCACATCCGCTTGGCTCAAACACCTAGAGTCCACGCCGCTTTACAAGTACGCCGACGTCGTCGACTGGGACCGGCTTACGCAGTCCCCTCAACGTATATAAGCGGCGGAGCGCGCGTTCGTAATTCAGTCAAGGGCGTCTTTGCTTGGCTTTCGCTTGACGTGACGCTTTGCTTGACTCGAGTAGATGCGACGCATTTACTCGAGTTCCCCCTGTGGGAAGATGCGGGCGGCTTTTTTTGTTCAAAGACGAGTTTTGTGGTCTCAATACGTTTCCGAATTTAACTCTTAACTTAGCCAACCCATACCATCCAAAAATACTTGAACAGGAATGAATTACAATCTATACCTATCCTACGGCACCATGGCCACGATGTCGAAGGTGAGGTACGCTCGCTATCTCAAACTAAATTTCTCTATTTCTAACGTCAGCAGAGCCTATTAAATAAATTAACCATTTCAAAACCAGGCTGATGAAAATATTTTCTGTAGTTTAACCGGTATGCTTTTTATACCAAGCCGGTTGAATGATTCTCCGTAGTTAAACGGGTATTACACGACATGGTGCACGGAAGTTTTGGGTTGGTTTCAAAAACGAGGCTGAAAAATTAGGTACTCTGTAACAAGTGCCCATATCACAAATCGTACTAGACACAATACTGCTCAACACCTGATACTTTCAATGACGGGGCTGTTTTGGCTGCGGTTCAAGCTTCCGTACAAATAGGTATAGCAATTCCCCCTTCCCCGTATGGTGGTCTATTCGGATTATCTTGTATGCGGTTGGGGAGCGGAGTGTAATATTTGAAGTTCCATATTTGTGGTCGCAGCCAGGCAGCTGTAACAATGACTATAGCGGGTATCTGGGCGAGCTCCTCACGGGGCGCAAGCCCACGAGTAAGCCTGTATGATGCCAGGGGCTCTTCATGAGGCGCACGATCACGTGCCCCTCGTGAGGGGCGTTAAGCGGCAGGCGCTACAGAAGACTATCGCATTTCGTGACATTTCGATGAGCCGATTCGCGGACAGTTTTCGTGCTGACCAATTGTCTGCGTGTTGTCATTACGAAACTTTCATTTTATTGAAGTACCATTTTAGTTAAGTACGAAAAACCCGCTGCTCTGACACCGAGCCAATCGACGAGCTATATCACCCACGCGCAGGTCTTTCCAGCCACAAGCAACGAGACGCGCAAAGTACGCAGCGCGCATGAGCCAGAAACGCAGCACGTGACTGGTACCCGCTCTTCCGGTCGGACCTAATTAAGGGAACTCAAAGCGCGGAACGCAATGGAGCCAGTACGTATGACATTTTCTCTCACGGCTCTGGTCCGCGCAACCAACGACATCGCATCCGGATTGGTGGACAGGCCACGACGAGCGAGACGCACGGCGCACAAAACGCACCATACGTGGCGAACGACAGCACACCAATGTATAGGGAGTTTCCCAGTACAAACGAACGCCCAGCGCACAAAACGCACCACAGCTGACGAACGTTATCCCACTTGGACCGGTGGATCTGACCAGGACGGACGAAATGCAGAGTGCACGGAACGTGATCAAGCCAGCATTACACGGAGGAAACCGCTATTCGCGATATCTTCCGCTCCCGGCCTTGGCAAGCAAATGTCACCACCACATAAATCATCTCTTCCCACAAGCAACAAAAGACCAGCGCACGCAATTCAACCGCACGGAACGAGCAAGCTCTCCGACACCCGCTGCTCCAGCCCGAGTCCAGCGAACGACGACATTACACTCGTGCAGGTAGGTCCGTCAACGAGCAAGGACACGGCCAGCGCATGCGGCACGTCCGAGCCGGCGCGTACAAGATCCCCGGCACCCCTGCTCCTATCGAGGACTCACCCGACAAACACCATTTCGTTCATGGGAACGCAACCTCGAGCAAGCGGGGTCGGGACGAACGGAACGCTTTCGAGCCTGCTTGTACGGAGAGATAGCGGATTTTAGCATTCTCGAAACAACGGCCAAGAAGCGAGAGTTTGGAGCTACGACACGGACACGGCAAGAACGGCAAAAAATGAACCCGATCCAGACGAAGGCATCGAATGCCCTGACGATAAGTCACGAATACGATGCCAAGGAATGTGGGCTGAACGGACCAGACGAACTACGCCCGCTTCCCCACCACAACGGTTTCACTTCCGAAGCAACCATGGTAACAGCAGCACGGAGCCGCAACGACTTTGACCGATCAGCCTATGCCACCCTACGACCAAATGCCACCGCAAACTAATCGACAAACCGATAAGCTCCGCACCATAAGCAACGCCCTCAACCCGCCGAACTATGCCGTCCCTGCACACCGCAGCTCGCTCAACACAAAATGGACGTCTGCGCTCCCACATGCATTAGCACGCAACGAGCTACACGAACACGATCGCCACGGAACGACGCGACTAACGCAACGACATAAACGATGTTAAGTTGAGGTCCGACGACGTGAATCCCACGGCCCACACAACACCAAAAATTAGCCGATTTGAAATTCCACATAACCTCATCGAAACGAACGCCTTCTTAACGGGTCCTGAAATACCTTCCGCCGATGCACGGATGTACATGTAACCAAATAAAGCAATGTATTAGCTATCTCCTCCCACAAGAATTTTGTTAAAGCGATGAGTATTAGCTGAGAAATCGTAAATCAAAACCGCACATTATCGTCGCACCGCGTTTCCTCCTCCTTTCAACTTACTCTCCGCTGTTGACGGCGCGTAGCCTTCCCTCCCGTGATGCTGCGCTCCGCGGCGGTGACGTACTTCCGCTATTGCGCTGCTCACACATCCGTCTGCTACGGGCAAGCTTTGTTGACACCTTGAATCATGCACTCCGCTCAAGGCTGGAAAAGCGAACGAAAACCTGGCCGCATGTGTGCGGCGGCCTGGCCTTTGCCCTTTCGCGGTGTACGTTGCTGTCTTATTTTGCGGTGGTGGTAATTCCTGCCGGCGGCATGTGAAAGAGACATTTTAAACCGATACAGAACCCGTGCACAAAACGCTTCAATCATGTGACCAGTTAGCTTGGGGCGACGCGTGGTGGAGAGCGGCAACGTTGGCAAAACAGGCTCCGGCGCGGCTCTGAGCTTTCTAGCGCTGGAGCGAGCGCCATTTCTTTGACATCTCAAACATCGGTTGCCTTGGCAACAAGGCACAAACCGCCCCAGAAGTCAGTTAAGGTTGCGTGATCCCGGTTCAGCTCGGGGCCCCATCTGGCGACATGTGGGCACTGCAGGCGTGCCACTCACTCTCATTGGGAAGTGTGAAATGCGTTTGGCATTACAGGAGGCGATGGTGTGTGTGTTGTGGACGCCTTTGTTTCGCGATGAAATGCGACGTTGTGCTTATGCGGGTGGATAGTGCTTCCCATGTTCTGGATTATCTTTCTCGAGTGACGTACGACTCAACCTCGCATGGGGTATGTGCAGTGTGCGTGGCTAAAAGCCATCCCGGCTTGCGCGACAGAGTTAAGTGGCTTGCTGTTCGTCCCCGCAACCGCGCGCGAGGTGAGCGCCGAATTTACGACGGGCAGGAGGAAGCAACCCATCGTCTGTCAATCGCGGTTCAGACTTGCAACGCATGTTGTGACGTTGTGTTCGTTCGAAACGCGTCTCTGGTTTGTTTTGAAGTTGAATAAAATGTATCCGTCAAACCCGGGCATTCGGCTCAGGGCGTTCTCTGCGATTGCACGAAAGAAGTGCCACGGGGCTTCACGCTTTCTTTATGGAACGTACTCAGGTAAGAGAATATCCATGTCGTGTTATGGCCGTGTTGCATTCAATACAAACGGTTAAGCGTTTGTTTATACTTGTTTCGTTTGTCCTAAAATGTCCAAGCACTCCGCACTCCACTCAGCTGGCAGATCAGCCGGCGAGCCGACGCTGAGCAGACGACTCATCTCTTTGCCGGAAGTGCGCGAAAAAGCCGCCCAATAGCAGGTGTCTAGCTCATGACGAACGTATGGGAATCGATGATGTAGACATGTGAAGATGGCGGCGTCAAAAAACACGAAGGGAAGGGTGAGAAAAAAGCGACAAACTTTGCAACAAAAGTGTGAGCTTTCCGCTGCGCGTAAAAGAGTAATACTTGGCACAGATGACGTTTACGACCCATCTAACGATTGCGCTACTTCATTTAGTGTGCTCAAAATGCCTTTCAGGGCCCCTTTAACGACGTTCAAGTATCCGAACCGCAACAAACAACGCTTAGCATCAACAACTGTGAATAAGCGGACGATGGTCTGGATACGACCGGACGTCAATCTACGCGGTCATTTAATTGTGCCTGGGGCAGGCACAATTCGGAGTCGGAGCACGATTCGGAGATTATCAGCGCGCCCGAAATGAAAACGGACGACAAAAGCTGCCACCCGAAGACACGCAGACACCGAAATTTACGCCCACGAGCGCAGCGAAGGCCCTGGCTCCCCTGAGCGCGACCCAGGCAAGACTTATTCCGTTATTCCTGAAAGAAGAGGAGACGCCAGACGCACCGCGAGTTCTTACGTTCCGTTTCGCTCTCTCACGGTACGTCAGTCCGAGGTTACTTCTTGCTAGTTCCTTATTGATTTATTCGCTCGAATCGGAGCGGCGCGGTGCAAACAAAGACTCATCAGTTTTTCCTCTCTCTGCCTCTTGCCGGCGCGACTGCAGGCGAGCATGCGCGACAATGGGATAATTATCGCCGCAGCTGCCGCCGAAGTAACGGCGGCGGCGGTGCGTTAGAGGGGCGTCGGGGCTCGCGCGCCCGTCGTAGCATAGTGTGTTGAAATATTTTCAGCGTTCTGAAGACTACAGCAGAGCGGATATATGCCGTATGCACAGGGAGGAGTCGCAGGAAGAAGTGATTTTGCTTCGCGTTAGCAAAAGGTGAGACACTCGTTCGTAAAGCGTGAAGTCAATGTGAACAATAGCGCAGGTGTCGTGCGAAGAGCTGTACAACTAGGTGTACCGTGTTTGATGTCAACTTTTGCTATGCTGTGTCATAGATCGTGCTTATTGCCGCACGTTGCGTTTGTGCTCGCTCGCATTTTCGTAACATTAATAAAGTGTTGAAGTGCGATTTCGGCTGCTGTCTTGCTGTCCGAGCAGCGTACGTCTGCATGGCCGCGCGTCGGTCTCGGCGAGGCCTAGCGGGCGGCAGAAAGGACGTGGAGCCAGCACTAGAGCGGCGGGGAGAAGCGAGGGGGACGAAAGCTTCAGGTCCCCCCTCCAGATCTGGGCCCCTCTGCGGTGTTGCCGCGACAATTATTACGCCTCCAAGCTCAAGATGGCGGTGACAATACTGTGGCAATTACAACTCATTTTTGCCCACCCAGGCTCGCTAGGGGAGGATTTGGCGCTAGTAGCACAATTAGCCGGGACGCTGCATCGAAGGCTAAGATGCCGCCGACTGTGTACGTGCTTTCGCGCAGTGAGTCGCCCTATGACAGTGCACCGCGTCAGACGTTTTGTTCCCGTGCTCCTCTGTCCTGATCTATATGTAACCTCAGTTTTTCTAATTAATTAAACATTTTATTTTTTCTATTTAGTCTTTCATTCGAGCCACGACCTAGCAGTACCGATAAGTTGAGTATTCGTGAGTCATTCAAACTGAGTACTTATGAGTACAGATTGAGTGCTCATGAGTACTCATGAGTACGGAAGATTGAGTTCGCGTGATTACATACTGGGTACTAATGAGCACAAATTGAGTAGTCATGAGCATAGAAGATTGAGTACTCATGAGTACAGAAGATTGAGTACTCATGATTCAAGATTGAGTACGAATACTCGTGAGGACAAACGAATTTTAGTACAAGTGAGTACGATTGAGTATGAATGAGTATGAATGAGTACGAACGAGTATGACTACGAATGAGTATGACTATGAGTACGAATGAGTATGTGATGAGTGAGTACGAGTGATGTCGAGAACAGACGAGCTTTTTGAGCTTGAGTACGAATGTGTACAGCGTGAAAGAAAAAAAATTGTGATTGAGTTTGAGTGAGTTCTTTCTGTTTTGCCGACCTATGGGCGCCAACGGGAAAAGGCTCGCCGGTTAAAGGTCAGTTAAGTGCATAGCCGGCTGCCATCGCGGGCAGACGACGCCGACGAATCCCTCGCGCGACTGGACTTTCATTGGAGTCGGTTTGCGGCGGAAGAAATCCTCGCGTTGAGACGATGGGGATTTGATTTTTTTTATAACGTGAAACCTGCAATAAAAAACATCTGGTTGAGTCATTACTTCATATTCTGACTGTCATTGCTGCATATGTCATTACATCATATTCAGACGGTCCTAACGTCGCCGCCCTGCCTGTGCAACATGAAAAGCGCACGCAAATCTCAGAAGCCCGTGAGAGGAGGGACAGGCAAGAGTGAACCACTCGTGGCGGGAAGGCGGCGTGGCAGACGTCGTCTGCTCCGGGATTTCTTCGTGTGCTTTCTTTGAAGGGCGGTATGACTTTTAACTAGGGCATTATTTATTAATAACTGCCGCTAAAGTATTCAGCACTTCTCTTAATTTATTTTACAGAAAAAATCGGGCAATTCTCGCAATTTATTCGATGATATGATTTTTGTGCGTCGCGTCCGTAGAAGAACATGTAAAATATGTCAATGCGCTGGACGCGTCATCCGTTGCGCTGCTCCGCAAGCGGCATTTCCTCCTCCCCAAACAGTGGCATTAACGCGCTGCCCGCCCGTGGTTCCCCAGCCCACCGGGTTCCCCCCCTCAAATACTTTTTTCTCCGTGGGTTAAACCACCTGAACTAGTGATGCAGGCTGCGACAATACCGGCTGCTCGCTCAAACGAAAGCCGATAATAGGCTGGTTGGAGGGAATATTGTTTTGTTTAGCCTATGCAACTAATTTAAGGGCTATTTTATTGAGTGCGCTATCATGGAAACGCAATGAAACGGGGTTAGAGTAAATGCAATAAGTTCCGCTTTGGCTTCTCATTGAAAATACACGTAGGGTGGCGGGGGTCGTCTGCTCTTGTACTACACCGACGTGCTGGGAACGAAGAGGCGCTGCATGTCGCCAAAATGCAGCAAAGCGCTGGGACGGGGGTATATTTTCTGGGAGATTGAATGAAGAAGAGGCTCATGTCAGGTTGCTCTCTGCCCAGCTCTCGCCTGTAAATACTGTAAATACATCGTGTTCTTTATTCTGGTTACCAGGTAACAAATCTTAGCCACCAAAGAACACGCAAAATCTGAATGACCAACTAAAACAATTTTGATGCAATATCCGTTTCAGAAGTGAACGACGTCTCAATATAATCTATTTAAAAAAATAAAAAAAAAAAAACATGCGCAGCCCGCTACTGTTTTGTAGGCGTTCGTTTACTACTTTGTGTGCTGTGATTCTACGTGCATGTCATTGTGTGTCGAGAAAACGAGCGGACGACGTATACCGAACGCGGAAGGAATCAAACTGACCACTGGTACACGATAGCAACTTTATTGAGCGCGATTTGTTTCCCCATATTACTTTTTTAGTTCAGAGGTGAAAAACGCACCTCCACCCAAATATCGGGTGTACGTTATCTTCCAGCAAGACCCAACACGCAACATATACCCAACATCATGGAGAAGCCGATAGCATTTACAGCCTTGGATGCAGCCGTGACTTCTACCTGGTCCATCAAAGTAGCACTGCAAAGACATAAGCATGAACAACAATTACTTTTACTGGTAGGGAAAGGGCAGTAAGTGATCAAGAAATCTAAATTTAATAAAAAACAGGGAGTTGCAGATGAATTAGTATTTTAGGCTGTCTTGCGGAGAACCTTTTTTTTCTTTTTTATGATATTTTCCCTATAGCACACAATGAATGTTAACGGGGCCAAGTGGGCAGCGTGTTCTGACTTTCTGAAAATTTAACAGCAATTCATTTTCCTCGTTGTGAGAATGAGCCATCCCACAGCCAAGCCTACTGTTCTCTTGCTTCTTAAACTACTTATATATACTTTTCCCTTCCAGGTAAGTATCGTTAGGAATGCTCTTATTTTAATAAAACGATGACATTTTCAACAAAAACCTAACTATGTTCTACAAACCCTCGAGATTCCCTGGCTCATTTTCAGGCGCTGAGATCATAATAATGCTGCTTTTTAAGCTGATGCTATTGGTCATTCTGGCTTTCCTGTGTTTTGCTGTTACAGTGAGCAAATTGGCTTCAAATTACAGAGCCAACTACATGCCCTCAAGTGGAATTTTGATATTTTTTCCAGTTTCTATAACGCACGACTCACTAAAATAAAAGCAATATTGTTCAAATAGTACTCTATCGTGAAGAATGTTCCAAAAATATCTATTATAAGATGGCCTCACAAGCACCCGCACAACTAGAAACTTAAAAGTGATCCCATCTAAGAACATCTCAGACCGCCCGTTATTGCGTCGTACATTTTGTTTAATTTCACTGCCAAATGCACTTTTCAGTAGCATCAATATTTATACAGATATTTCATTTATATTTACTTCAAATAGAATATGCAGATACAGTGCTGGCGTGGAGAACATTTCCAAATCTATTTTACGAGCTGACCTTGAATTCACCTGTCACGTCTAGAAACAAAGAAGAGCTGAGATCTTTGAACAACTATGTGCTGAATTCTCATATCGACACTCATTACACAATCGCTAATGGTCGTTATTTTAAGATTTAAAAATACTGACATTGCAAAATTTGAGCCTTACAAATCGATATATACTTTCTTCTCTTGGTGGTGTCTGCAAAGCAAGGTGCGCACAACGCGCACAAGAAAAATATTCGTCAGCATTTCAAATTCGTTTATCTGGATTGTTATACAACACCATGGTTAAGAATTGGTGGCCGCCCATAATTTCTCTACAAACATGGTGTCACACAGAAATTACGGACAGAAATTATTGCCTTCGAAATATCAAAGACAAATATCGTAAATGTTTTTCGTTACAAGGCCTTGTTAGGATAGAGCCCTTCGCTATTTAGGCCTAAGATGCAAGAAAGGTATATTGCATATTTAAATAACTAGAGAACAGTGCATTGGTGCTTTAGAGACTGTTACTGACTTACTCCACCTGATGTTACGACCAGTTGAAGCAAGTGTGAATGACGTGAACGTAGCAAATATCCAGTTTCCGGATTAAGGGTCAAACAAGTACAACCTCAAGTTATTAGCCAGTTCACAGTCAAACTCTTTCACTGAAGTAGTGATGGTGGTGGTGGTTTTGTAGGGTCAGGCGGGGTTAGCCTTGCAACATGTGCTGGAAATGGCTACGCCGGAGATCCCAATTATCAGCCTTGCGTAATGTCGACGCAACTTGACCACGGAAATAGCAGAAACTACAGACCTTTCTCATTCCTGGGACACAACGCTAGGCTATGTTCGGATAACGTAAAAATAGGTCGTACTCGTCTGTGGCAGTTTTCTACTCGCCGCCTCACCACCGGTCGACTGGCTTCAGAGAACACAAACCTGAAATACAAATTGCCGAAAGTTTTTACGAATGGCTCGTATGCTGGGCATTTAGCTCTTTAAGCCTAACAAGAAGAGAATGTATACGTACATAACGGTGACAGCAATAGCGATCATTTCACAAGACACGCGCTTACACAAGAACATAGGTTTTCAGACAAAGGCTACTTGAAACGCAGAAAGGGCACTTCGCATCCCAGCTTCAAGGATTTATACCGTGACTCGAGTCATCTTGCCGAACAATGACGTTCCCTAGACATAGTTTCAGCTGGGTACATGTAGTTGATATTTAAAGAGTCACTGGCCGTTTGCCTCCATAATGATATTGCATAGAAAAATTTTATTCCAAGAACAAATACTTCCCTGAAGGCCGCTTGAAAAAGTTACGGCACATTTTCACGCTTTTGGCCAAAGCATAGAGAAGGCAGCGGACGAATGAGTAACGCATCTACTGCTGTTATTACATCCGATGTCGCTTAAATTATAACTGTGATTATATGCCTATGTAAAAAGTTCCCTCTGATATGCTTATCTGTCGATTAAAGTTATCGTGAAAATGTGATACAATTAATCCTAATATCTTGTTTAAAAATTAAAAGGTTACGGCAAAACCGGACCGCCACTAATATTAAAAAAACTATTTCCTTTACAGACAATACACAGTTTACGCTGCTTGCGAATTTTCCGAAACAAGCCCATTTAGGCATGGTGCACATCAGGGATCTATTCTACGCCTTTTACTTTTCTTTTGATATATTAATGACCTTCCGTATTGCCATAATTCTTGTCATAGAATCTTGTATGCCGGCCATACAACGATTTTTGCACCTAATAAATCAATAATTTCTATTAATGTCTGAAGTGGGGTCAGTGTTGTTCATTTTGAGCATATAAAGAGCGCGAAAACGTAGCACTAAGACTGAAAGCAGGCAAAGCGCTGGGTGTCAGCGCTTCTCTGTGCTTTGTTTCACTCATAATACTCGTTTTTTCTGTTGTTTATATGTTAAATATTTCAATATTTTTTCTTCAAATTTGAATTCAGTACTTAGTAATGTTGTAAAAGAGCGCCGCGATAACTTTTTAGTTATAAACTCGAAAATAATAAACGAAATTCATGGTCTTTAGTTCTCAATAGAAAGCCATCAGTGTCTTTTCCGAATAGAATCTTAGGCCTCACTTCATCACATTACGCGACCATATTAGTGTTTGGCATTCCACTGGACCTTTACCTGACATTCGCTTCTCATTTTTGCCAACACAAGCGAAAAGCAGCTTTTGGCATACGAGCTTTTATGAAAGCTCGGTGCTTTTTCCCTCGTGTAGCGTTATCGTCTTATATTTTGCTTGCGTTCATAGACATTTCACAAATGGCATTGTTTTATGGGGCAACACGTACTCCTCTAACGTTTCATCTGTACAACATATTCCAAATAAGCCTGTCTGCATTACAACACTTAGTCCGTATTGTACTTCTGTCTCACCACTTCTACACTCTTAGTCAATTCCTGGTTATACGACCCGCATGCAGGCGGGCCGCCGCGTCAATTTAAAGCCGCTTATAAAGCGGCGGTTCAGGCGGCCTCGAGCGCAAGCGGCCCGCCAAACACGCGGCCCACCCAACACGCGGCCCGGCGTTTAAGCGGCCCTCTTGAGGGCCGCCTAACCAGAGGGCCACCTAAACCCCGGGCCGTGTGTTCGGGGGGCCACTGGCCGTAATTTTCTACGCGGCCCGTTATGCTAATCTATTCCCGCTTACGAAGCGGCCCCCAAATCATACGGCCCCTCAAATAAGCGGCCTTTTTGCTTTTCACCAAAAAAAAGAAAAAAAGTCCACTCGGCCAGAATAAATTTTTATCAGTTTTTTTTTCGTTCGCATTGACAGGCCAACGCCAGCACCCCGTGACGAATGCTCTAACACAGTTTACATCATGCGAGACATGTAAGCACTTAGACGTAACCCTACGGAGAATCGAACCTGGTCTACTACAACATATCAAGAGGCGAATATCATAACCACTGCGCCACGACCCACGAGCTGCTGGGGAGTTCAAACATGGGCTTATAAGTATTCTGCATGCTGTTGCGCGTCAAGCAGGAGTCTTAAATAACACATTCGGCGGCGAGTGGTTTTCTTTAGACCACCGTTTTGAATCGCTCTACCAAAGAGGCATAATACTAGGGTTTGCGG